>VXBR01004348.1:0-347864 GCA_013400215.1 Cisticola juncidis | reverse complement strand
ACAGGTTTGTTTGTCCCCGGTGCAGGACGCTGCCCTGGGCGATGCGGGAGCGCAGCTGCCGGGAAGCGCAGCCCAGCCGCTCGACGGGACGCGGCTTTGCCGGCTCGTCCCTCCCGTGCTGGCATAGGTGGAGCTTATTCCTTTCTAAAGCAACAGAGAATGTTTGTCGTCCCGTACAAACCATGCCTGAGGACAAACCCGTTCCACCCTCCCCCACTTCCTCGCACGCCAGTCTTGAGGTGTCTTCTCCTGTGTAATTAGGTTAAGTAGCTCTTGCAGAATGAGTTAAGAGCAGATACAGAGCTGGAGCATGGAGACACCTAAGGTCGGGTAAGGTTATTAGGCTCCAGCAGCATTGCTGCAGGAGGAATGCTTCCTTCATGTTTTTTTTTTTTCCCAATAAATCCTTGTGGATTGCTTTAAAGGCGGAAATTTTTGTGTTAGAGGAGCGAGAAAGCTGTTTTCAGGAATCAGCAGACTCTCTTTGTTACTCAAATGAGAGTGATGTCTCTCTGTAGGTCTCTGCTCTGGCTCTCCTACCTAATATAGCTCCTTGCCTTTAATTTATGTGTTGGCAAATGTGCCTTGCTGCAGTTTCAAAACAAAAATCTCTTTACAGTATGTACATGTATGTGCACAAACATGCATGCACTTCAGTAACGCATTGCTTGCTTCTAGTGTGCATATATGGAACAGTTCCAAAAGACAGGCATTTCTCTCCTCAGAAAGGACCTCCTGAAAAGCTTGTTTTAGGTGGTACTGATCTCAGTTTTTAAATTGTGGAGGTGATGGGGAGCTCTGAGCAGAAAGTGCTTCTAATGTGGCACTGGCTGAGTTGCCAGGATGTAGATTTCTTAGCATCGTGGTGCTTGTTTGCAACTGAACAGGGCAACTCTAAAATACAGCGTTGGGCAGATCAGGCTCCAGAAGCGAGGTCCCTGGTGATTTCTTCCACTTGTAGTAGAATGAACACTTTACCTTTCTGCAGCAGCCCCCTTCAGGCTCTGTCTCACATGTCTGAGTGAGGAGGTGGTTCCCGGCAGCAGCCAGTGCTGTGTGAGAGGAAACACTACAGAGCTGCACACCCAGAATAAACCTGTGTCCAACGATTTCAACCCCTTCATCATCCCACAGGGCATTCAAGCAGTCTTGGGGCTTCTGAAGGGGGGGGACATGTTTGCTTTGGGTTAAAATGTATTCCCCAAGAAATCATATGGCTCAAGATGCTCCTGCCAGATGTTAATCTGACATGTCACTCAGGTATTAGTGATTATAGGAGGTACAATAGAGCCCATGAAAAGACCAGTCTGTACAGGGGGCACAGTCTCTCTTCTTAGTGAGGGTACAGTCCTGGGGCAGAAGAGGCTAGTATATCTTAAGGGCACCTCATAAAATACCCTGATGCTCCCTACAACTGAGCAATGAGCTGCAGTAACATTTTACCAGGACTTGAGAATTTCCATGCTGGTGCCTCTGTCCTACCACTTTGACAACCAAATGAGATTAGAAGTTCACTCATGAATTTCAATGATGAACCCAACCACCTCATTTCGAAGAGGTTGCAGTGAATTAGATTAGCAGAGGGACAAGGTAAAGAGAGGTTACAACTGCAATTAAGTGAACAAGGAACTTAAAAAAGGAAGGTTACAGGAGGTTTGTGTTTGAGTGGAAACAGGCCATGACTGCTGCTGCAGCACCGCATTTAAAGCTTTACACTCAAGAGAGTCAACCTGAGCTGGCACCTTTTGTGTCACCACACCAAACTTACTCATTTGTCCAAAACTTAAAACTGGCCAGTCAAGGGCACTTTACAGTGGACAGAGAATGGGGTTGGCAAGGGAAATACTGAGCTACATGAAAGGGTGGAAGTGGTGGCTTTGGAAAGTCTAACAGTGTTCAAAAAGAAGTGGCAGTGGGAAGGTATTTTCTGGACTGGGGATACTGAGCAATACTTCCTGCTGGTTGCAGCTCAGTGTCTGAGTAAATAGATTAATTTCAATTTTTTTTTCTGTATGAGCACATGGTTATCAGTAAAGCAAGGGGAGCAGGGAATGCAAACTCTCCCATGGAAAATAAATGCATTGGTTGCTTTCATACTCAAAGTGCTTCAAAACCAGTATCCTTAAGCTTTCTGAATATTTGAGAAATCAATGAAACATGAAAAATCTCTGCATACTTTGATTAAAATCATAAAGGTGAAAGTATGTGGGCAAGGAAGAAGATAAACACTGAGAAGTGGGCAATGAAAGAAAAAGAGTGACAGGATGGAGCAAAGGGTAGAAGACAGGTCAAGTATTGGAGCTGGTTCCATAACAAAACTCCAGTTTCTGAAATAATGAACTAATATTTAGGTCTTTTCTACTTGGGAGCTTCTGTTTCTATTTGTTTGGAAACATTTAAATAGCTGTGGCATAGTCATGAAAATGTTTATGAGTCCAAAGCTTCATAAATCTACAGGAGATGTAAGTAATTTGTCATCTGCTATTTGCTAGTCTCTTATAAAAATGTCAGTCATCCAAGCAGGGTTTGGCTGGGACAGCCAAATAGGAAATACTTAATAGGGACTAATTCAGGAACTGACAGTCAAGACAATCTGCTTTCTTTGAACATATGGTTTTTCTTAAGAGAGGCCAGGGTGACCTAATATCTGGGCATTACAGATCTCAGTGACATGGCAAGAGGCCTCCCTTGACTTAAACAGGGTTTACCATACCCTGCAGTGTGTCTGGAACTCCTGTCTTGTCTTGCTGCTGCTTTGGCCCTTTTATACACCTGGACAATGGCAAAATATTCCTTAGGGAGAAAAAGGCAAAACAGCAATTCCTTGATCTCATGACTAAAAATAGTGATACAACACTCCCTGCTACCTTCATCTCCCATGTGATACTTTTTGCAGCAAAATCTCAGTGGGAAAAAAAAAATGAAGGGCATTTTTTTCCTTGATGGTGTGTCTGAAGCCAGAGGCAAAGCAGGAGTAGCACTTTGTTTGGAGCACATGGAGCTTGGCCAGCACCTTTCCAGCACAGGACAGGGGCACATGGTGCTAGTCTGGTATCTCTGCTGGGCCATGGGGCTTGGATGTGCCTTGTGCCTGTCACCAGCCACATCCACAGCAGCCACACACGGCACTGAGGTGTCACAGACATGGCCAGGGTGGGCTTGTTCACATCCCATGTCCCTTGGGCTCCTGCAGTCCCAGGGCAGGACACAGGGAATCCATCACGACGGGAAAAGAAAATGCTGAGTTGTGGGCTGTAATAACACCAAAGATACTTTGGTTTTTTCAGAGCTGTTGCTGTTAGACTGTAAATAATTTAAAGCAGCAGGAGCTCAGCATGGCAGTTGCTGGACTCCAATACTTCCTCTCTGCTTTACTCGTGGGATCTTTTTGACACAAATACATGTGCTAGCCCCAGTGGTCTTGCCACTGCTATCCTGCACAAATCCCATTTTTAACTGATTGAGTTACATACCCAGGGTTTACAAGGCTGGGTATGGATGGAGGATGAGGTGGAAGGTCTCAGGAGCCCTTTTGCTTTATTATAGACAAAGTGTAGGATCTTACTTTCACAGCTCAATGTGGGTTCCCACAGCAACACTTGCAAATCCCTGTCTCCTCATGTAGTCAAGCAAAATTTACATTATAATATTTTGCCATGGAAGTATGCTAGCAGTAATCTGTTAAATGAGGTGGGAACATTTTAAAATAATTGTTTCAGTGGGGTGAAAAACCCAAGCAAAAAGATCTTTTTGTGGCCTAAGACCTTGCACAGTATGGAGAAATGCTCTAAATAATAAGCTGACAGAGAGGTTCATCTGTGACAGAGCTATTCTCCATTCCCCAGCTGCAAACCCATGTGAGTAGGACTCTGAGGAGCAGCATGGGTTACCAATGCCTTGCTGATGCTCTCTGTGCAAGGATGAGAGTGAAGTATTGTGATAAAAAACACTGTAGACCAGATAAATCACTGAACACATCTTCCTACCTTCTCCAGTGAGTATTTTTGAGATTTTCTTGCGGACTGTAGAAAAATACAAAGAAAGTAATTTTCATTTTGTACTAATTTTCTTTGCACTGCTTATTTGTAAAAAGACAACATTTTTTTTCTTTAAAGATCACTATTAGTGGTTTTTAGCACCACACAGTTACACTTGCACATCAGGACCACAGCACATTAGGTCTGGAGTGACCTCATTCCAATGGTGTGGTCCAGGCTATAAAGAGCAGCGGACTTTGCTGGGAGGCCACATGGGGTATGAGTTTTGTAGAGACTGAATTTCCTCATCCAGACTAACTTGGAGTAAAAGTATTTAATATTCTGGCTAGACAACATGGGAAGAAAAATAACTAACAATTCTCTTCTCTTGGATGGCCAATTTTCTACCTTTAGGTATTACACAAACAAACAAACAAACAAACAAACTTGTAGTTCCCTTTCCTCAGTACCATCCTTGGACTTCTGCCTGAATCATCCCAGTCTGGATAACTCCTGCTGGCACTCCAGGAAGCAGTTGCCCACGTGGTGTGTCTGAATTGCTGCTGATGGGGTGGTGAGATAAGATATGCAGCAATATTCCCACCAGATTAGAAATAACTTTGTTCCACTGCCACTTAATCACCCTTGAATTCTTCTTATGTGAGGCATAATGAAATAAATTAATTTTTGAAGGAGATGATGCATTATAAAAGCAAAATCGTTGATTTGTGTTTGTTTGTAAACATGAAGGTACATCACATTCATTTGCCATTTTTCAGTGATCAGATCTGTGGTAGATGGATCATTAAAGCACCACAGGTCATATGATCATAGGAAATTAATCTATTCCCTACTCACCCAGGTTACAATGTCATTCCTAGCAGATAAGAACTTGATTTTGAGACTTCAAAGCTGTTTCAGGCAGCCTCTTCACATTTTTCATAATCCCCACCAGTTACTCCACCAGTCAAAAGGATAAGAAATGTTTTTCTCATGCTCAAATATTTGGGAGACGTGGTGAGTTGACCTCAGCCAAACAAATCAGCAGCCACTTGCTCACCCTCTTCAATGGGAAGGGGAGAGAACAGGAAGAATAAGTGATAAAATATGTGGGTTGAGGTAAAGACTCATTGCCTGCATTTACTATTATAGGCAAAAGAAGCAGGACTTGGGAAATTATTGCCAATTAACATAAACATTTAATAGCTTATCCAGGTGCTGTGAAACAAAGCAGTCAAACATTTCAATACTTTGGGGAAAGGCTTTTCCTTTGTTTTCCCAGTCTCACCTTCACTCCAGACACCTCTTTCATTTCTTGTCTTCATTCCCCTTGCTATTGCTGCAGGTTGCACTCATTCCCTTTCATGAGGCAATACCGGAGCTTGGGGTCCGGGGACAATAGTTTATTTCTGCCATTGTTTGTCACTCTTTTCTTCTCCTGCTCTTTCCTTCTTATGCTCTTTTTTTAATCCTCTAACAGGGTGCTTCATGGGCTACAGTGCCTGCTCTGGCCTGGATTATCCATGCCCACAGTCATTTTTGGGGGGTGTTACCATGCAGCCCCCTCGAGCTGCCAACAGCTTGCAAAGCACACCCGAGAGAGGTAAGTTCAACCATTTTCCTCTCCATGACTGAGTGAAGAAGACTTTAATGTTTTGGTGCACAGGACAGGAGAAAGTGAGACTCACTCATGCTGAAACAGCCAAGAACAGGTTGGCTGCTGTCCCAGAGAAGAGATGCCCACTTGAGTGTTTTAATTCTCAAACACGTTAACCTGCAAGCTACCTAAACTTCAGCTGCTGGGGTGGAAAAAGGTGCTGGAGACAGGAGTGATTTTTATCTCTTGAACACAGGTCATTGCTGCTAATATATCAACATTTTTCAAAGGAAAATAACTTTGTTCAAAAATCCTGGTCCATTTTCTAAGCATGTTTTTGGAGGAATTAACACAGCAATTCCCATAGGACCAGGTTGCTGATCTATCTCTGCTGCTGAAGGACAGGGCATCGTGAAAGTGAATCATGAAACAAGAGTGCCTCTTCAGTCTCAAGGTCTGCCTACAAGCAGTAGGCATGATGGCAGAATCTTGTTAAGGCTTTTCAGGGTGATTGAAGGATTTTGATTTGCATTGCTTTATTGGAATGGTGAGGAACAATCCTAACCCCATGAAAGCATATTCCTGATGACATGGTCCTCTCAAGGGCTTTTTGACAGTTTTAAACACACATATTCTGGCCCTTAGCTAGGGTACAGGTCCACTGCAGCCAACACATCTCTAAGAACAGATGAAGGATGTGTAAAGAGTGAAATAATACTAAAACAAAATTCCTTGAATGGCTCTGATACCCATCTAAATGCATGCAGATTTTTTTTTTGACATAAGTCAAAAAACTCTAATTTCGCTGGAGTTGTTTAGTAAGAGGATCTCAGTCTCATATCTTGTACTTGTAGGTAGAAGTGGCAGTAGATTACATGTATTGTAACGATGGATGAAGCAAATACATGCCCATTTCAATCCCCAGGTTAATATATTTCTCTTGGGAAAGCAATACAATATTAGAAAAGTATGATTTTTATAAGCCCATAATTACATTTTTGCACAACTCTATTTCCCCAGGGTCAGATTTACTGGATTACCAAAGTAATTCAGAGCAATGTCACACAGTTATGGGATAAATTACAGGTGGCCAAGGCTACTCTAGCAGAGGGAACTACTTGATTGTCTGTTTTGAATTCCCAGAAACTTTAGAAAGACTCCAAAGTTGAAGCACCAACTTTTCTATTTCCCTTTACTTGAATGTGTCCTCACTGTGACACTGTAAGCAGACTGTACAAAAAGTTTGCCATTTCATGAAAATAAATCTTCAAAGTGTCAGAAGTTTGACAGCAAGTCCTTTATGGCTTAAAAATCTTTAGAGATTCATCACAAAATTCTAGGAAATATGGGATTGGTATTTCTACCTCTAAGTCCTATAAGGTTTGTGTGAATTGGCCTCAACTTTTGATATGCTCTACGTTATTTTTCTTACTTCAAATCTCTTTCTTATCTTGGTCTGTGGTTTGATATCAACACAGAATTAAATCCATGGGACACATTTTCCAAACTCCCAAAATGTTAAATCACCACTATATTCAAACATCATATCTATGAAAGTGTATCTTTATCTTAGGAGCCAGAAAGCTGCATCACTCAGCAGCACACCCTGAGATACTCAGGATGCTGTAAAGAAATAAATCTGCATCTCTACAGTGTGTAAAACACAACTCTATCCTTACTGCCATACAATTTCTTTGAATTTTAAGTTGTAGTCATCCACAGAATACCACATTGATCCAAATTAATTTCTCTATAGATCATGGGGAAAGAGACAGCAGTGCTTGATGCAGTTCAGCACACAAAATGAGATGCCTGAAAGAGCCAGCAGTTTGAAATACAAAGAAAGTAGCTGAGAAGCTGGAAGAACTGACTGTTTTGTTTTCTTTTTTCATTTCTTTTTTTCTCTTTTTAATTGATGGTATTAGCTTGCTTCTCAAAGGAATCACAGCAAGGATGAGTCATTGGCAAAAGGAGGGGATGGCACAGTGGAGAAACGGGTCTGCCTTTCCAGCAGAGTATTGCAGGCTAGACTAAATGATGGGGAAGATTATTCACTGGTTAAGGGGCTTTCCACAGAAAAGACCTGCAGCAGGGTACTGTCATTGGAGAGAACACAGCCTGTGCTCTAGCTCTCAGGAAGCTTTCCTGCTGCCCCCTGCAAGCTGAGCATTCCTGCAGGCACAGGTGGAGAGCCAGGGATGCAGTCTGCAGCCGGGATGTTGGTGAGTGCTGCAGGCCCATACTGCACCGGGACCACTAGAGGGATGTCCCTGTGCCCAGCAACCCAGAGGTGAAAGCAGGAGATGGATGTCTGCAGGGGCAGGAGCTTGTGGAAATTTAAAGCAGCCATCAGCCCTCAGGGGAAGGCAGGGAGTGTGAGTGTAGGGAGGGCAGAGAAGAAAGCACTGTGCTAGATATGTGTGGCTGCCAGCAGTGCTGCAATGCTCACGTTGCTGAGCACTTTCATGATAAGCAACATCTTGTAAGGTTCTGCAAGTTTCTGCTCCATGAGGAAGACAACAAACCCCATCGTATTACATAAACCTCTTTGGAGTATATCAGGCACAGAGACTGTGAGCAATATGCACAATATGACCTTGAAACTGCTACCACATTCTCTAACTAAAGCACACTCCTGGCAGTTAGCTGCAGTGGGACCTGAAGTTAGATGAAGCAGGATCAACGTCTTGAGGATGATGCAGATGCTCACACAACACACTGACAAGGTGCATCTCATTATCATTGAAGTGCCAGCAGTAAATGCCTGTATTCCTGGTGCTAAAAGGATGCCCTCCTGCATTTCTTATCGCTTATTTGAATGGCTGTAGTTATATTCTAAGATGCCATCCCAGTGTCAGGTTGTAAAAAGTCAGCTGCCTTTGGAATAGAAGGAGAGTGACAGTTTGCATTACTGTCATTATTAAAACAGGCATACAGGCAAAACAGCAGACTGGAAGGGTAGTTAAGGCCTCTCCCACTGCAGCAATAAATGGCTTTGGAGACAGATAAAAAAGCTTTAAAAGAGGTCCCTGGGATACTGTGCTTGTACACAACAGAAAATGAAAACTGTGTGGATCCAGTCTCATGATGTAATATCACAACTTGGCCCTGAAAGAGTCATCTCAAAATCTCCAGTTCATTTCATGAAAAGCTGTGTGTGAAAAGCTCTATAGTGCAAACTAGTACTGTTTTGTGAGCTCTTCCCTTTTCAGCCAGGGAAGTCAAAGCTGAATGAATCATGAACAAAACCTGGAAACTCCCCAAGTATATGCATCATCACCAGGCCCAGTCACAAACCATCTGGATACTGCTGATGATTAACCCTCTCTGGTCAGGAAGCACTGTCCTCGAGTCAGCTGCCCACGTACCTTTGGTAAGACTTTATGAGTCTGAAACCTCAAATCTTAGGAAAGATGGATTCAAAATACTGTTTGCAGATACTGTCTCAAAGAAGAGCAATGATATTTGTCCTGCAGGTGTGGAGAGGGATGAAAGGATTTGGCCACTTCAGAAAAGGACGGAGAAGATCTTGATTGCTGTAGAGAAAGGAAAAAGGAAAAGAGCTGTTTAA
This sequence comes from Cisticola juncidis, assembly GCA_013400215.1. Lineage (NCBI taxonomy): Eukaryota > Metazoa > Chordata > Aves > Passeriformes > Cisticolidae > Cisticola > Cisticola juncidis. The sequence continues at coordinate 338,719 of VXBR01004348.1, read as the reverse complement.
GATGAAGAGCAACATTGGGATGAGAACAGATAGATAACTGTGATCTAGCTGTGGCTAGACCAGGAAACAGAAGATGCCTAACTTTCTTTGCTCTTGTCTTAGGTTATGTAACCAAAAAAAAAAAAAAAGTGTATTCTATTTCATCTGTAGAAAGCAGTTGGAGGATTTTTTTTTTTTTAAATCTCTTGTAAACTCCAGGGGGGAGGAGGGTGGATGGTTTCTGTTAATGGGCCAGAGGGAGCAATGTTCCTTATCTCTTCCATGACCCATCCTCCCTCCAGGGAGATATCTGCTGTTAATGAGCCATTAAGGCTCACCACAGGACTGATAAAATGAAATCATTCCATTGTGAGATCCTCCACCCAGTGGGAGGAGCCAAACATTCCTACCTGGATAAAACCTGAAGTTCAGAACAGCAGAGCCTCCTCTTTTCCACCGGATTCTCAGAGGAAGACTGGACTCATCTCACTGCCACTACAGGATCATCTCTACTCCAACAGAACAACATCTGTTATTCCAGGAGGGCTTGTTTGGACTGCTTCCAACACGCTGACAGCAGGGTGTCAGGTCGTATCTCTAACTCTGTCAGGGTTTTCTAGGACTTTTGTTTGTTTGTTTGCCTGTTTTTTTTTGTATTACTGCATTTGCATTTTTAAGATTCCTAGTAAAGAATTGTTACTCCCATCCCCATATTTTTGCCTGAAAGCTCCTAATCACAAAATTATAATAATTTGGAGGGAGGGGTTTTACATTCTTCATTCCAAGGGAAACTTCAGTTTTCCCTAACAGATACCTGTCTTTCCAAACCAAGATAGCTGTCTGCTGCTAGCTACTGTGAAGATATAATCTGATACTCTGGGAAGGGCATTGCAGGGTTTTTGCCCACAACTGCAAGGACTACTCTGCCCTGTGCTACTTATCCTATCTGGTGTGTCAAAATACTACAGCATCTACATTTGAAAAGGATGGTGATTGAAAAAATGATGCAGACTTCTGCATTCCTACAAGAAACCTGGGACTTTCTGGGGTGTGCTTAAGTTTTGTAACATGGAGAAGCAAGCTGTGCAAAGGGGAGAAGTGCTAGTTTGAAGCACTGCACTGCATGTATTTGACTTACGAAATAATTTTTATTTTGACAATTGTCTGTTTATGTCTTGCTTTAGTGCCAGGACAGAAGCAAAACTATTATCTGCTCTTCCTGGAAATCTGCACTTAGAGGATCAGGACAGTGATGAAAGAAAGTGAAATGTAGCAATGACATCCCTAAAGTATGGTCAGCATACTGGTTTGCATAACCTCTCAGGATAATTGGACAAATGTCTCTGGCTGCAGTTGCTGGGTCTTCCTCCAATGTGTATTTTGAGTAGGGACAAGCAGTAGCTCAAAATCTTGCTTTGAGAGGTAAAGGGTAGCCCATGAATTTAAGCCTGGGAAATGTGAATAAAATTGCTTCTGGTCTGCAACTTTGACTGAAAATGAGATGTTGTTTCAGCTGTTGTTTCTTGGTCTGAAATTGTCTGCAATCTATGGGGGATTCCAGGGTTATAATGAGGCTACAAAAACATCCTGGCAACAACCCCTGTCCATTTTACAGGAAAGCATTTTAATGAGACAGATCTGAACAATTTTGTTCAGGGAACACTTGCTGACTGGCCAGCAGAAATCATGCAACAATAGGCATTGGCATCATAACCACAACCTTCTCCCTCACTGCTGAAACACAGAGCTATAAATGTCACCCCTGTGGAGCTGTCCTTACCAGTCTGTGTGAGAAACGGGTCCCTAAGGAGCAGCATTGCTGTTCACCTATGTAAATTGTCACAGACAAAAGCGAGGGAGGTTGGCTGTGTGACACTGCACCAGTCAGTAGCAGGCTCAGAAGGCTTTGGAAGCACCGTGTTTGCACAGGAAACTCTATTTTGCTTTCCACAGGCTGTTTGAACAAAAATAGAATTAACTTATGGCCTCCAAATTTTCCCCACATCTAGGAAAAGCAGTGTCAGGCTTCCTAGAGGAGTGTGTGCAGTCTGCAAATGTCACAGCTCCTAGCATGAAACAGGGATGTTGCTTTCCTGTCTTCCTGTATGTCTTTATTAATGCAAAGAGGAGATGCATTCAGCAAGTTAGGCTGGAAAAGAGCAGTCACTATCCCAGACCACTTTAATGTGTGGAATGGCTTTTTAAAAGCCTTTGCAGCCATAGAGTTTGAGTCAAAGAACACTGCCGACTTCGAAGACCATGGAACAGGGACCATAAAGGTAGAATTACAGAAGTTCTTCAAACAAAAATATCCGGTTGACCTCTTTGAGGATTGGATGGTATCAAAGTGTTTTTCCTCCTTTTTCTCGCCTCAGTAATTTTAATGAATCTACCAAAAATAGGTTTGTGCTTTGGTGTGCAAAAGGCAAAACAAACTTCCCAGTAACATAAATCCAAATCCAAATGGATGACAAAGTTGTGGCTGTAAAAATTTTACAGAGTTTATAAAAGTGCCATAACAGGAAGGCATAATTTCTGCTCTCAGCCTTTCATTGGGGAAGCCAAGCTGGATGCAGGTGTTAGATTGTGAATTGCCTTCAGGCCTTGTCAAGAGCAATGCTGCCTGAAGGGGAAGAGCCTGGTTGTCAGGATTAGGAGATGTGTGTCCAGGCCAAGGTGGGCAAAGCATGCAGCTGGCTAAATCCAGCTGCAGGAACACCTCCAGTAAGCTGCAGCAACTGGAGAGCTCCCACTTTCTGCTGCAGTGGTATTCCACACAAGTTACACCACCAGCAGCTGTGACATTGCAGCATTAGTGGCATAGAAAGCAAACTCCTTGAAAAAGCATGTGGTCCATAGCACAAGGAAAGTAGTACAAGCCCCCATAGTACAAGGAAAGATATGATTATAGATTCTCTGTGTGAGGTCAAAATACCTGTGAGCTCCAAAAGCTGATGTGTTTTATGAGTTCATCTTATACAGCATGTTACCCCTACCTACCAACCTTGCATTTTTATATCCTTTTATCACTGCTAACACAACACATCTACCAGCATAAGAGGTTACCTTTAAGAACATAGGCATATCATGTTTTAGGGTCTTCCTGGGAAGTTTGTTCTTTTTCTGTGTTACCAGTAACACATGCCACTCAGCACAGCTGAATTTCTTTTTTCGGTTATCCAGTCAGGCAGTAAGTACAATAACAAGTGTACAATAACAAAGATGGTAATTTCTGTATGCTTGAACTGAACAAATTGTAAACACCTAATTAACGGGGAATTATTCTCTCCATCAATACCAAAGCCTGGAAAGGGCCAGGGTAATGTCCTCCCTCTTCCTTAATCTTTTCCTAAAATTCTGTGTGTATTAATTTCCTAAAAGAAGATGTATGAGAAAATGGAACGTTTGTGAAAATTCCAGTTTACAAACCCTCCAAACGTGTAAGATTCTTCCTCGCCTCAGACAAACCAAAATTTTTTGTTCTGTTTCCCTTTCCAGATTTCCTCCACTTAAGAGATATTTCAGTGATTAGGGGAAAAAAAAAGAATTTGCTGCTGAAAAGTCTGGCTGGAAAAAGATATAAAGATGAGGCATTTCAAACTGAACCACAAATAGGTAGCAAGGAAAAAGCAAAGGCAACATTCCAGCAATTTATAGAATGAGAAAAAACGTCTCACTAATAGAGAGATGGGCTGTGCTCTTTTGGAAGGCGTATTGCAACAACTGTATTTAAAAATATGCTCCATAAGGAACACAGGAAGACTTATTAAAGTGATCTCTACTGCCCAGCTAATTCTACAAGCAAACAACGTGAGGATGGAGACCGCAGTTAAGGGCTGATTTTCCTGCCCTCGGGAGGGAATGGGATTAGCCACAGTCTTAAAATTCTGCACGTGCAGAAGGGCTTTCCCACACGGGGTGGGGACGCAACAGCTCAGGGCACCCGGAATTACAAGCACTTCCCACAGCGCCCTGCTCTGCCAGGTGCAGCTCCAGAGCGCCTGAATGGCCGCACGGTGACAGGGAGCCAGGAGGCGGAGGGAGAGTGGCACGCCCAGAGGTGGGTACGAACGAGGGCAGGGACATCCGCATGCTCCGGGCCGCTCTTCCAGCAGCGCTCCCACCGCTCCGGCTCGGGCTCCCCTCGGGGTCTGGGCTTGGCAGCTCCGCCGATCCCTCCCCGGCCACCAGCCAGCACTTCTGCAGCTCTGGGCCCTGCTGTCCCGCTGTCCCGCCGTCTCTCTGTCCCGCTGTCCGCCCGCCAGCGCCGAGCCCCTGCGCCAGAAGCGCCGCCTCCAGCGGCAGCAGCGACAGAGCCGGGGCTGGGCGTCCCCAGCCGGGGCAGCCGCGCACAAACCTCAGAGGATGGGATTGGCCGACAGCGAGCGCAGCGAAAATGGGTACGGGGCGCTGCTTCCCTCTAGGGGTGATGCATCCAGCCGGCTACAAAGCGTAATGTGATGTCCTTAGAGAGCTGAGGTTTCTAGAGCAGAAATCTTGAAAAGAAAAGAAAAGTTTTCCAGATTTAATGGCTTGTTGGGAATAAGCGGCATCGGTATTATGACTTACTGTTAGGAGGGAGTTGTGTGACTTTGCAAACACCTTGTAAAGGGGACAGATATGCTCCTCTAATATGTTAAAAAAATATTCCAAGTCAGGAAAAGGAAACTGACATCTTTATTTCATTCTTATTATACACGGAAACATATTTATACATTGGATAACAGATGTTCAGAACTTAATTCACTGCTTCATTCACTTTTGCCTTTGCTATTACAGCTGGCTTTGACTGTGTTTGCTCACGTTCTGCCAGCCCTCTCAGGTGGCACAGCAAGCTCACACTGGGACCAGCACTGTTCCTGTTACAAGCCCCAGTAGTGCCAGGGATTTTACTGAAATCTAGCAGGAGACAAACTGTGAGAGAGCTTTGCTTTTCTAGATGAATTTGATTTATTTTTTAAAGTAATGTACCTGGTTGACATGTTTATTTTTTTCTTATGAAGTTCTCCAGAAGCCAAACTTCAGAGTTGGAGCTGTTGAAAAATAAATAAATGTCAAAGCCGGGAGGAATGGAGTGATCCAGAAGGGAAATGGGAAGCTGTCACCTTGAAGGGCTGAAGGTGTTGAACAGCAATGCGGTGATTCACCCATAGTCAGGGGTCAGGGTGCTATGTGGGGTATGTGAGGCGCTAGTGTGGCAGCAGTCCCCAGTTTAGGGTGACAGTGCTTTGCCAGCTAAACCATGTGACTCTGTACAGCTCATCTAATTACCCTGTGTCAGTTTTCCCCTGCTTATAAAATAAGGGTGATATTGTATGGAATGACTAGATAGAAAAAAGTGTAAGAGAAGATATGCAGACATTTTTTGCCTGGAAGAGAGCAAATGTGGGAGAAAATAACCTCAGAGAAATATGAGGGAGGGCTGCCTGCCTCAGTGGGAGCTGAAAGGGGGGCAGCAGCAAAGTGGGAAAATGCTCTCCCTGGTGTCCATACATTTGCCATCTGATTTTTGAAAGTGCATGTATGTTTAAAGCACATGAGGAGAAGAGGGGAAAGCTTTAGACTCCAGTGAAAAACTGTTAAGAATTTTAGCTGTTTAGAAAGAATGAATGCAGTAATTGAAATACAATGAACTTCTTGTTGTTGTTGAGAGACTTTACTGCAGCATTACTGTAAGACTGAAAAAACATGGTTCTGAAGAAAACTGGCTTTATGCTTATTTCATACAACTGCAGATGTTTCACAGACTCTCTGGCCATTTTACAACTGATCTGTATGGACACTGAAAGATAAACATGTTAAGCATTAAAAATAGTTTAGTATTCAAGGCTGAGCTTTCAGAAAAGTCCATGATCTGAGCTTTCAGAAAATGAGTGTATAAGCATAAAGAGGGTGAGCACAAAATTGTGCTGCATTACCTTTGAGCAAGCTGATCGTGTGTTCCCCTGAAGCTGATTCTCTGATGCTGGATGCACTGCACACCACGTGGTCTGAATATGCAGCACATCACTCTTGGGATCCTCATGATCTATGGATAATTTTGGGTGTCTGATAGCTTTGACTTTAGTGCAAAATGCACAAAGAAACTACTGTAGAGACAATCCAAGGAAGGAAGGGACAAGTGTGTACATGGAACAGGGGTGCAGTTACCACCCAGTGCACTTGGCTTCACAGGGAGATCCACGGGAGGACTGAAGAACCATAGGAAAAAAATCCTGTGAGGTTTTTACATGCACAAAGAAGGAAAATGGCAGCAACAGAAACACTGGTGTCAGGAAATGAAATGATGTGTACAGTGCCACATCTGATAATGCTATCCTTTTATCCTTTTAATATGGTCCCCAAATAACTGTAAAGAGGTTATTCCACTGGAGAGTGCAATAAGATCAGAGGGACCCTATCAAAGGGGAGATCTAATGGGAAAAATGAGGCTCTAGTCATTGAACACACCATTAATTGTGTCAAACATTGAAGAAAAGCCAAAAGGTAATATCTATTTAAAAAAAAGATGAAAAAATAAAAATAACTCAGGCAAGAATATACAGAAAGCAGAGGCATTACCAAGTCATCTAACAAGAAGCACTAAAAATGAGATTTGTTTGCTCTGGAAACTAGGATAAGTTGGAAACATGGACCCAGGGGCCAAGTGATACTGCAGCTGCCAAAGATGAATGGATGAGCAAAGGCTGCATCTCAGATGCATCAGATGCTTTCATCTCAAAAGCATGATCACCAAACCTGGGAAGAAAGCAGAGAGCAGGACACACCAGCTCAGCCTCCTCACAGACTCAGCAGTCAGTGTCCATTGGAAACCAGGGGTGTGGAAAGTAATTGCTGCATAGGACTAGGAACTAATGGCAGGGTTATAAAGTGAATTGTAAATTTCTTTTTGGTGATTGCAAGCATTGCTGAATAACTGCCTGGAAAACAGTGCTGTTGAGGCATAGGCATTAGTTGTTCTTGATTTATTTTTCCTGCTTCATTGTAACAAATGGTCTTTTGATTTAAATGACAATCCTTTTCATCTTGAATCCTGTTTTTGATAGTGGTCAAAAACTAAAAGTGACAGTAAAGCCTTGTTGGACTTTTAGAGAGTCAAATCCTCTTCTTGTGAGAGGATATGACTTCTGGTCCTGAGAAACAGGATATGACTTCTAGTTCTAAGAAAGGAAACCTCACAACAGAGTTTATAATCAGCCTGTTGGAAAAATGCACAGCAGCACCAGAAACTGACATCAGCAGGTAATGGCAAAGTCTGTTCTGGATCTTCAGATGCATAATAGTCACAGAGAGGGTGGTCTTCCTTGCCTCCTTCTTTAAATTGCTTATTTCTTCTAGGAAGCTGAGTCAGCCTATCCAGAAACATGACAGAGACTGATCACATCAAACCATTGCTAGCAAAGACAGACTGAAATAAGTGACAAGGAAAACCTCAGTTCAAAATCAAAAAGCTTTTTTAGAAGATTGATGGGCTTTGTGTAAAATCTATCATATAAAAAAACCAGTTTATCTTCCAACTTCCCTGTCCCCTAAAGAGGTGGTGTTCTGTTAACTTCCTTCAGTAGCAGGGATGAATGAGGAAAGAACAGGAAAATCCATGTAATCAATAAGTGCCTTAAGGATTGGTGCCCTCAGCACAATTTTGATTTTGTTGGATATGGGGCATTTTTTATGGCACAAGGTCTGCTAGAGTCTGATGGGCTTCGTCTCTCTAGCAAGGGCAAAAGGATTCTCATTCCTGAGTTGGCAGGGTTGGTTGAGAGGGCTTTAAACTAGGTTTGAAAGGGGAGAGGGATGAAACCAGGCATTCCAGAGATGAGCCCAAGGGTAGTAAGCCAGGGGTGAGATCAGCAGCCCAGCTGAAGTGCTTGTACACTGATGCATGCAGCACAGGTAACAAATGAGAGGAGCTGGGAGGCATTGTACAGCAGGAAAGCCATGACACCGTCACCATCACGGAAGAGTGGTGGGATGACTGGTGAAACTGGAGTGCTGCAATGGATGGGTACAAGCTCTTCAGAAGAGACAGGAGAGGGAGAAAAGGTGGAGGGGTGGCTCTTTCTGTACGGGAGGCTCTCAACACCATAGAAATTGAGATTCATGATGATAAAATTGGTGCCTGTGGGTAAGAATTAGGGGGAAGGTCAACAAGGCTGACATCCTGGTGGAGTCTGTTATAGACCACCTGATCAGGATGAAGAGGTGGGTGTATTATTCTAGAAGAAGCTGGAGGACGTTTCAAAATCACCAGGCTTTGGTCTTGTGGAAGACTTTAACCTGCCCATTATCTTCTGGGAACACAAGACAGCAGAGAAGAGGCAGTCCAGGAGATTCTTAGAGTGTGTGGAGGACAACTTCTTGTCCCAGCTGGTGATCAAGCCCAGCAGGGGTAGGACTATGTTAGACCTGTTCTTTGCAAATAGAGATGGGCTGGTGGGAGATGTGGGGGTTGGAGGCCATCTGGGGCACAAGGATCACAAGATTATGGTTTTCAGTATTTGGTGAAACAAGGAGGGGCATCAATAAAACTTCTACACTGGACTTCTGGAGGGCAGACTTTGGCCTGTTCAAGAGACTTATTTGGAGAGTACATTGGGAAGAAGCCCTTAAAAACCAAGGAGTCCAGGAAGGATGGATGTGCTTCAGAAGTGAAATCTTGAAGGTGTAGGAACAGACTGTCCCTATGTGCTGAAAGACGAGGCAGTGGAGAAAATCCAGCCTGAGCTCCTACCAGGCTGGAGGACCTCAGGGTAAAAATATATCACTGTTGGAAAATGGGCAGGCAATTCAGGAAGTGTAAGGATGTCATTAGATCACGCAGAAAGAAAATTAGAAAGGTGAAAGCTTAATTTGAACTTAATCTGGCAATTTCTGTAAGACAGAATAAAAAGTGTTTTTATAAATACATTAAAAGCAGAAGAAGAGGCAAAAAAACCCTCCATTCTTTATTGGACATGGGGGAAATATAATTACCAGAGAGGAGGAAAAGGCAGAGATACTTAATACCTTATTTCCTTTAGTTTTCAACATTAAGGCAGGTTATCCTCTGGACAGCTGTCCTCCTGGGTTGGTAGATGGTGTCAGGGAGCAGAATGGTCCCCCTGTTATCCAGGAGGAGGCAGTCAGAGAACTGCTGAGCTGCTTGGATGTTCATAAATCTAGACCAGATGGGATCCATGCCAGGGTGATGAGGGAGTGGGCAGATGAGCTTGTGAAACCACTCTCCATCATTTAACAACAGTCCTGAGTCCCTGGTGAGGTTCCAGGTGACAGGAAGCTGGCCAGTGTGACACCCAGCCACAAGAAGGGCTGGAAGGAGCACCTGGGAAACTACAGCCTGTCAGCCTGACCTTGGGGCCTGGCAAGGTTATGGGACAGGTCACCTTCAGTAAAATCACTGCACCTACAGGGCTCAGACCAGCCAGCAGGGATTTAGGGACAGGTCCTGTGGCATAGGTAAATAGCTGTGACCTGTGCTGTCTCTGTGGCCTTGGTTGGGCAGTGGAACTATTAATTCTGCAACATATTGATTTGTATGGTTCATACAAGGTACCTTAAATTCTTCCTTGCTTTTTATTAGGAAACCTTTTACTGTTTCATAGCCTGGCACAAAATCTCTTTCAACTTTTCATCTGGAAAGTGGGCAAAATTCTCCAAAGCAGAAAGACTCCCTTTCATAAGCCTCACGACCAAAGAAACAAAACTCCAGCCTCAGTTTTTCAGTGTCTTGTGTTTTTGCTCAGAACATCTGTTTCTAGGTTGCAAATTGCCCATTCTAAAATATGCAATAGACAGCAGGGAAAGAGCCTACAGCCATGGCCTCTCCAGGGCAGGGAACTGTAAGTGAGCAGTGGTTTATTCTTTTGTGTTATCTTTTATGCTTGCTTTTCATTAAGATGAACAATACTTTTCCTTTATTGGGATATGACATATCACATGACAAATCTACTTTCATGCAAATACTTACTTTTCTAGGTGTAAAATGTCAAGTAGTAACTTGTGTGCTCTCATAATTTCTGGAAGAAATCCTTTACTGAGTCTTTTTGATAAAGAGTATTTTTCATATTTCTCTCACTGGAGATAGTACCAGTAAAGAGCACTTTCCCTCTACTTTCCTCCTCTTTAATGCCTTCCAAAGTCCTTTCCCCGCCTCCCCCCCTCTCCCCCCATTTATTAGCTAAAAGACTTCCTTTTCTGAGGGATCATTAAACCAGCTGAAGCCCTCAAATCAGTTTTGCACACATACAAGACTTTTGGGATGGCATCAAGGTTTGCAGAGGCCCAGTGGGTTATCTTGATACAGCAAAAGCCATTGGTATAGGCAAGCACTTTTCCTGCAACAACTTTTGTTCAGTAGTGTGAGAATAGGTGGCTGATATAATTACTGAAGGTTGCTGTTGGCTGCTGAGACTATGTTTTCCTCCCATGTAGTTAAAAAGACTTTCCCCCTCCTTCCCTGCAAAAGGAGCTCTCCTTCAGTAAATAGGAGGCTGGATGTCTTGAGGGGAGATACATCTCCCATCTCTTGTGTAGCATTAGGCCTGGCAAGCAGATTGAGGTGCTGAAATAAGGGAAGCACATGCTGTTCTTAATTTCTGAATTTGGAGAAAGCATGCAGGAATATAGAAGATAAACCCATAAACAGCACTTGGCACCACAAGGGGAAAAATACTCAAGATCTTTCATTCTTCTTTAAGATGCCACTCTGCACATTCAAAGGGACCAAGCATATATTTTTAATGATGTTAAAAGATCATCAGGGGCTATATTATTGTAGAAATAGGCTAGTTTAGTAGTTAGCAATAAATAAGGTGGAAAAAGACAGTCTTAAGTGCTTTTCAAGTGAAAATCACCATTTGTAAGCAGTTTTGTATTTCATAGAAAGAGGATGGTGGTGGTGTGCAAAGGGCTGTATGAGCTGGAGATTTCAGTTTGACAGATGGAGTGGTTAGTTAAATAAAAGGAAGAGAGAAATTCTCTAGACTTGGGAATCCAGTGGTAGTGCTTCTGGGTGGGCCATTTTTGAAGCAACAGATATGACCTGAAGCACAGAATAGTGACTGCAGTCAGGTAGCTCCTTCCCACCTGTAGCTGGTCCTGTGTGTCACTTCACTGTTTGCAACAACCTCAAACCTTTTCTGTTTAAAGATCCCTTTCCTCACTTCATTACTTCTGTTCTCAAGTTATATTCCCTAAACACTAACCTATTACACATCCCTATCTCCCTCAAACATATTACTTTAATTACCTGAGAGCATTCAAGGAGAAGGGAAAGAAGAAACTTACATTCTTTTTGGCTATATTTTAATGTATCCTTTGGTAGATTTTAACCCATCCTAGGCAGCACTCCTGACCATCATCACTTCTTTTATACTAAATTCCTTTTTATCACTGTTGCCTGGGGCAATCCTGTTTGGCTTCTACCTTGATTGGGTGGTGTGACTGCAGGGTTAACCAAGCTTGGTGGATCAGATCCTGCCCTTGAACCTCTTTCTTGAAAGATCAGACAGTTAAAGTAAAATAAAAGGTCAGTGTGTGAGTTTGGGGATGTCAAGTCAAAGGCAGCTGGGATGATACGGGATTTACTCACTCCCTTTCAAGTGGTAGTGTGAAGACAATGGTGGAAGGACATGTGTGGGTCCAACCCTCCAGACAAATTGTGTGATCCAGGCTCCAGAAGCAGCTTTTCATTTATTCAATACTTGTGTAAACTACAGACATTGTGTAGGGAGCAAAATCAAGCAGGCAGTCCTCTCCCTCCTCATCTGAATATCCTAACTGATAGGTTGGAAAGTCACATTTCCCTTTGTGCTGCTTTTCTTCTTCTCCACTCAGGATTCTCTGGGGTACATACAGGATCCTATTTAGCATCTCTGTGAAACAACAGCCTATTTCACATCATTTTTGCATCAGCATAATAACCAGAAAAAGACTCCTGTGAGTTCTAAAAAACCTTAAAAGCACGATTTAAAAAAAAAATTGTATCTCAGCATCTGATGATGGAGATCATCAGGTCTGCACTCCACTTAGCTACATTTTCATACCTTGATTGCTCCTCCTGAAGTAGGTACCATGCAATCTAGGAAAAAAATGGTGCAGTGGAAGAGCTAAGGACTCAGTGCAGGCTGCATTTGAGAGCCCTTACAATCTTCTGTCCCAGAGTCATACTGCCTGTGTGTGCACAGTGGTGTCTTGCTCATAGGAACCAGTGACATGGCTGTTTGTGGCTGTATTGCAGGTAACAGGTCTGACCTTGAAGACACCTCCTTTAAGGCTCCACAGAGCTGTTGCACAGCTGGGTTGGATTTCCAGGCCACCTGAGTGTCTCATGGGCTGGGCTCTTCTGGATCTCTGGATCCAGGCACATGGATGACTTTGAATGCACACAGCAGTGAGGGTGCACAGCAAGATAGGAGGTGAAAGGGGAGAAAAGGAGACAGGGGATGTCTGAGGTGATGTCATGGCATTCATGAAAGCAGAACAGCTCAGAGGAAAAAATGTCCCCAAAAACCTAGTACTTGATGAGTTGGCCCCACTAGTGAGCCTAACCAGTGTGCTGTTTTCCTCCATAGAGATTTGCTGTCATCTATACCAGTAGGAAGCATAAATTTCATAAATTTCTCATCCTCAAACACTGCCAAGTACATTGAAAAAATTGTCCTGGCATCTGGAAAAATGCTTCCAAAAAGAAACAGAACATTTTCTTCTAAATATCCTCATTTTAAAGGGATTTGTCACAGTGACCAGCTTCTATCACCTTTCAGGACTATTTTGTAGCTGCCAAGTGCCACCAAGGCGACCGAGGCATGGGCCAGGAGGGAAGAGACAAGAAGGTGAGGACCAAAGACAAGGGCAGCTGTGTGTCCCCAAGGCCCTTCAGAACACAGGGACAACTGAAGCTTCCTCCTCACAGACACTGCTGAAACTGCTCTAAGGTCTTCATATCCTGCCTCATGCTGCTGGTCTTGTAGAATGGCTGGCAATGTCTCAGATGGGTTTACAATGTAATTGTAGATTTGGACAGAGGGGAAGAATTCTTCTCCACATACAGGAAAATTGTTTTATTTTTCCCTTTTGCATCTCAGTTTTCTCTTTCTCCCCCTGTCCTGCCACAAGCCTGCAGTGCTGAACTGGCAACATCTCCTGCCTTCCCCCTGCAGTGAATCACCATCTCTCAAACACAACAACGGATGCTGACTCCTCTGCCTGATTGTTTAGGGAAGATTCTGTACTTGGAGACAGAAAGCTCATCTCCACCTGGAGAGGTGCAAAAGCCCTTCTGAAGGGATGATGAAGAGCAGTGCCTGGTATCTATGGCTTAGTGCCATAGGGCTCTGTCACAAACAAGTCAGTTACCTTCAAGAGCAGGTTATAAAAACAATAACCCCAAAGTGAGCATCTGTTTGAGCTGATGAATCAGCTTGACACTTGGATCACAGATGTGCTTATTGCCATCGGGCTCCTGTCCTCTTTTCTTTTTCTCTGAATTTGCAACCAGTCCCTCTGATGTGGTAGAGTGGTGAGTGATAGAAATAAAACTGTTCCTTCAGGTGTCTTGTGCCAGCTTGAGGTGGGGGTTTGGGGCCATGCTGGTTACAGAGATTCAGAGCCTCACGATTTTAACATCCTTTGCCTGTCTGTATTTGCATGTACTGATCTGATGCAGCAGATCAAAAGCTTAGCCAAAAACTGAAAAGTGTGGCCATGACTCACACCTGAGGTAAAACAGGATAGGCATGTAAAATATCTGCATAAATTCACCTTTGAAAAATCATACAACTGTCTTTTGAAGCATTTACAGGAGCTGACTGTCTCAAAGTGTGTTTGTAATTGGTTTTTTCAGGACACAGATACTTCTTAACCTCAATGCCCTGAAAACACAGCAGCACAAGTGATTTCTGGGGCTGTTGTTTTTCCTTTATGGTCCCCAGGGTACATGAAAGAACCTGTGTGTTATTTTCCCCCAAGCTAGTGGCAGACATTAGAAAATTGAATTTAACAATCCAATATGCCAAGCATAAGTATGCTTTGCATATCTCACACCAAACCCAAATGAAAGGAAGTTCTGAGTAGGCAGATAGCTATTTTTCAATTATATGGGACAAATGTGCCATTTCTGATAGCCTTGTCAGTAAAAAGCAAGAGCTGAAAATGCCAAGCTGTTTAGTGAAGCAGGATCAACATTCCTAATACTTCATGGGATCACTAATAGCTTTTGCATCTTTCAAGACAATCAGCCTTGATTGTTCCTCTGGACGCATTCCTCCAAAATTCATCCTACTAATTGCAGCATCTCAGAGCTGATATGTGTAAATAATAGCAAAGATGTAAGCCTAGGGACCTTGAAAAGAATGTCCTGCTACCTTAGTGTTGTCAGATTTTTTGTGGCAGAGCTGTTTACAAAATATACAAGCTACAAATCAAAGGAATGTGATGTACTTTCATTTTATTCAGGAAACTTAGCACAAAAAAGATGAAAACAGGTTTGTGAAGTTTACTCTCCAAGGTGACAAGTTAATGTGTAGGTGATGGTGAATCTTCTAGAGACAATTTTTTGCATCTGTGAAACAGTTGTTCAGAGGCCCAAGAGTAATATTCCACCTTCAGAAATTTACAGGCAGATGAAAAAAAAGCAGAAGTTGTCTATTGCAGACATGCTTCAGAATGCTGCACACAGACATTTTCCTTTCTGTATTTAACTTTCCCTTCAGTTATTTAACATTGCAAATAAAAGCAGTCAAAGATCTTCTGCAAGCATAGTCAGTGTTCTCACAGAAAAGTACCAGCACTATAATGAAGTGATATCTCCAAGGAGTTAAACAGCAAGAATACTAAGTAAATATTTCAAGAAATTCTTCTGTTTGCATGTGCTTCATTTAAAACAGCTGAAGTGTGCCAAATTCAGTACCTGGGACATAAAAAGACATTGGCACATTTTTAACTTGTTTTCAAATTATTCTAGGTAATTTTTTGTTTATTCTTATTAGGAAGGGATTGAGTTTTCAAAATCACAGTTGTTCTTTATTTAGCGGCCCAAGTAATAAAATATAGAAATGATAAGAGCAATAAAGCACAAAGTTGTATTTCTGCCTTAGTTTTCCCAGCACCCTGAAGCAGTGTTCATGCTGAAGTTTAGTTATTTTGGGAGAGTCCAGGATCCTTCTGGGAGACTCGGAGTCTCTTCCTGAACTCTGGAGGCCTTCCAGCCCAGCTATGGCTTGGCTTGAGGTTGCATCTTTACTGCCCCAGCATGGCAAAGTCTGAGATATCCCTGATGATGCCTTCTGCCTCTCTCCTGAGATGTTCCCTAGTTCTTTGTGTGAAGCTACATATCACCATCTCAATGCCTTTGTTTGTTGCCAGCTCTCTAAGCCATAGACACAAAAGAAAAAAGATTTGTGCCACAATTCTGCTGTTGGAATACAGTTGCAAAGACAAATATTGCATCTGGGACAGACAAGATATACCTTTGTTAGCAACTACATGAAGAAAATACAGCTACTTTCTAATTTACCAGCCACTATCTGTGCATTGTCCTTGCACAGATTTGCAAAGACTCCCAGCAGATGCCTTCTGCTAAAAGGTCCTACCCCAAACAAGTTAAATATGGACCCAGGTTTACACTCTGACTAAGGTATTACAAGGAATAGTGTAGTGTTTACAGTGAGTTTTGATGGCTTCACAAAAAACAAACAACAACAACAACAACAAAAACCACCCTGCACAATATCTTTAAGGTTTTGAACAACAAGCCCCTGGGAAGGACCTTTGCATATGGATCTCAAGTATCTTACAAATAATGAGTTTCACCACTCTTTGTAAAACTTTTCCTTGTACAAAGAAAGCAGAGAGGTCAGAGAGTGGTGTGCCAAGCTAGTGACTGAAGGACAAGCCTGGGGACCAGAAGTCCTGGCAGTTGTATGCAGCAACCACCAGACAATATCCTGACCATACAGAAAACTAATACTGTGAGAGTGATTGTCCCAGTGTCATTCTGTCCCTGGAGAGACACCACTGTAGGCTACACTGATTGAAAGCTGCAGCAACACTCTTGTTGCAGACAGGTCTTTGTAAAGTTTGCAGAGGAAATCTCAAGAAGACATGGTCCCCCGGCAAACGTACCCAGTACCACCCACCACTCTCCCTGCCTCCCTAACTTGCCACTTAAAACCACTAAATGGGCCCACCAGAGCTCCCCATTCCCCTCTGGCTTAACTGAAATCTGTTAGGACCTGGTCTTGGTGTACCATGTAGCTTGATTAACTAGTGCAACAATATAGCTCCCCAAAAACCATTAGGTTAACCTTAAAGAGAGTGATTTTTCCCAGAAACAAAGTTAATCTTCACAGTGTTTTGGAAAATAAAGTCATGACTGAAATAGGCATTGCTCCATGCCAGCTTTCTTTATGGCAAGCTGCAATTACTTCATATTCCTCCTTGGTATCTGAACAGCAGCTAGAATCACTGGCTCTCCTCAACTTACTCCCACAGAAAATGTCAGCAGGATCTAATTATCAGAATGAAATGGATTTGCACTGATGCCTGCTTTCTTATCTGCATAATAGTTAAGCTAGGCACTCTTATTATCTCAGTTATGAGTTTGCACATTTTGTTATCTCCCTGGAAAAGGTGTTCAGATGTATGTACCTCATGTTTGACTAAGCTGAAAGAAATCAAACCTTAGGTGAAAACGCTGAGGAACCTGGTGGTACGGAGTGAAGGACTTCTTGTGATCCCTCAGTTTGTTTTAAGGAATTCTCCTTCATCTGAAACATGACGAGTTCTGCTTCTGTAAGTCTTTGAGCAGGCACCCAGCATCCCTATGAACTGCAGCTTTGTCTTACATGTTTCTGGGGGAATGGCCTAATATTCTCTACCTGAAAGAAATCTGGTTATCTGACTCTGCTGTAAAGGCATCTGGGACACAGAGTACCACCAACCCAAGGTGCACAGAGCTCAGTTTCCTACTCTTTGGGCAGGGTCAGCTCTCTATTGGGAAGGTCCAGAACATATGAAATAACTTTTATACATCCTCTGTTAATGCCAGTGCTGAGCAAGGAGTCTGACTGAGTGACTGTGGCAAGGATATCTACAAAGAGCTTAAAGCAGCTGCTGAGTAAAAGACCACCAGAGAACCAAAAAATCCACAGGAAAGAAAGTGTGAGAATAGTCTTAAGGGGATGGAGGGTTCCTTCATGCCTTAAACAATTGCAACAGGATTGATCAGACGCTTATTTCAAGGTAGCAGGATGGCCTGAGCTGAGTTCAGCCTGGTCTATCTGTCCTGCTCATACTGATGAGCATACCTTTTAGCCCTCTGGCCTGCACCCTGTTCAGAGATTTTAAACTGGGGACAGATTGACACAGTGACCATTTGTTTTTTATAACTCCAACCAGAAAGCCTATCCCCTCCCAACCCACTGCTGCCAGCCCCCAGGATCACCAATATTAATGAACTTTGAAGGAACCCTGTTGATCCAGACTAAGAATTGGGATGTGAAAGGTTTCCACAACTTATCTGACCCTCTTAAAATTCAGGTATAGTAAGAAGTAGCTCTCCTTTTCCAGTTCTGAGGTTAGAGTGTATCCATAACCTCCTCCTTGTCAGGGGCAGACAGCTCCCTGTCTCAGGACAGAAGGAGTAACAGCCTCATGCTCCTGGCATTGACTGAGTTATATTGCAGAATGAGAACTGGGTTCATGTCACCAGCCCCAGGTTTCCACCAGTGCCACACATTCCCCTCTCCATCTGTGTCTTGGCACAGCTGGGAGAACAAGACTTGAGTCTTCCAAATACCCATGTGAGTTTTCAGCTCCCTTTCATTCACAGCCGTGTGTAACTGCTGAGGGTGGGGGTTTGTGATCTATCTGTATGTCGGACCTAGGCAGAAGTGAGGAACAAAAAGGCATGTTTAGTGTAAGAAAGGATCTGGGGAAAAAAAATGCCACCTCAATAGCACTTGCAAAACAGCAAAGTAGATAAATAACTTGAGAATTCAGGTGTCTGTTTCCTCTAAATAAATATGTATCTGCCATGAAAACATACCTGATGCTAAGCCAACAAACTGATGAAAACACAAATCTTGCAGGGCTTAAGATAGAGGCACTGAAAATCACTATCAATTTTAGCATTCATAGCAAATGTACAGAAGATTTTGAATATTGTGTCTTCATTCTGCAGATTGACTTTGAATGAATTATCAGTAGTTGTACAAGCACATGTAAGTGCATGGAATTCAAATGTTAGACAATAGCTGTATTGTGTAGTGTAGTTGCATTATTTTATTGGAGTTTTCTTCTAGCTTTTCATTTAGCCAGAGAATTACTGACTGATCCTTTTTACCTAACATTCCTTTGGATGCAAAAGGATGCTTCAGAAAATATGACAATTTTTGTGGCACTCCAAATATCAAAGATCAAGTACATATATTATATCAAGTGATTAAATACTGCAGATGAGAAAGTTAAATATTAAATTCTCCCCCCACTCAATTGCCCATGACTTCCCTCAGCTGGTATAACTCTTCAAATAAGCTGCATTTTTTCCCCAGTACCAGCACCACTGTTTTTTATCCAATATTGAACTACTTAATATAATATACAGTCCTTGAGCTTTGATACCTGTTCTGACAAGTACCAATAGAAGTGCTAGTGAGTTTGATGAGACAAGATGTGTTGCAGTCAGTTCCTAAGCAGCATTGTTTGTCAGAGCAATTTTGGTGTACGGTGGTGTAAGCCAGACAACTGAAATGTCACAACTTGCTGGGCACAGTGCTCTACCTATCAGCTTAAAGTAGATTTTAGATTTTTTCTACCAGCTGTAAAAATGTTGTGCAGTGTGGTATTACTTTCCCTCCTCCAAGAACTTGGATAGATTACAAAGCTGTTATTTGTTCCAGCTAGCAATTACTCTCTGTCACTGTTTAATTCTGAATGGAAACAGGAAATGTGTTAAATGTTTATCTCAATTCTTTTTTCTAGGTGTAGAAGATCCCAAGGAAAAACCTTGCTCCTGCTGTGGACACTAGACATTACAGGGACAGGCATAACATTTTTGGGCACAAGTAGTGTGCTGGGAATTCCACGTCAGTGGGCTGTGGGCACTCACTGACACCAGCCATCCATGATCCTGTCCCTGTGTACAGATGGCTGGAGATGGAGCCAGAGACTTAGGGATGGGGAAGGAGGTGAAAAGATTGAATTTTCTGTTTGATTTTTATTAAAGCGTCATCACAGCATTTTCTTTGCACATAGAGGAAGAGCGTAGCTGGGCAGCCTTCTAGGACCTGAATGGAGGTTACAAGGCAGCTGGAGAAGGGCTGGAGAAGGGCATGCAGTGATAGAACAAGGGTATGGTTTCAAATGAAAAGACAGCAAGTTTAGATTAGATATTAGGAAGAAATTCTTTACTGTGAGGGTGGTGAGACACTGGAAAAGGCTGCCCAAAAAGGTTGTGGCTATGTCATCCCTGGAAGTGTTCAAGGCCAAGCTGGAGGGGATTATGAACAATCTGGTCTAGTGGCAAGTGTTCCTGCCCATGGCTAGATGATCTTTAATGTCCCTTTCAATCCAAACCATTCAGGGATTCAACAGCAACATCCCTCTGCGTCGGATGCGGGCTCAGCTCTTTTCCCTCTCAGGAATGCCCCCAGAATGGCGGACTGGACTCCCACCTCTGTCCCTGAAATCTGCTCCCGAGTGACCCTGCAGCAAACGCCTCCTGGCATTGGGGGCCNCGGGAGCGCCTTCCTGCGGACTGGGGAGCGCCTTCCCGGGAGCTGCAGGAGCGCCTTCCCGGGAATTGCGGGAGCGCCTTCCTGGGAACTGCGGGAGCGCTTTCCTGCGGGCTGGGGAGCGCCTTCCTGGAGCTGCGGGAGCGCCCTCCTGCGAGCTCCAGGGAGCGCCTTGCTGCGGGCTCCAGGTGCCGTGCCTGCGCTCAGAAGCTGTGCGGGTATCAGCCGTCCAGAGGATAGCTGTAGTTTTTCAGTCGAAGCATCTGGTACAGTATCAGGATCACGACCATTTTAAACCACGTGATTCCCATCCCTAGGAGTAGGAACCAGAGGACGAGGCAGGACAGGAAAGGTGTTTACGGGGAAGTGCTTCTGTAGTCCCTTACCGTACCCTTACTCCCCGTCGTTTTCTCTCTAAAATTTTTGAAACTGCCTTCTCGCCTCAAACATTTTTATGTATTTATTTATTAATTTAAATACCCTTTAAATTCCGGGATATTTTGAAAGAGTCAGAGTTTCCTACTTAGAACTAGTCCATAGTAGAATGAATGACAGGGAGTCAGGAAAATCATTAGAAAACAAGGGAAAGTTGAGGCTTTTCTTTTCTTTTCCTCACCCGCTTTTTCTGTCTCGCATTTCATTGTTAGAGCAGAGCTGAGAGAGCCCCTTGGGTAGAGCATCCCAGCATGCCAAGTGGGGAGCCCACAGCTGTGGGGAACAGGCAAATTTTGCCTCAAAACTGTTTTCTATAGGAAGATTTGTAGCAACAAAGCTCAGACATTGAGTCTTTCATTTCAAAGGAAAATTGTGGGGCAAGTAAAAGCACACCACAAAAACGAGTGGGAACCAGCTAGCAAATCAGCATTCGAGGCAGTGTAAGGCAAAACATGAAAAAAGTGGCCACGTTATGGTGAAAAATCCAAGAACAGCCTGAGACAGCAAGAGGACTCTCAGGGCAGTGCAAGAGCTGGAGGCAGAATGTTCCAGCAGACTCACAGGAGAGAGTTGAGGCTCATAGAATGACCACACAGTGCCTAAACATGAGAGGGCACTTTAGGAGTGGCCCAGATTGAAGAGAAGGCTCTTGAATGCCTGCCTGGATTTGCCTGAAGCAGGTAACCACTGGGTATGTGACTTGAAAGCATTAGTAGCAGAATTGTAGCATGTGTACGTGCTTTTAATATCAGGTTTATTTACTAGGTATTGAGCAGTGTCTCCGTCAAAGCTGTTTCCCGTGTAGTGCAAACCTGTGACTACCTCACATGCAAAAAATGGTGCAAAGTGACCCACTATTTTAGTTCTGGTAGTGCATCCACTCTGTACCAAGGAGATATTTTTGGTTTAATTGCAATTTTGTGCCTAGAAGAAGTGAATTAACAAGTTTGATTATTTGTACTTGATAAAATTTTAAACTGTGCATGTTAATTCCCAGGATTTAATTCTATTAGTAGAATGTAACTGTCTCTCTTTTTTTATTTAATTTTGCTTTCTATAGCTTCTTATCTTTCAATGTAATTTACTTAATAAAGCCTATAAGTTCAGCAGTAATATCAGCTTTGTCTTCAGCTAAATAAGAAGCAATCCCGTAGAACTATGTTAAATTTGATATGATTCATTTTTAGCCTGCTTTTGCTGTTTCTTTTTGTCTTTTGAAAATAAGGGCCCTGTAGTAGGGTAATTTTAATTTTTTTTCCAATGCCATGCATATTAAAGCTTGGCTTGCAACCTTTAAGGGCTGAGCAAGGCCACTTTA
This sequence comes from Cisticola juncidis, assembly GCA_013400215.1. NCBI lineage: Eukaryota > Metazoa > Chordata > Aves > Passeriformes > Cisticolidae > Cisticola > Cisticola juncidis. Next base: position 317,254 of record VXBR01004348.1, on the reverse strand, counting down.
ACCTCTGAACAGAAGCAGATGGATTTTGGTCCCTTGGGATTTCCTAGCTTACACTAACAGGTCTGCAGTTGGCTGTGGATGGTGTCTTGGACATGGGCTCCTGTCTGGGTTCCTCAGGGTGCATTGGCTGAGGTTCCCAAAGGGTACACACTGCCAGGTTCACTGTTTTTCATGATTTTGCCACTCAGGTAAATTCAAAAAGCTGAATCAAATAGCAGTTAATGCAACAGTACTGTACTTCTATCTTGATAACAATAATTTGAAGCATACTCCGAGTGCTGGCAGGAAAGATGAAAGCAAACTTCATTTAGGTGTGTGAAAGAACTGCAAGTGTCGATTGCTGGCACAAATAATGCAGTCCTATATAAACGTTTGATCCTGCAAGCTTTTGTAATGCTGTGAACAAATTTTTCCTGATGAATGATGACTCAGAACAGAGCTTTTCACTTGGCACTTGATAATTCATTTCAATTGCAGCAGAAAATAATTGTTCTATTCAGGCATACCAGGATGTACTTACTCTGCCCCTAATGAGCACATTAGAGCGGGCAACTCATCCCTGTCTGATTTTAGCACAGGCCACAAACTTTATGACTGACTCATTATTCAGTCAACTCTCAGTCCTAAAGAATAAAACAGCAGTGAGTTGCAATGGTCTTAAAACTGTATTTTCCCTTTTCATAAGTCACTCAGCTATTCATTGATTTGTTGGTAGGATCTGTGACTCTTTGGGAATAGTACTGGTGAGCCTCATGTACTTTGTATATTTTGCTTGAAAAAGATTATAAATTGAGCAGTATGATTTTGATTATGGAACTGGCTGACTAAAGAAAAATAAATCAGTTTATATTTTGTGTACAGTCAGAATGTGTCTTAAATAAATAGTTCAAATGTACGCAAAATTTAAAAAGAAAAAGTGGATGACTCAGAAAAACATGTCATACTAGCATTTGGTGTGCTGGTATTGCCTGTGAGACTGCAGGGACCATTTAGCATTGCTTTTAGGGAGGTCTGAATCATCAACAATGTCAAAAGACATGTATCACTTGGGTAAGAAACTGCTCTGCTGCACTGGTGACCCTTATCTCCCTCAGGAAATATAAGAAATATTTGATTTCCAGAGTATCCTTCTTGGGTTTGCTTTCACTGGGAAAGACACAACTGGACCTTTGGGTTACCTTGTTGGGGGCAGGAAGGTGTAGTGAAGGAGCAGGTCAGCCCTTGTCAAAACTGTCAGGTTCCAGAAAATGCTTTCTGAATCCCACAAAATAGCAGTGGAGAAATTGGAAGGTGTATCATACAGTGTGGAAAATTTGTGTACTTAATTCTCACTGGGGCACTCTGGCTGTCTTCAGGGAAGGTGAATGAACGCACCGAAATGTCTCTATAGTAATGAAAGAAAACTCATTGTGCCACTGGAGATTGAAGCTGCATGGCCCCGTGGGTAATAAATTGCTACTATTCAGGCTCATGAGCGCATCAAGCTGATGCAGAGCACTCTAATGACCATTATAACTGACTGCAGTGAAAAAGACTGTTATTTAAGTACATTTCAAAATGTACTGTAAATTGGGCAAAGGTACAGCTGCACTTATGCGCTGAGACAGCCTCCGGTTTTATTCAGGCTGACAGACTGTGCTCTTTGAATTTAGGTTTCATCTGTGTGAGCTGAATTCTCTTAGCATTTATGGCCCCTGTTAGTAAGGGAAGCAGCAAAGCCAGGGAGAAGGGGTCCTGTTCATAGAAGTTCCAGCTGGAAAATGCATGTTTGGGTGAAGGCAAGGCAGGGGAGTGTCCAGCACCATTCACATCACAATGCTACCCTTCCCTAAAAACACCTTGTTCCTCTCACCAAACGTGACCTTCTGAAGTCAGTGTTTCTGAGTGATTCTGAGCAGGATCTTTGAGACCAAGAGTCAGTGTTTCACAGACCTTTATACAGCCAGAGGGAACCAGTTTCTTTGCTTTATATGACCTTCTGGACCACACAGACCAGACTGCCCTCTACATGGTGCCTGTGTCAGGTTTGTTTGATTGGTGTCTACTTCTACCTGGCTTCATAAGTTACTTGGTTTACAGAACGTAAAGTTTCTTTGCTGTGCCATGTGGACAATAAAATTTATGGAAACAAATTTATGAAATTTATGGCATAATGTCAATGATTTCCAGCTTGAGGTACATCAGTATCTCTCTTACGCTTTTTATGGCTGGGTCCCTCATAGTCAACTTTGCTTTTTGTCTGTTTGGCTCTTTTGGGTCTAGTTGGGTCTTATTTGGGGGTGTAAGTGGTGGTGTGTGATGTATTCTTTTTTTTATCTGAGGAGGTCTTGTGGATACTTTGGAGTCATGCAATACAGCCACTTAAATCAGTTTATCACACCTATCATTGTGATCAAGGAACTGAGACAAGCAACTTGCAGTAAGCAAGCTTCCAGCAACATTTGGGCAGCCAGCAGTGCAAAAAATGATCTGTGTGAGCCTCATGTTCAGCACAGGGGGTCAGACCTGCGCTTCCCAGGAACCAACCAATCCCACAGCAGTGCAGTAAATAAAGGTGGACATCTTTGCTAATGAATTAGCCATGGAGAAAATAAAGCACACAAATTACAGTCAACTGCTTATAATTGTGACCTTCCAGAGAATGACTGATTTAGGATTAAAGAATTATTGCATGGGTGTTTGCTGACACAATTTGGTGGCTGAATAAATTTCCAGTAATTGGTGGCAATCACTTCAGTCTTTGTCAGACAAAATGGAGAGTTTTGTTTAAGTGAAGCCCATGAAAGCTAGCAGAAAGACAAATGTCCAAAAGACAGAGCAGTTTTCAAAGGAGGGGCTCTATGGTCTGCATGAAGTTGGAGGTAAGGACATTATCCAAACCCTGAGCATCACTGAGTAACTCTAAAGAGAAAGGAATGAACTAAATGGTTTTTCTCCCAATTGCTTCTGAGTTTTGAAAGATTATCAAGAAGTTCACAGAAATAGCTCATTAATTCTCAACCTCTTGTTTTTTTCTTTTTCATATCTGTGAATAACAAGTTTATTTAAGTCACCAGTCAGATGATTAAAGTTAATTTGCTTTTATTAATAGATCAATGTCTTTAGTAATTTTGAAGCTGGTATAAACAATTCTAAAAAGGTTTTTTTTTTTTTCAAATGCCACAGATTTTTCTTAGCTATTTACTTCTCTTGGTATAATCTCTGCACCATTCCTGATTCTAGGAGAAATTCAAGGAAGCAGCTGACATTATGTGGGACATTTAGCGTGAAAAAAAGGGATCTGACCAGGTGTTTGTCTTACTAAGTTAACATTCTGCTGCATTTCTTTTATCTATTGTCTATTTCTGACCATTTTTGAAAAAGCATGAGAGCTGAATATCTTGAATCAGCTGAGAGCATTTGTGTTTAGACATGAAGTTAAAGATCAGGAATTTTGGTGTGTAACAGCTGTAGAGGAAATAGGAGATAAATGCTGTCAGCCTGCCCAGATTAGGCCCCTTCAGGTAGACAGGCTACCTGGAAATAGCAGCACATCTGTATGAGAGAGTTGTTCAGTGTTTCCACTGAACAAAAAATGTCTTTTGTCTCTACTCATTTCCAGCTTACAAAAGGAAAAATCCCCTCTCAAAATCCAATAAAAACCAAAACAACAATAATAGAACTGCCTTCATTACCAAGTAATAAAATCTCAGTCAGTTGAAGCCTTTTCCTTTATGTATTTGGAATGTTTGGTACATGTATTTCCCACCTGGCCCAGTGGTCACTGATTCTTCTTGAGACATTTTATTGGTCCATTGCCTCAAAATGCCTAATGTTCCTATACCCTCCATTTTACCTTGGCTAAAATAAATTTGTATTGTGGTTTGACACTGCTTTTGAACACCTGCCATCCAGTGACTGTGCTGATGGAGCAGGAACATGATCGGGCAAAAAAAGAAAGTCACAAGAGAGGGATTAAATATAGTTAAAATTATTGTCAATATTCTGTGGCATTAAGATTTCAGAGCTGTGAGGAGTCTATGTCAGTGGATATTGTTTTATAAGTTATGTTGTTTTAACTCACTTTTTGACCTGATTCTGAAGGAAATTTTGTAATTAACGTTCTACGTATTTGACAATAAAGTTCAAAGGAATCAAGAAGTACTTAAAGTATAGAATTAAAAATAACTCCATTTCTGAAATATCTGATACTGGTTAAATATACATCTATCTACATTTAATTAAATTTCTTTTTAAAAATATCCCCTGGTTTCAAGAATTAGGTCAGTTACTACAAATACCTTGGCTCATTTAAACAGTTCTGAATATTATCATTATGAAAACTGACTTATACAATATTTATAATTTCACCTATTTTTGGTTTTCAGGGAAATAAAAAAATCCTTATGCTTCTAAAATAGTGATAATAAAATAAAACACCTTATTTGTGGTGTCAAGTGAGAAACTTGCAGTTGCCTGTAGCAGTAAGGCAGAAAGGTGGTCATTGACTTCAGGTGATCTTCACCAAGCTGTTGTGCATCCCCTTGTGTGAAAACAGTTTCCTGTGATGCTCAGGAGCATGAAGGACTGTGAATTTACATAGACCAAAATTAGTTGTGCTTTTTTTAAAAATAAGGGATTCAGCCCTTGCATTACACAGTCAAATAATTCTGCTGAAACCAGTGAGGCTCTCTTAGGGTTTTAGCTTGCTGCAGCTGAAAATTGGATCTGAGTCTGCAGGATTAGAGACTCAGGCATCATGAGCACTGAGTGAAAGCTTGAGCTGCAAGTGTGGAAATCATGTGCCAAAGGGCACTTTGGGCATTTCCCCTTGATGCTCCACATTGGAAGTGCACACCTCCCTCCTCAGGTCATGGAGAGAACTGGGCTACCAGCACTTGGGTTAGATATCTAAACACACTTAATGCCAACAATGTTAATAAGCTTCCACTTCTTGTGCAACCCTCTAGTCTTTTCCATGTTTGTCCTAGGAGAAGGAAGGCATGCAGGTGGAGAAGCACACTTTTTTGAAAAGGGACAGGAATGGAGTGAGTCCCCATATGGGAACAGTGACACAGTGATGCTACAGCTGCAGCCATCTGGACTGCCTGTGGAAGCGGGTGGTCTCCCCAGACATGCAGAGGCAGTTGGCACAAGACTGACTTCCAGGTCAGGGTCCTGAGCTTAGGGTACAAATACAGCTACCACTGACTTCAGATGCTGGTGGGTGAAAGGTGCAGAAGGTTAAGGCAACAGGGAGGCAGGGCTCATTCAGTCCAGGCAGGGCCACATGCTGTGGGATCAAAACAAGTAAGGTACACACTGAAAGCACTCATAATTTTTCCAAGTCAGCAAGACATCGGTGAAGACCACAAAAATCTGAACAGTAAAATACTGGTTGGCAGCTGCTAGACATGAAAGTGAGACACAGTTTGGTATGAGGTAGCATATTCTTGAAATTGTCACTGCTCATGTTTTGACAGCATTACAAAGGAAATAATTTTCCCAGTTTTGAAATATGCATTGGAACGTCTGTTCCATTAAACACACATCAGTATGTTGCCACCTGTTCCAGTCATGCTTGATAATGAATGGTATGCAGAGATAATACACCTGCCTGGCCTTGTAAATGTTCTGCAGGGAAAAATCAAAATTAGGTAATGTAAGTCAAATTTGGATGGATAGTCCTGTTACAGTCAATGTTAAATCCAGTGCCCTTAATTACTTTGTTGCCTGAATTGGAAACCCTTCAAATAACAAGGGGGGGAAATAAAGCTTCTTGACAGTTAAGAGCCAAGGAATATAATTTTGTTGCAAGGCCCATCAGTTACCCACAGATGACAGCAAATCCCCATGCAGATCAATCAAAGAGGTGATAGAAAATGGAAGCAAGTGTTGGCCCACACACTATTCAAAGATATTAAAGCTAATGTTGACATGGCTAAAGAGAAGGCAAGCAGAGCTGCCATTGAGATCCCACTGAAATCATTACAAATCTTCTGTTTACACTGCAGGAATATGATGTAGATAATAAAAAAAGGAAAGAAAAATACCAATTAAGGACAAGAAAGGGGTTAACTTTAAGCATATACTAAATCCTTTGATGTATCTGCTAAAGTACTTTAAACACCAGCTTATTTTCTGTCTGAAAACTATGACTCTTATAATAGCTTTCAAAACCTGTGTCTGAAGGAACCTCGTTCTTGCATCCATGAGCAGATGCAGGCTTATGGTATGGTTTAAACCTCAGGGTAGAAATTTCTGCCTAGGAAGTTTCCCTGCATAAATACATGAGACATTGAAGCTGCGGGTGTCTCTGCTAGAATGGCTGTGAAGAGCTGTAAATCAGCAAGAGATGAGAGGATAATATGCACATCTCATGCTCTCATTTCTGCCTGTTGGGCTCTTACATGGGGTTGGCTTGCAAAGAATTGCTGCCAAATGAGTCTGCTCCAAACAGGCTCTCGGACTGTTGTCCCACCATGGCATTTCATTACCCATCATGTTTAAGGAGGGATGAGTGACTGCAAGGACTCACTGTGCAGTTTATCAAGATTTCATGTGGCTTTTCTAAAACACTTCTTTCTTCTGTGATTTTTTTCTTTTGAGAAACAAGGGTTTACAGCCCTGCAGCCAGCAAGTCAGTTGCTATTTTGGAAATCTCTAATGAAACTGCAGTTGCAAGGACTACCTGTCTGTCACAAACCAGGTGCACACTGCATGGCAGGTAACTCAAATCCTTTATATGACACATTTTTATACATATCTATATATCTCCCATGGAAGTGAATCAAGAGAGGGCAGAAAGACAGGTTTTATAACTGGTTAATATTGCTTTTGCAGGCTTCTCCCCTTAGCAAACTGGACTCCAAGAGGCCAAGTTCACTCTCTTGATATTTCAGCTAGGAGCCTCACTGATCTGACCAGAAACTGGCTATGAACCATGTCACTATAATCCAGCTACTGCTGGAACTTTGTCAGAATTCAAGGATCACCACTTCTGGATTCAGTAAATTATTGTTCACAAGTTAGGATGTTAAACATAGTGTTGCAGATAAATACCAGGATAATTACACAGCGAGGTTCTCATACTATGTAACTTAGGAGCTAATTTAGGCTCCCAAGTCACTCAGAGAGTCTGCAAAGAAATACTGATTCGCTTAAAGGAGGATTCAAATCTTCAAAGTTAAGTATCTGTGAGAGTTTAAAATAACTGCTGTGAACATAGCAACTATCCTCCATGGTTTGTAATTCCTTTTGTAGTTTAACTGGTCATGAAATTTCTCACAATCTCCTTGTATAAAGCTGTTATGTGATCTTGCAGAAGGCTGACAGACCTCTCTTGAACCCCACAGTACAGTACAGTACAGTACAGAAGGCTGCTTGTGCCTGGTGCCCCAATGGCCATGCTTTGCTAGCAGGGGAGCTCTACTGTTAAATATGGTTGCAAGGTGATTCTTGATGTTCCCAGTTGAAAATATGGTACAGGCTTCATATAAAACGCCCCTTGACAGCAAGTTCTTGAATTGTCCCATAATTCTGAGATGCCAAATACATTATTAATATCCATTCTCATCCCAGCCTTTGCTTTGTGAGGCTCTTATGCACAATGTGTGTATCATGCATCACTCACTCACAATATTATCCTGTGAGTTTACACTGAAGCAAGGCCTGACACCTATGATGAATTAAAAAACATTCAGCAATCTTAGTCTCTGCATTGTACTCAGTTCTTGAAGGGCCTGATCAGCTTGATACTTTTCTGACAGATGCCAATGGCAGAATGTTCAGTTAAATACGGTGTGGTGTGGTGACACAGGATTTCTGTCATATAAACAATCAACATAAATACATGTAACATGTAGAATCATAGAAAAGCGAGCTGGAAAGGACTTAAAAATGTCTCCCAGAGCAGGCCAGATAGCCTGATGGGTATTTCTTTAACCTTCTCTTTAAGAGCCCCACAGATGGACCTTGCCCAAGTGGGCCATTTGCTGTCTTTACTGCCCTTTACTGAGTTAATGTGCTACCTAACATCCTGCCAGCATCTTTTTTTTGCCACAGATAAAGCCTGCTGGTTTCTGTCTTATTCATCATGGATGCAGAAAATGTAAGCCTCCCTTCTTTGCAGCAGCCTTTTCTGTATTTGAAAACCGTTATCATGTCTTCTTCATTTTCTCTTCTATAGATTGCACAGTACCAATTAGTTCAATCTTTCCTTGTAGGTCGTGTTTTCTAGTTCTCTGATCATTTTCACACTGCATAATAAGAGCTTTGTGAAAGAAAAAAAGGAATCAGAATTACTTTACTCATTATTACTTCAATTAATTATTCAATCACAATGCATTTTATTTGGGTTATTGCCAGTCTAACTTTACCTTTGATGCTTAATAACCTGTACACAGATATATCCCTATGGAAGTTGCTTGTGGTTATGTTGGCTCACAGTTTGTGAGTTGCATGTCAGGAAATAACTGAAGTCTACAAGCCAAACAGACATGCTCTCAGGGATAAGAAATATAGACATCCTCTCTTTCTTGCTATGTGGTAGCTAACGCTCCCCTGGTAAGACCAGATGCTTGTCTGAAATTGTGTATCTGCTACCAATGTTCAAGTCCACTGCAGAGGTGTAAACAGCTTCAGTCTGGCTGTCCCCCCTCATCCTGTTGGGCACAGCCCCAGTCTCTGGGGCTTCTGCAGCTCCTTGTCAGGTTGCACGTACCTGACAGCCTGATTACCCCCTGGTCCCTGCTCGTCCCCACAGGCTGTGGCTGATCACAGACTCAGTGACTGCAGCAAAGCGTGTGGGAGGGCTGAGTTCAGATTACACAGCTGTCCTTAGTGCCACCTTCCTTGCCTAACAAAGCTGCCACCCAAACGGGCTTGCTCTAGACAGGGGTTGAAGGAGGGAGTTTTCCTTTGTACTGCCGAGGATATGCAGGTCCATGTTGAACAAGGATTTATTACCAGAAAGGAGCTTCAGTTCTTGACCCTTCCAGCTGAGTAGCATATAAAAAAAAAGCTGCTGGAGTCCCATATAATGCTGAAGTAATGTTATTATGATATATGATCCATGTGTGACAACTTAGTGCAATGCTTCCATGGATGTGTTTTTGGGAAAATACTCTGTCTGCCATGAAGGCAGGAAGAAACTTTGAATCATGTCTACTAAAGCCAGCAGACCTGAGTAAAGGAAATCATGATTCTCATTAGCCTGAGTGCTATATACAGGGGTATCTGACAATCAAAGAGTTAATCCAATTGCAAAATAAAAAACTTTTCATGTCACCTGTTCCCTTAAGAGGTGCTTTCTTCACTTTTACTCAAATTCTGTAAGAAAGAAATAGAAGATAAAAGCTGCTAGAAAGCTGTGCAATTTAGGGGAGAAAGGAGAGGAACAAAACCAGAGGGGAAGAGAGGTGGAACAAAAGAAGCTCACTCAGAGAAAGGAGAAATCCAAAGAATATCCACTAAAAAGGAGAGAAAGGCTGGCATCAAAAGGGGTTTTCAGCCTCAGAAAGCAGCCAGCAGCCAGGCACTGCAGGTGATATCACCAACAAATCCAGTCTGCAGAGAGAGATACTCTTGCAGGACATGCTACTGGTGTAGGGGTTAGGAGAGAAAGTGTGATTTTTACAGAACTGAGCTTCAGAGGGATTATTTGAGCATGAAGATTCAAGCTGTTTTCCAGTTGTTGAATGAAACTCAGTGATCTGTTTCACCTTTTGTGTTTCTCCTCTTTGATTGACCTGTTATTTGTGGACTCCTGCTTCAGTGAGCTATAATAATTAAAAAGATTGAGCTTTTAATTAAAGGTGTAATGATTTTGGATTTAACTCACAGAGAAAAATGTTCCATGTAGAAAGTTGATATTTTTATGTAAGAATATAATACCTCTGCTGGAACACCCTTTTGAGAGAGACACAACTAAAGAAATGGGATATGATAGGAATTTTATGGACCACTCTAGTCTCCTTTTTCCCCCCTGAAACAAATTATGCATTAACATCTTTGATTTCCCTGGGTTATCTAACTCCTAATATCCCCCAAAGGATGCTCAGCATCCTAATGCACCCAAAAGTGATGTCACGTGTGTGAATCACTGTCCCCAGAATCAATTATCCATAATCTGTCACACTGTGCTTTCTTTTGTTAATTTTGGCCTTGCCCCTGCACAGGCACTGTTCTGAGGCCTGACTACTTCCCATTTGGAATGAGAGTGCCTTTGGCATGTGCTGGCAGAGGCCTGGGGACCCAGCTCCTGCTGTGGCCAGGAGGGGAGCAGGGCAGCAGGGGCAGCACACAGCAAGCCCAGTGCCTCCCTCCAACCCTCACCAGGTTCCACCCCAGCACATCTGCTCTCCAGTGCCAATCCATTTGTGAGCAAAAACACAGAACAAACATGGTCTGTGGAGGAAGAGATTTCATTTTCCTAGAGCCATTCATTCCTTTGAATGTTCCCCATTTCTAAGCTCAGTTCTTCAGAGCTGTTCACAGTCACTCCATGAGCTGCAGAAGGAATAAAACCAATTGACAAGGCCAGGTTGGATGGGGGTCTGAGCAGCCTGGCCTAGTGAAAGTGTCCCTGCCCATTGCAGGGGAGTTGGAACTGAATGATCTTTAAGGTCCCTTCCAACCCAAACCATTCTGTGACTGTATGACTTTCCAGTGGATGTGTTCCTGTTGCTCGAGTCATATTTTTCTACAAGACAGTTGTTGCCCTTCAGCACTTTGTGGCTCCTTTAGTCAGAACTTCTCTCAGTTGTTATAAAATGAGCCCCACTCTCCCTCGCAGCTTTCCTTCCACATGGATGGTAAAACACGGGGTGCTGCTGTGCACGATTTCATAGTCAGATCTGTGAGCAGGCAAAGCTGGTAGAGAAACAATGCAATTGCTTGAGCCTGCTGCCATATCTCTGCCAGTGGCTATTTTATGAAAAGGGAAGAAATTAATTTACTTGGGAGGCACCACTCCTCTCAGATTTGACTGAAAGTCACAGAGAGTGGAATGGCAAAGTAAAAAGACATACATACACAAACTGGGTAGTTTTTGTGAGAAACCAAGATAGAAAGTGTGCTCAAAGTATCTTTGGGTACTGCACTGACTTTGAGCTCTTTCACTTCATTAATTCTATGATTTTATCACCACATTTTCCAATTAAAAGAATTCTCTTCCCCCTTCCTGTGAAAAAATTCCCTTCCCCGCCCTCTCGCACCCCTCACCAATCACCCCCTTTCTTTCAACTTTCATAATCCTTGGCGTGATAATGGCTAAGGAAACGGTTTCAGACAAAAGTCTGGTATTTTAATTTTGATAACCTTCCTGAGCAGCAAGGTTTGTGTGGGATGGAGATTAATGAAAGCCAGACACAATGCACTTCTGTCACTAGGTACAGTAAGAAGCAGATAACCCTCAGGGAAGCAAGTGGTTCAGAAGGGGAGTAAGTAATAACACATTTTAATTTTTCATGCATCCCTACCCACTCTTTAATGGAAGAAGAACCCAAACAGCAAGCAAAGAGAAAGTGGAAAGGAAACAACAGCCTTACCTTTGGATGGCTGAGAGGAGAAGGGGCCTGGGGGGCCCCTGTCAGCATCAGTAATCAGGGCCTGCTGCAGCAAGTAGATGGTTTTTTCTGCACATCTTTATCATCTATCCTAAGGAGCCAGGTAAGCTTCAAAGCTCCATGATCCCCGAATCCCCGTGGTGCCCGCTGTAGTTGGTAGCAGAGGCAGAGAGGGGAGGAGGGGCAGCCCTTGAGGGCTGGCAGGGCCCTTGAGGCACCGTGGTTACAGACCAGGGCCCAGAAGGGCCCAGCCGGGGCTGCAGCTCCCTGGCCGAGATGGCAGTCCCTGCTCCCCAGGGCCATTCTCTGCTTCCGTGGCCTGTGCAGCTGGCAGGGATTGCCTCAAGCCCCAAAGGCTGCTGAGGAGCCTGCTCGTTTTCCTCTCAGCCCCAGGGCTCACCAGGAAGCACCAAACCCATGTCACAAGAGATCCTTCAGCAGGAAGCCCCTCCTTGTTGGAGTCCAGGACATCCCTCTGACAGCCCTGGAGAATCTGGGGCTGTACAGGGGGGTCTGGGATCTGTACAGGGGGGTCAGCCAGCCTCACACAGAGCCCAGGAGGACACTGCCTCTGATCCCTGGCCATGGGAGTGAATGCCCACACTGTATGAAGAATCACAAGCTGAGTGAATTCAAAGTAAGTAGTATTTAGTCTATCATAGAATGTAAATGTAGAATCTAGGATTTTAGTATATGGGGTTGAAGAGACAAGATGGAGGAATTGGGGAGTGACCCTGGTGTTCCTTGTTCTTGTTCTCGTCCCCCATTTTCTGCTGAGTTGTATCTCAAGGATTGGTTTAGAGTAGAAATGACATGTTAGCATAGGTAGTAGGCATTGGTGAAATTTTGTAAATAATAAATACATTTCGGACGGTGGTTGGGTCAGGGGTACTGTACATAAGGTACAGGGCTCTCTGATCCGCCCAGTCCTGCCGTGTGCCCTGCTGAGGATGTCTCTCAGAGAGCAGAGAAAGAACTAAGATAATGTACCCTGCCAGGGAGACTTGGCAGAGAAGAAAAAACTAAGAGATAATGAAGAATAAACAACCTTGGAAACATGCACTGGCGGACTCTGTTTGTCGTCTCTGCCTTCGGTGTGAAACACTTGGGGCAAAGAGAAGATGCAAAACCTTATTACCATGGGGAACAGCAACCCCAGGGAAATCTCCAGGGAACAGCAACCCTGGGGGAAGAACCAGCAGCCTCGGGGAACGGCCACCCCGAGGAGAATCTCAGGGAACATCAACCCTGAGACCTCCTGAGGAGCTGCACAGCATTTCCTGATGCACGGAGGTGGCTACCTGCTGCTGTTTACCACTGCATTTCCCAGCAAGACATGGGCCAGGGCAGTCCATCCGAAGGCAAGGACCATCCCAGGTATGTTTCTACAAACAGGGCAGGGCAGAGATGTGTAGGAAGGGTTTCTCCTGCCTGATGAGGATGGAAGCTGAGCCGTGTGTGTCTTCAGGAGAGCTGCAGACACAGCTGCCAGGCCCACCATTCCCTCACTCACAGACTTTCTGCATCTCACAGGTGGCCACCACCAAGAGATGCTGTAGATGTGGCCAGAAAAATGAAGATTTAGCTACTTTCTGGTGTTTAACCACAAAGTTGAACCTCTCTCTTAAAAGTTGCCCCTGATCCTATACTATGATGGGACTTGAATAAACTTACAGTGCCTTATAATAAAATAATTGAATAATTGAATAAAAATAAATTAATACTAATAATAAATAAAAATAATTGAATTAAAAAATTGAATAAACTTACAGTGCATTATAATAAAAAAATAATGCTTGCATTATTTTTCACTCTTTGAGCATAGTTGTTGGCCTTTGCTAATCTCCCAGCACCTCACTCAAATTGTATTAGAATGAGTAATTAGTGAAGTGATCATGGGTAAGTAGCTTTTCTTGACTTCTTGTCTCACAAAATAAACTTCTAAAAATCATTTCTGAAGTGTTTCTTGAATGACAACAGTGCTCTGTCATTTCTGAATGAGTCTGTTGCTCAAGAGAGTTGCTAGAATGAGGAGGGCAGGGGAAAGGCTGCCTGGAAGCATGGAGGAGACAGGGTGAATGTTTGAAAACGTGCAAGTGCAGTACATGTACATAACAAAAAATGATAAACTGAAATAAAAAAGAAAATTAGGAATTTACATGGGACAGCTTGAAGCTGTTACCCATCACGATGCCTTCCTGTTGCTGTTTGTATGAGGAAGCTGCAAGAAGTGAAAGCAGAAAGGAAAACAGCATGGCCAGACTGCAATTCCCCATTCAGTTCAGTGCAGCTGGTAGATCTGGGCTTCTGAGAGAAAGGACAGCGTTTCTTGGTGACAGGGCCACCCTGACATACAGCACTGAATATGAGTAAGAATTATTGAGTAAGTCAGACAGTTTGGGGCTCAGTCTGTTTCCATTAATTCCCAGTTCAAGTGTGAGCCTTTCAGTTTCCATAAGGTCCAGGGAGACGCTCACTTGTCGACCCTGTCACTTTTGTGTTTGTTGTTCTCCTACAGGCCAGACCTGTGTAACCAACTCCATTGAATTTGGTGGCAGTAACCTCAGGGCTCTCCCCTTCCCAGATGGGTGGCAGGTCTGTCCTTGAGTCCCAGATCCTTGCCTGCACTCTCACTCTGGCTGCACCTCAGACAAATTTCGACATCTTGTGTTGTGCCTTTTTTACTTTTAGCTGCAGCCATGCATTGACTCCTCTTTTACCTGCCTGCTTGCTGCTTTGTCGACCTTGTGTGTTCAGTTTGCTAAAACTGTGGCTGGGTTTGAGCAGTAACAGCCTAACCAGAAAGCTCAAGAAACTGCTTGTTTCCACCCATGCACATAAATAGTCATACCAGACAAAAAATTATTCAACTCATTTCACATTCTAGTAAACAAAAAGAAACACCTATGCCACCGACCTATATTATTTTTATCCTGTTTTCCTCAAGCTTTTTTCAGCATCAGAGTTTCAGAGGCAGACACTTGCTGGTAAAACTATATCTCATTTTAGAAATTTTGTCATGTTCTGGATTCCCCTCAGACACCTTGAAACTCCCTTATATCCGAAATATTACATACCATCAAAGAATTCATCTCACAGCAGCAGATAATTTCCTGACAACGTGTTTCTGATGAAAGCTCCTGTTCTGTTCATTTGTAACCCTTTGGTTGTATTCAGGCTAGGGGATTCATCTGTCTTGTAACAACACAGGGGTTTGTGAAAGATCTTGTGCATAGGTATCAAAATTGTCTGCTGTAGCTACTGGCTACCAATGTAAGCACTGCAGAAAGCAATAAATCTCACCCTAGCTGTAGTAAATGTTGTCCATGCTCTTCCTTTTAAAGCCTGGACCCAGCTTTACTTTTCTCAAGAATCTTTTCCTGATTTGCAGCTTAAGTTTTCTCATAGGCAGGGTGTCCCTGTTGGTTTTTACCAGCTTCATCCATTCCTTTTCACCGTTTTTCTGCCTCCCTTGAGCTCAGTTACTGGATTGATCGACAGAGGGCAATAGCATCTCACTGCAGCTTCCAGTCCTCTTTCCTGCTTCTCTTCCCCCCCTCCTTTTAAGCGTCTGCATCCCTCATCTGCTTCTCCTACTTCCAAACTTTCACCTTTGACCAGTGAAGGAGGGTGCCTGCAGCAATTACAGGGGGCACAAAATACAGGTTTCTCTGCAATGCCTGGCACAGTGCTCAGCCAAAGGGCTTCTCTGAGCCCCGGGCAGCCACGGTGCTGAATGTTGACACAGACTGAAAGCAATTCCACAAATCGCAGTCCGAGGGTTGTTAAACACCAATGCATCCATTTTTTTCTACAGTAGAAACTTGCAGGAAGGGCAGACAGTAACCTGCTGGGCTGGCCCTGGTGCTCAGCATTCCTGCTGCCAGGGAATGCATCTGCCTGTATCCCAGGCAGGTGCTGAGGATGCTGCTTGGAGGCAGCAGTGATGCTTGGATGCTTGGAGGAGGCAGTGATTCCAAAATCTGTGAGCATGGATCCGTTGTCTAAAGAATGTAGTGAGCTGATGGCCAGCAGGCTTAGATTCAGTCCATCCTCACAGGCATCCACTGGAAAGTACACAGGGCTCCCCAAACAGGAACAGATTGAAAGGAACTCTCTCTCTCTAAAGTTTAACCCCTAGTGGAAGTTGCTGCTTCTGTTTAATTTTCTGTCAAATATCTGCACTTGTCTGGAAACAGTTTGTCATATGAAAATAATTCTCTTTCTTCTGGGTGGAATACAGGAAGTATTTGCTTGTATGTACAACTGTCTCCCTGGAATGGGTAAAATCACTGGTGAGTATAGCAGTCATTGTATGTTCTAGCCAAAAGTCAGTACTAACCTTATAGGATGTTAGGGATGTACAGTGCAAGTAAGTACTTTTTTGAGCTAGACTGCAGCTTTAAGCCCTGAACTTAAAAAATCTTGCTCCATTTGTGTTCCAGACTGTGAGTTGCCTGATTGAAGTTGCTCAGGGCTGCTCATGCTTCAGTACACTGAGCACACAGGGGAGGCTTTGAGGGGCTGGGGGCTCACCCATGTAGCCAGCAGTGGGCTGTATGTATGCTCCCTCAAGGGCAGACAAGGGAACAACCAATAACTGTGCCTCTGCTGTAAGGATCTGTTTGTCTAAGGATGCACCTCTGTGGTCCTCTGGCTTTTCTGTGTTCAGACTCCAGGAGAGCTGGAAGGCAGCTACTTCTCAGCATCTGGGTACATGATTAGCATAGTATTTACTATGAAGCAATGAATATAGACTGAATATTTTATTATTTTATGAATTTTATTATTTTATGAATGTTTTATACCTTTAGGCTGGACTTGTCCTCCTAAGAACAGGGGTACTATAGGAGGGTCATACTAGAACTTCTAGCCCAGCATCCTGGCTCTGCTCCTACCTGTTGGACAATTCACAGGGAGTGTTTGTAAGGGAAAGGGCCAGTGTGAAATGATTCACATCTGACAGTGAACAAGAGACAATGTTCAGGCACTCTCTGGCAAGGCAGTTGTGTCCAAAGTACTTAATAATAACTGAATGTGACTAAACAAGTCTAATTTTTTTTGAACGAATGTATACCATTGAGTTCAACATCCTGTGACAGTAAGTTGTACAGTTTTCCTTAGATTCACAAATCCTCCTTTCACTGCTATTCTCTTATTGCAGAAAGCTAATAATATCTTACTGTATCTTCCCTGAAGCCCACTGTGCTAACTTGCAGGACACAAGATGTAAGATTTTGCCTGTTTTCCATTTTACAAACCAATTGCCTCTGTGGCTACTGCCTGTCTTGCCTTGTACCTGCCCTTCACTGCAACATTGCCAGATTTTATGCATGTGATTGAATATTCCCATATTCTTTCTTCCCTTTCTGAGATGACAATGTCTGCCAGCCTGTGGGAGGAACTCACCCACCGCATTTGTGCCAGCATCCATGGAAAATCTGCAGGCAGAGATGGCTTGCAGTTTTCTTTTATGTCTATAACTGTTCAGATGGAGTTTCCCCGCAAGTCTTATTGAGCTTGACTAGACTGGAGTAGCAGAAATCAACTTCCCCAGCAATCTGAAAACAGCAGGCATGGAAAAGAACCCTCAGCTCTGCCCAGCTATTTAAGGAGCATTGAAAGACCAGTCAATTTGCAACCTAGTATTTCTGAGGGTTTTTCTTGCACTTTTTTGACAGATTTCACAGTTCCTTACCTTGATGCAGGTGAACTCTGAAGATATTAAGTGACTAAGGCTGCCATTTTTGGTTAATAAAAAGGGTGTTTATTTGTCTTCTTGAGTAATGCACATCAGCATCCTCGTTATTAGAAAAGAAAAAAGGTGGACCTGATAGTCATGGGGTAGTCATATTATATATAATATTCTTATTACTGTTGGCCTTAAAATACTTCAACATGACAAGATTAGAGGCAGTGTCATCCTTTTTTATTTAAATTTAATTTACACAAAATAATGTTCTTCTTGCTCCATTTCTTCCAATTCCTTCTCTTTTCCTCTCCTGTTCATTTTTCTTTATAATTTCAAAGTTAGTTCATTCAACAATGTCACCCTTTCCACAGTCTCACGTTTCACCTTTGCAAAACACCAGCATTTATTCTGCTTACCATTTATAGCAATTAAAAATAGGAGATTGCCAATCAAGTTGCTCTGTCATTCAACAGATGTCATTCAAAGCTTTTGCAGACAGACAAAAGTTACTGATCTTCACTGTTTGATTTTTGTTTCCTCCTGCACCAGTGTTACCTACCCTTCTAGAACAAGTGTGTATCACAGCATGTTTTTCTTTGTACCATTTTTACCCTTCCTTGACCCCACTGGCCTTTTTCAGCTGGCTCAGAGTGGCTTTGGAGGTGAGTCTGTAACTCAGATGGGTGGGACTCTGGCACTTGGTTTAGCTCCTGTAGGCCTAAAGTGGGTGGGGGACAGCAAATGGCTGGTGGGATGTGGAACACACACTTCCATCAGTGGCTGGGACTGGCTAAAGCTGCCCTGCCCCGAGGCCAGCTGCAAAGCTCCCTCACTTGGATCTTAATTGTTGCCTAACCACAACTGCAGAAAAATGGCATTAACAACACCCCACATTTCTGGACTCTTTGTGTTCTTCCTTCCCTCTCAAAAGTTGCTCCCCTCTGCTTAGGGAGCAATGCCTGCTTCTACACATCCAAGTGCCCTCAGGAAAAGATGTTACAGTAAAATCTTCCTCAGACTCTGCACATGCAGCTAGAGACAGTGAGAGTGGTAGTTTTAGGTGTCTCTAAACTCCTCTGATGGTGAGCATCTCAAGAGCTCACCTCTTCCAGCTCATTAATGGGCTGCAACACTGAGGTCTTCAGCCCTCCAAAAATCTCATATAAAAATTAGAGATTTCACAATAAAACTCCATGTTTCTGACAGAAACATCATTGATTCCTGTTACAAAAACATAACATACACCCCAAGCATTTAATAGAAAGAAATTCATGTCTGGAAGCTAAGGTAATGAGGCATCCAAGTGTAACTGGTTTTGGGTGTAGCAGAAGTTAGTGCTGAAGCTGTGTGGGTAATACATTAATTCATACATATATAGCTGATTATGTATTATTACTACAATTAAGGAATATTACCAGTGGAATACAATGTTATGACAATGTAATGTTCTCTAAACTACCCTCTTGGCAGATATAAAAAATAAATGGAAAATCTGGAGACAAAAAAGGCTATGAGTTGCAGAGTGGATGAATTTGGCCCACCTCCCTTGCTAACATAGCACAGTTGGCTCTGGAATGTGATGCTGGATCACTTGCTTGTGCAACAACATCACCTGTCTGTGACAACCATTTAATACCCATCCATCATCCCAGTGACAGTAACTTGCACCATCACTGTCCCAAAGACCAAAATCTGCTGCAGGATGTTTCCTTTTTAATTTTTTTTTTCTTCATGAGAGATATTTTGGTTCACCAAAGCAGGAATTAAAAGCAAAAGAAACACCTTGATGTGGGTTTTGCTGTGATTGTACTGAATACATGTTTAAAAATGAACCGCATGCATTTGTCAATGTTATGTTTAAATAACCAGTGCTCCAAAAACCATTAATTATCAGGGTTGTGTGAAACTGCCACTGTGGCCCAGCACAACTCCTCAAGGATCAAGACTGCTCGACAAGGGTGAGAAAAGCCACTGCTCTGAGCTGGAGATGAGTCTGAAGAAAATGAAGCACAGCTGGACAGGCTTATCTTTTTGTGGTAGGTCTGTGCCCAGGTGGATGACAGCTCTGGAGATTCTTCAAAGAAAGGAAAAAAGAAATAAAGAATAATCTCCTTGAGGTTTGGCTACCTACCTAACACTTCCTCATCTGAGCTAAGCCAGTACCTTCTAGAGGAGTTGCATAGCACAGAGTGAGGCTGATTTACACTGGGCACAAAACTGGCTATTGAAATCTTTGTGTCCTAGAAAATGCCTTCCTTAACTAGCTCAATTTATGCAGACAGGTGAGCATATCAGAGTAGAGAGTGGATGTAGGAAAGCAGCAACGGGCCCCTACTGGCTTCTAACAGCTGCATTATCTTAATAGTTATTAAATGAGGTGAAAATAAGCTGAGGGGAAGCATGAGAGGAAAATTCAGGGGCAAGTGGTAGGGCTCAGTGAGCTGCATCATTAAGATGCTACAAGAGATAGAGGACAAACATCTGTAGATCACAAACACATTTGCCAGCTCAGAACTGCAGAGAGGTTTGCCAGTCTCTCTCCTCTCCTGTGCTCAGAGTTCATTTTAAAATAAAATCATTATAAAACCTTCTGAGAAGGCCAGTGTAAAAGACAATTTACCCCAAGGCCTTGCTTAGGTAGAGCTATACATTTTAACAGCTTAACAATGATATAGTCTGGTGGACAATTACATTCTATGCTTAAGGAAAACTCTTATGCTACAAAGGACCTTTAAAAAAAAAAGCTGCAAAATTCAATTTTCAGGATCTCCAAGTGGGAAAAGATAATATGTATTTTTACAAATCCATTTTCCTCATTTTCCTCTCTTATTTGTTTTATCCTTAGTGTGCAATTTAGATGTGTCTAATAGCAAGGCTGCATGAGAGCACTGCTACAGAAGGCTCCTGAGTGGGCTAAGCTAAGTGCTTAAATCCTTAAGCTGAGTTCTGCAATTGGGCTGACAAGGTGGGTACCATTTAACTCAAATAATTTCTCCAATGACATTTAAGGGAAAGTTCCCCTTGAAAGCTCTCTGGCTCTTTTTTTCACTCCCAGCCTCCAGTCTCAGAGAAAAGCCTGTGTCTTCTAGCTGGTTTTGCAGATGGGTCAGTTGTTGCCTCATGAGTGTGTGCTTGCAGCAGGTCATCAGAGTTTATGGTGTGATCCTTGTCCACCTTTCCCATGGCTCTCTCCTAAGAGAGGAGAGATCATACATCCATACAGGAAAGGAATAACCTACTCTTGTTGGATAATAACTTCACCTCACCTCACAGGTCACTTGCAATACTCCTGTCACTATTACACAGTAATATTTGCACATTAAATAAACACCAAACCCTTCTGTTTCAGCTCAGGAGCCAGTTCCAGATGTGGACATCTCTGAGCCCTTGGAAGTGATGCAAGTGCATGATGTGCACAGAACACATGGCTCAGGGGTTTTGCTGCCCGGAATTTCTTGTCTTTAAACTTAACTTCACCTGGTCAGAGAAGCTGCTTCACCTGGTGCTGTGAAGGTGGGAGAAGAGAGGCAGTTGCTTTATCTTAATCAGCCCTTTCCACCCTTCTGCTATGGATGGCAGACCTGAAAGTATGACAAAGAAACCTTCTGCCCCGAATTAGGCCATCCTGTTGGCTTTCAGTAGAAAGCTGTGTCCATTCCTTCCTCAAAAGAATGTGGCAGCCCCTCCCAAAAGGTGTCCCTTGTGCCTACACAACATAAGGCTGGCCACTGTGAGGGGAAAGCTGTGATCCAGGTACAACCAGTGGCTATTCTGCAGCTCCCAGCTGACCTTTGGTCTGAACACCCCCACAGGATGGGCTGCACTCTCAAAAGTTGTCTTCAACAGAGGTGGTTTGCACTCTGAGAAAAGTCTGAACCATAATGCTCTGAGAGCTGTTTTGAACTGTGTTTGAAAAGCCTGTGTTTTGAACAGCCTCTGAAGATGCCCCTGAAAACCAAGACTTTGCCAATGGAGTGATGCTCAAGTTGAACTCAGTTTGTACAGTCTCAGGACAGGATCAAATTTGTGAAATCACCCCAAACTGTGTGAATTATCATCACTAAATTCCATCTACATGTAAGGGCATTTTTTTATTATGAACAGACAGATTCTTTTTCTTTCTCTGGGAATTATCTGGGAATAATTAGTCTTCCTCATGGCCTTCTAAAAACTGAAAAGATATTCAAACTGTTTAAAAACTTGCATGTCCTTAGGAACAAAAATGAGAGGTTGTGACACTGCTGTAGAGCTTGCAGTCAGTTCATATGAAACCAGGTTGTTTTAAAGGACTTGCATCTGCCTATTAACAATGAGTAAGAAGTCCTGGGGAGATGGGACTGGAGGTGGGCCAGAAAAAAAGAAAAATGCTAAGCAAAAACATTTTCATTCCCTCACTTGTCAGAAATGGGCTGACAGCAATGATTCAAAAATTTCTGACTAAGAGGTAGTTTTTTAAAAGTGCTTTTGAAATGTTTCTTAACAGTGACTCTTTCAGTCTCTAGAATTATTGTGATCTGCTTTTAACAGGTGAGGTGCAATGAAATGGTTTTAAATACCCCAGGAAAGCATTTAAACATACACCAAATTTTAAGCCAGAATGAGGCTATATTGAACTCCATGAGACACATTTGTCCTACTCTGTGGCATGGAGACTCAAGGTTTCTGCAGAAAAGTTGTCAGTGTATTATGGAAAGGCAAATTCTGTTTTCTAAGCTGTAACTATTACCTCTGTCTGGGATATCTGTGTGCTGTAGACACACATACACAGCATTTTCTATGCAGACTTATTCTAATTTATATCATGATATTTCATGAGAAGGGCCCCTATATTGTTTTCTAGGGATCTCACTAGTTGTAGAGGGGTTAAAAATTATGTGTCACTTGAGAAGGATAAATTCTTGTGGCTATATTTGAAAATCACTTTCCCTGAACACTTCTGCTTCAGACAGAAGAAATCTATTTGATTTTTCAAAGAAACTATATTGGTTTCATAAAACCTATTACCTTTTCCTACAAACCTTCTCACCCAGTATAATATGGGAATAACCTGTACTGCCTAGGAAAAAAATAGGATAAATATCCATGTATTTTATCTGTTAGAAAGACATGGTATTTTCATGAATGGAGAAATTTTCTACTTTCCATGGATCAGGGTGGGTGGGCTTAGAAGTGGAAACTGAAAAGGCCAAAAGCTGTCCCAGGAAATGCTGGCAGACAGTGAGGGACAACACAGAAAATGACTGCAAACAACCTGGCTAAATGAAACCAGGTATTTCACCAAGCCAGGGCTGGGCAGAGAGCCATAGGAGCCAGACATTTTCCTGGATCACCTTGTGTGCCAATGGCAACAACAACAACAACAAAAGGCCATCATTGGCAAGCACCTGACACAGACTAAAAGTATGGATTGGTTCTCATATATTTTCAGGAAATTAACATTAAAAATGAGCTAGTTTGACCACATGTCATGGAAAGCCCAAATGAAATTCTAGCCCAAATAAAAAAATCTGTGTCAGTCAAAACAACATGGCAGGGAAAGAAATCTGTCATGGTGGCATCTGTCAGAACCTCAGGGTTTTAATGACTGATCTGAATGGCTCTGGATAAAGGGGTTAGTTGATTAATTTTATTATTAGTTGATTACAGGGCCTTTTTAATATTATGAATCGTCTGAAAACAACATAATTTAAACCCTTCATTTTGCATTAGAAATATAAACTAAAGTCTGGTAAAGCCTGTGAGAGCATTTGCAGGGCTGTCAAACCATGCTGATTAACTTTGGGATGTGGGAGAAAGAAAGAACTAGGAGCTATTTCTAGATTACAAAAAGATTATTCCAGTATTCCCTTTCTTCCCAGTTGTGCTGGGGAGAAAAGAATGTAGTCAGGCCATATTCTGCATTGAACTCCTCACATGAATTTCCACGCTCAGTTACATAATGAGACTTTCCAGAAAACCCCTCACTAACATTCCCTTTTTGGGGTGGCTGATGATAAGAAATTGAGAAGTGGCTAGGGAAAATCACTGCACCATGCAGCAGAGCTGAGATTGTTATGTGGGAAATACATTTACTTTCTCTTTTTTGATCAAATTATTTACAGCTGAAGAGCTCATTTTACTTGTATTTTTCTGTGAAGTGGATAATATTCAATCACCTGCTGAGTGATAGTCTAAAAACCAGTAGGTCTTCATTATCCAGGGTGGTGAACTCAATTGTCTCATGTGAAGGAGTTGAACACCCATTGACTTCAGCAAGCTCAGTTCAGACAATGCTGGAAGGTCTTTGTCTTACAGGAATTGAAAAGCGATCAAACACTTGATCGTTCTAAGGCATTCACAAGAATTCCTGTCATGCTGCAGCCTCCCATTGCAAATACTTGTTTTGTCAATTATCTCCACTGGAACAACACAGGATTGGCTCAGATGTGGCATATGAGATTAACTTCTCTTACTTATTTTCAAAATGTTTTAAACCAGCTTACTTATTTTTCTCTAGAAATTGCAGGTAGAATGTATTCTTTCTCAATAAACTTTCAACATTTGTACTCAGGATGGCAGTGAATATTATTTCAGTTGGGGAACAACAAGATATGAATGCACCTCACTGCTACAGAAAGAATATGACATTTTTCCTTCACATCTCTTACATCTCTTCCAATGAACCTTCATACTACCAATGAGGATGAGTAATATATTAATTTAGGAAAAAAAATAATCTCTGAAATATTTAGATCCCTTATTATGCACCACGGGTCCAGTATTATGCAAGGTGATGAATTAAATATTGCATTTTGATGTATTATGATGGTTCCTGGCAGGGTAAGATATCTAAGTTAAGATCTTGCCTTATTCTTGCCGTATTGGCCTACCTGAGAAACTTTATGTGCTTTGCTAAGCATCAATTTTTGTTCAGTGCTAGCAGGTTAGATACCAGTTCTAGGTTTTCCCACCAGGATTTTGGATTATTCTTCAGAAGAGCTAAAACATTAAGAACAAGAAGTTTCAGATATGGAAGTCCTCTGGACTTGAAAGTTATTTTGCTTGTGTTCCCTGAACCTTGATGCTTATGGTTCTTTCCTTTCCAATGGCAACAAAAGCACCTCCTCTGAGCTGCACCCATCTGACATCTGAGTCTGAGAGCTGAGAAGATCTCTGCAGCCACAGAGGGGGAACAACAAGATATGGCACATTTTCAGACATTTCTACATCGTCTTCTATGGGTGGTGCCTGAAAAATGAAGCCTAGTACACATTTGAGTACAACTGTAGTAATGGTTGAATAGAAAAAAAAAGGAAGAAAAAGCAAGATACCCATATATGAATGATATACAAGTATATGTAAATCATATATTATATGTATTACATTACATACAAAACATGTACTTTTATATATACTGTATATAATATAATACTGTAGATGTATTGTATATTAGATGGTGCATATTCTATACTACAGACTATGTATTATGTGTTACAGTCATGGAATAAATTTGTATTACTATTTGGATGACTGTTCTGCAGAGATCCTGTCTGACCTGCTAAAACTTCAGAGTAAGGACACCATTTGCTGATCTGCTTGGAAGGGCACTGGTAAAATAAGCAGCTGGTCTTAGTGATTTTACTTGCAATGTCATGGATTGCATTTGGCAGAAAATGTCAGGAGGAGATGTGTAATATTTCATCTGTGTGTTTTGCCTTAGGGCCCATCTGTATATGCAATTCATTTTTTTAAAGTTTGACAATTTGTAGTACCAGGGAGAAAACCATGTTAGCACTGAGGCACTAGGACAGGAGAAAAATGACTGACAGAAAGACAGCTATTTGCCTGGCAGTGCAGGGCCACAGCCAGTGGTTACTAACAGTCCCCAAACTGCATTGGGAAGATTTTGTCAACACAGTGTCAAAGCAGTGTCTTCTGGGACAGAAGTGCTTTATTTATGGGAACAAAAGAATCTCTTTTCTGTTAATATGGAAGAAGCAAGGATAAATAAATCAGAACTCTATTTTGAAAGAGAAAACTTCAGCCCAATTGGGAACCGCCCAATAATGCATGAAATCCATAATTAAAAGAGGACAAAATTATTTAAACCTTATGTTAACCTTGAATAGGCAGAAGAAATGGAGAGAGGGCACACATATGTGCCTTTGTTAAAAGCAAAAATCATTATTCTGTTTTGAGTAGAATGTTTCTTGGTGATTCAGATATGTCTGTCCTGTTTTCAGGAGCTACTGGGATGCTTGGACACTTCCATCCTTCTGAACATCAGAGAGAGTCAGAGGCACCCTGAGCTGACTGCTTAAGATAGAATTTTCTCAGTGGCTGTCATTGATGTCTGGACTTAGGCTGAGTTAGACTTGCATGTAAACTGCTGCTACTTTGAATTATTTTTTCCTTTAAAATTCTTTTCCTGCTGCAGTATGAACAGTGAATACTGCTATTTCAATAATTTTGGTTGGCCACTGCATACTGCTGGCTGCTGATTCTCAAAGGGGAACCACCAAACTTGCCAAAGGGTAAGAGCAGTAGGAATACATGGGAAGTTTTAATTGGGTTCTCGTTGAAGAGGAGAAGAATATTGCAACTTTTGTTCCACAGCTGTACTGAGCTAACATTAACCTCTGCTCCCCACAGAGAGCTCTGAAGGGAGAAGAAGGGAGGCTGTAGTCCAGTGCAGAGCCCACTGGCACAACAGCTGTAGGACAGAGGAGATCATGGGATCATAGAGAAAGTTATTCTGCCAGCACTCAGGCTTTTAAAATGTCTTTCTTCTCCAAAATGTTGAAAAATTCTCCCTGAAAACTTGTAGTGAGGGAAAAGTGAAAGAGAGGAATATCAGTATGATAGGACTTTTTTTTTTTTTTTTTTTTTTTTTTTTTTTTTTTTTTGAGTGAAGAAGTATTGTTTCCTTCTGGGACCCCAGAAGATGCAGATACAGGAAAAGCAGAGATATTTTTCTTCAAATTATGCAGGCACTAGGGATAATAGTAATTAGTTAATCTACTGCAGAAATGTTAAGTCTTCTGGCTGGAACTCAGGCAAACTGACTCACACTTTGGAGGAGATTAAGTATTGTTTTAATTTGAATCCCTACAGGGAAGACAGGTGGACAGAATGTAATTACTAGGACACCAAGGATAACTATCTACCTCTGAAAAAGTGTGTTAATGTCTGTGAGCAGACAGGGTCTTGTTTTTTCATCTGCAAGTTGGATGTAAATAAACTCATAAATTTCTCCAGTGTCCAGTATATGAATCAAAAGGGCAATTTTTGGAATGAAGATTGAAATTTCAGAGACTGCTCTTGCTGTCATGTAAAGACGCAATTGCTAACCTGTGACAGGGATCATCTTTTAATATCTCAAAACATCAGCCCTCAAAACTTGTTGTATAAATCTTTATCCCAGTTTTTTGGAGGGGATTGTCTTATTCATGCCTCCTCCATTAGTACAAGACTGAATTTTGTTATACTAAAATCATTCCTGGTAAATTTAGCACAAGGGTCCAGCCTGATTTTCACAGCTGAATAACTTAATTTGTTTTGATTTATTATTGAAACAGCTCTTCTCTTGCAGCAGAGAGTTTGATAAAAGCAGAATAAAAAAAATGAGCAAGAAAGATCAGCTTATCAGTCACAATTATGCTTTGTCAGATCATACTGATGTTTGCAATATGTGTGATGCCAGTTCTTCAGCATGGTGAGCATGAAGTGAAAAGGTTCATGATGCCCACCTTGGTGTGGCACAATTGTAGGAAATGAGAAACAGCCTAAATGCAAACATTTGTCCTTGACATCAAAACCTAACAAGGACATATCCTTAGCAAACTTTCCAAGTTTCTCAAACTTCTGTTTTGCAGTACTGGTAATAGTGCACACACACTGAAGAGCATTGTCTAGCCAAGAAAATATAATTTAACTTCAAAATTGCTCAGAAAACCATGTGCATAAAGGCACATACACAAGTGCTTTGGACAGTGAAAAAAGTGGTGCCTGTGACATCCATGAAAGAAACAGACAAGTGGAGCTGGGCATGTACAGCCTGGCAAATCAAACTATTCCAAAGTTGCTGAAACAGGATCCTACTGTTGCAGTGGGAATCTACAGATTGATCAGTAAAGAATCCAGTTAACATGGACTCATTCACATCTGTGGATGAGAAGAACAGGGCTCTCTGAAATCCAATGGAAGTTCTGTTACTGTGAGTGCAGCATTAAACTTATTTATGGAAATAGGAAACGCTTAAGACTGACAGATGATTTATGACAGAATAGATGGAAAATAGATGGACCTGGATTTGAAAGACATCCATTCATTGTTACTTAGCTTACATATATATACTTGCCTCTTTTAAGGAAGACAGTATGTATTTTTTCAGTAGATCACAGTCCAAGGCTGGAGGTGTGTATGTGCAGAAGAGCTGAAAGGACTCAGCGTGAGTGAAGAAACTTAGAAATTGAGATCTCTTAGTGAAGAGGAGGAGCTGTCAGTTCAGTATACTGTGAAACACCTCCAGTAAGTAAAGACTTTCTTATCTATTTCAGTGATTAAAAGAAAAAATAGTAACACTGGTCAAATGGTCTAGAGGAAAAATGCCCTGTTCTGCCATAAAAGTTACTGTGATGAGACTGTCTCCCACAGGCCACACAGCAAACTTGTGCAGCACTTGCACCTGGTGCTGAATGACAAAAAAAGGGCTTATTTTGAAGTTAAACATTTCTCATGAGAAAGCTTTATCTAGAATTTTAAAAGTGGGCAAAAAGTTTTTCATGTCTATGCTGATCCTTGCAGAGGTCCTCATTCCATGTGGCATTTAAGCTCATCTTTAACTGTTTAGCTAGATAAGGACTGCAGGTTTTATGTTCTTTGTAAATATCATATTATATGCATGAGCTTACTTTTTGTGGTTCATATTACCTGTAAAATAAATTACAAACCTTCAGATGGGACTTAGTGTGGATTTCAGAGATAAGTGTGTATATTTTTTATAGACTTGGTTTGTATATATCTCTGTATAAATATATTTCTTTCATTATAAACCCCTATTATTTGTAGTCTATAAAAAATTCTAGTCAAACCCAAGATTTTGGTTTTATACAGAAAACTTTGATCACAAGTGATACTATATGTACTCTGACTGATGAAATGCATGACAGAAGTAATCCTCTCTAGGAAGACAGGATTTTACTTTGTGGTCTCTCTATTGCACATTAAAGGACAGGACACGAAGTTATTTTCTTCCAAAGCCCAAGAACTATTTTTCATGAGTTGTCTTCCGCTTTTTTTGACAACAATTTTCTGTTTATGACTGGAAAATTATCCTTAGTTTGCAAGAAAAAAAAAAGAAATTATAATCTGTATACAATATTGTTGTGGACTTAATAAAAAGTTATTGAATGTTATTTTTATTCCTTCTTCAAGCTCCCTCAAGTTATTTTTATTCCTCCTTCTGGAATTACGGCATGAACTAATTTTGCTTCCCTTCCTTTACCAAAGGTCATCACCTTTCAATCTCAAGGGAAAACCAGTAAATTGCACTTAGTTTAAATTCACCATTGACAAGAAGCAGTGATCTGGTCAAATGTATATACCCTGTAGACCACACTGCAGTTGTGCACTATGCTGCATTTAGCTATTCTGGGTCAGGTGGAACAACTCAGAGGAACAGCTGTATGTCTGAAAGTCACAGTTCCTCCTTTGCTCCCTTTAGTTCTGCAGTTCTGCATCTCCATCCTCATGTCTGTGTGAGAGGAGAACACTGCTTTCTCTGCTGTCATACTGAAGCTCATTTCTCCTCACTGCTGTGTGATTTAGGGCAGGGGCTTTGGAGCAAATGGTGATGTGACCCTGCCTGTTTATGCAGTGCTGACTGCTGGTGCCAAGAGTTCTGCTCTCACAAAACTCCCAGATGGGGTCTGGCCCAGGACCTAACTCATCATTCATAGACATACAGACAGAGGGAAACAGCCTGTAGCTCTCCTCCTGCTGACACCCCTGATCCCAGCAGGCAGGAAAAGAAAAGGGAGTGGTGGTGCTTGGTCCAGGAAGGGTCTCTAAAACACACTGTAGGTCTGTAGTGCACATCAGCAAGGACCTAGGTTAAAGATGAGCTGTAATTTCAAACATTTAAAAGCTATGTATTTAGCTAAGCTTCTTGGAACCCTCACAATCAACAGCTAGTGCTGTTTAACAGTGTTCAATTATTCGTCCCACCATTCTCAGAAAGGTGCCTAAACCAGACTTTTCAACAAGCAGCTATTTACCACCCTCCCAACTGGCTGTAGCAGAATCCAGACTATCACCCTTCTGGCAGGAGGTCAACATGCTCTGTTTACAACCTGAGGTCCCTCCAAAGCACCTTCCTGGTGGATAATTGTATTTTTCACAGTCCATTAAAGTATATGTATGTTTTAAGAGGGAAGGGTGGCAATGGTAGGTAGTGACTGAGAACAGTAGGGGAGGCAGGAAATAAAATGTTAGGATTCCAGTGCTGGATGTAGACAACGGAGACACTGAAGGTGTCAGAGCGATGTGGTCAGGACAAGTGTGAACTGTCACAACCAAACAAGGCAGAGAGAAGATGGGCAGCCCATGAGGGCTCCTTGTCAATAACTATGTTTGAAGAGTGGGAGCCAAAACAGGGTCAAAGGTACACCCCCTCACAGGAGAAAGTCCTGCACAATCTTAACAGGATGTTAGGTGAACCTCAGGGAATCTGGGTTGCTGCAGCAAAAGTCAGGGGAGAAGCTGACTATGATAAGGTGAAAGGTTGAAAGTGTTTGAACAAAGGCACTGTTAAAGTGGGAAAGGGGGACAGATTAGGTACAAAAGTGAACAAGTACAATCAGAAAGATACAGATTCTAGGTGGTTATACAGATTAAAGGAGAAAGCTGCATTAAAGATGAAATAGACAGCAAAAACTTGAATCAATTTCCTTAACATCTGCTAGTGCATGAAACCTAAGATGTGACATAGAATGAACACTATTGGGAGAAGGGAGAGAACTGAAGGATATCCCCAAATCTCGGAGGGGTACATTGCTTCAGTGGGAGCAGACTGAGGCCATGTGTTGATGGATAAAAACTTAATGTGTGACTTGATAGTCACAATCACCTATAGCAGGAGGAGCTACAGGACTAGTCTCATATGGTGGTGTTTCCCAGCCAGCTGCTGCAGCCACAAATGCATGCATGAAATGCTGAGCTGGGGAAAGTCCAGGTGACAAATGAAGTAGCTTGTGTTCCATATCAGTGCCATTAATAAAAAGGAACTGGAGAGATGTGTTTAAAACCAAAATCTAAGTCTCCACCTAAACAACACCTTCTTAGGATCAACCAGGCTTCTCTCACTTAACAGCCAGAAGTTTTGTATGTCTGCCACTGCTTCCTCAGTGCAGTAAAGCCTATGATCATCAATCTGCAACAATGTGTACTTCCCTGGAAAGATCAATCTTGCTTAGGAAGGAAAGAGTGCTGCAAACTCACAAGAGAAATTCTTATCTAAAAATATGTCCTGTGCTCTGAATTTAGTCAGGACACCAGCAAAGAGGAATGAATCAAATATACAGTGTATGAAGGCCCAGTTCAACTGCCAAGTGTAAAACCATGAGTAATGTCCTAACTGTTATCAGCTGATTCACTCAGGGAATTTTCAATGTGTTTTAAACCCAAGATAACTGTCCCAGCCAGTATCAGAGCAATGGCATTTCTTCTGATGACCTCAGATTTGGTTTGATAAGTTCTTCCATCATATAAAGTGACTGTGGAAGGACAATCAAACCTGAACACAGATTTATGAAAAAGCAAAATATAGTGTCAATACTGCAATCTTGTTCCGTAAGCTCACAATAGAATCTATAAATTGATGGCAATTTCTTTAACTATAAAATACATTTTAACAGCAGCTTATCAGGCTTTGAAAGGGCAGACTTCTAACATTTTGGAGTCTACCACTTAGACATTTTATCCAGCATTTTGATAAGAGAGCAAGGTCCTCTGCTAAAGGAAAGAAAGACAATTGATCCAATGGGTCTTAGCAGCAGCAAAGATAGCTTCATGGTATTTGATTTATGTTCCTATGAGGCAGGGGTAGTGGGCTAGGCTGGGAGGTTGGATGGTTGTCTGCATGCATTTGTCTCAACTGAGAAGCAAATTCCACCTCACTGAAAATGGCTCTGTGCATGGTGGCTTAAATTTTTTATGCTTTAGTGCACAGGAGACATCCAAACTGAAGACAGCCAGCTCTTTTTCACTGGTGTGGCTGAGGGGTCTCCTTCAGGTGAGTGCCAGAGCACTCCCCAGGCCTTTGGGCAGATGCTGCACAGCAAGGAAATTGGTAAATGCTGATCTACTGGAAAACATCCTGCAGGCCTGGATGGAGTGGCCTGGGTTTGGCAGGCAGGGAGCAGAGGAGGGAGAAATGCCTCTAGGTTACAGCAGTCACAAACAACTCCTGAGTTCACCCACTGCTTTCCCAGCTCCTTGTTGCTACAGCACATTTTGCTTGGGCTGTGCACAGTTCTGGAATTGTCATCAGACAGGATTTGCACATAGAGAAGAGGCACCAGGGCAATATATTATAAGTGGGGACACAGAGAAGAAGAGCAAGAGAATTTGATGT
Source organism: Cisticola juncidis (assembly GCA_013400215.1). Taxonomy (NCBI): domain Eukaryota; kingdom Metazoa; phylum Chordata; class Aves; order Passeriformes; family Cisticolidae; genus Cisticola; species Cisticola juncidis. The sequence goes on along the minus strand of VXBR01004348.1, from coordinate 285,402 downwards.
TTATGCCTCCAGGCAGGGGCTATAGATAATTTTGATGAGTAGTTGTAACCAGACAGCAAAATTAAGCTGTGATCAGTAATTTGATGGCACGGTAAAATGTTTTGGTGATAGAAGAGAGTTGGTGCCTGCAATCAATCACTCCATAAGCAGAGACAAGCCTGGAAATGGATCAGGACTTTTTGCAGATAGTCAGAGATTTAACCAAAGACAAGGAGGAATCCTTGACTTGATTAAATACAGGTTCATGTATTATCTGCTGCAAAGAATATCTGTGACTGTGAAAGATCATTGCTGGTGAGGCACACAAAATGTCAGCTGCTGCTTTTGGGGAATTGAGCAAGATCTATTGCCTGGTGATAATTAACTATCCATCAATAAATGATAAGTGCTCCAGGAAATCAACACAAGAAAGAAGTTGTTCAAAGGAGAAAGGCAAGTCATTAGAAGGAGCAAACGTACTAGAACATCTACAGGAAATAGATAGCACATCAAAAAGCACAGATCTGATACACATGAAGGTGGAGGAGGGTTGGTAGGAAGACGTCAGAGTTGCAAGCATCTGGCTGGAGGCTGCAAAATGAAAAAGCAATGAAAAGAAATCTTCTAAAATAGGCCAAGCTCATTGCTCTGCACTGATGGAACTTGACACAGAATCTGTCCCTGTTGCACCAGGCTGACTGTCAGCAGAAAATTAAAGATAACATCTGCCAGCAGAGAGAAAAAAACCCAATATTTCAGTTTTCACTAAAGAACAATCAACTCCAGTAGGCCAAACCTCAAACCCTGCCAGACGCTTGTGGGGCTTCTTCAGGTAGACAGGAGCATTTACTAGCAAGTGCACTCTTCTGACAGCACTAAATCTCTAGTCATGAGGAAACTCAGTATTTTAGTGGGCTTTCCTCTGTCCTGATGCATGAGGCTTATTCCATGACCTTTGTTCTCTTTGTGAATGTGTTTACTAAAGTTTGAAATAGCCTCCAGTATCTTCTTTTATTCTACATTGCTCCTCCTGTGCCTTTGGTGACCATCTTTCAGCACTAAACAGTTGCAGTGAGTTACATTAGCTGGCAAGATGGTGAGAAAGGTGAATGAGCCTCCGTGTCTAACCTAACACGAAGTTGTGGGGAGGACAGTGCCCACAGTGATTACTCTGTCTGGGTGCTGCTGGGTTTAGATTACAGGAACTGAGTTTTAGGCCCTCAATTCTACAGTGGCAAAGCTGTTTGCAGGTGGAGATGAACTTCCAAAATGTGACAGCAAAGACATAAGAGGAGAGTGCCGAAAGTGTCATGTTTGAATAAACCTTCTGCTAGAAAAAGGAGTGCTCAGGTGCAGAATTTCTACATTTTGCAGTTATTTCCAGACCCTTTTTGTGCTGCAGTCATTAGAGGTAAGAGGAAGCCAGGAGGAAGTCATTATAATACAGGAATCATGAGTCTGATATTTGTTAATAATATTTTTCTAGCCCTGGTAAGGATGAAAGAATGGCCAGAAACAGAGATATGGTCTGCCTGGGCATAGAAATTGGAGCTGCTTGTCCAGGTCACAGAGCTCCTTCTCTTTGGTGTCCAGATAACCAGTGTTTTCCAGGTTCCCCTTGTGCCATGGTGATCACAAAAGAGACACGTGGGAGCCTGAATTATTGATGGAAACAAAGACCTTAAAGAGAAATTAGATAAATCTTTAGAGATCCAGGGTTTAATAATCCTGCTGCCTGTGGAGTGACTAATTTTTCAAGCACTTAGATTTTTGAAGACAGTACCTAGTTGGAGGTTTTGAGATGAGTCTGGTCTACCTGGGAGCAGCAAAGGTGGAAAAGAGGTCTCTAGTATATAAAGACAAAGCAGGGCAACAAGTGGCAGAGACAGCAAAGATAGAACGAGGGAAGGAGAGGGACAGAGGACATAGATTATGTGATGGTGATTTATTAACACTGCAGCCCATTGGGAGAACTAGAGTTCTGATAGGAGGATGTGTGTTATTTCCAAGCCAGCCATGCAGATTTTGTTGTTGCAAGTCACTGTGCTTCCTTTGGTGTAACTCTGAACTCAAGTGTCAAAGGTCTAAGGAAGGCGAGTACCTAAGAAAAAACCCTTAATGCAAGTTTTTCCTGTGAGTGACAGCCTAGGGCTTCCCCAGGGCTGCACTGAATTAAACCTTCCCACCCCTCTTACTCAGAAGCTGACTTGGTAGTGGAATAGCTGGGGTTGCATTTGCAGACCCCTCTCATGGTGGCTTTGCTGGTGCTGCAGCTGCACAGCTGCACAGCTGTCCTGAGGGCCCCCACCCAGGGTCTGCCACCACTCCCAGTGGGAGATTTGCTGCCCTCAAGCCCTGTTCCTTGGCAGGTCATTGTTTGGAGTGGACTTGACAAGGCTAATAACAATATTGCCAAACCTCATTCCTGACTTTCCTCATGCCCTCTGCCTGTGCAGGGCACTCTCATCCTCTGCTCCTGGCGTGGCTTCCTGGCTGCTTGGGCTCTCTGGGAATTTCCAAGGCAAACCCCACCCTATCAAGCAAAGTTTAAACGCAGCACATCTCAGTATAAAAATGGCCATTATCTCCTGCTTATGTCATGGTAATACAAAGTCTTCTGAGGGGTTTATTTGTTACCAGGTTTTAACCACACTAGGTGAAGGCATTGTGAAGTTATTTTCTATTCCCTGTACAAAGTGCCAGCTTATTTCATCTTACACATGTCGATGAGAGATCAGCCTGAATTAAGTTTGTTTTGGCTGTTAAATCACATTTTTCAATTGTTTAAATAGTTCAGACAGAATTTGCACAGCAACATTTTAGCTTTTTATAGCTGGCAAGAAGTAATACAAATAATTACTGCCTTCCCTGGTGGGTTTTATCTGATTAAAATGACATGTCTGCTTATGCAAGATATTTGAATAGAGACATTCAATAAAGTCAGTAACATTTAATTTTCCCTATTCTCCTCCTCTTTTTTTTTTTTTTTTTTTTTTTTTTAAGCTACATTTCATATTTATATAAAAATCTTGTTTCAAGGTTTGGGATATTTTTCTTAAAAGACTTTATATAATGAAGCAATTTGGCAGCATATCTTACATGTTTGTAATGAAAAATATTTCCTCACACTTTAGTAAGGTGCTAATGTATCTTGTTCGTGCTAAGGAGTACAAACATCTGTCTGAACTAACTGCTGTGGAAATACCACTGGAGTAAGGAGTGAGCCAAGGTGGAAGCCAGAATTTTCCCCAGATTGCAACTGGGAACTGATTGAAGGAAGGAGAAATTAATTGGAAGCTGCCTGTGGTGTCAAGGGCTTGGTGAACTTGCATAGAAAAAGTCTTTTGTAGCATGTTTTGTTCGTACTAAATTCCCTAGGAATTTATATCCTTGAATAAAACTTTCCACTCTTCCATCCATTACCTGGCTTCATATACAGAAACATTTCTTTCAAAAGGCTCAATGCCTGGGTCAGCTTTCAGCATGGGGTTCACTGGCACATAGGCACTAAAACTGAGATGTTTAGATTCCAGTCACAGTTTTAAGTCTTTTAGGCAGTGAATTTTCAGGTTTTGTGATGTAGAATTTTCACCACACTCCTGCAAGAAACAGCAATTTGAACATCTTTTCCAATTAGTCTCTGAGGCATGTGTTCTTTAGGTGGTCAGATCAGATTGCTGTGGTGGTATTTTTAACTACAAAATAGCTCTCATCTTATGAACACCTGGAAGGAAAAATGAGTTTTTTAAAGTTCCAAGCAACATACAATAGCTGTGAGAGCCATACTTTCTGTTAGTCAAAGCTGGTGTTTGCATGCATGCTTTGGGAAGCACTGGCTAATATATTTTGTCTTAGCCAAAAAGGCAGATGTAGACTTGATCCTTGCCCCAGGGAGCCTTGAGTCTCAAATTGCCTTACAGAGGGAAGCTTTGGCAAGGTGAGGCACACCAGAAAAAGCCTGTCTGCAGGGCTGCAGGAGCCAAGGCCACCCCTCTCCCTCTCCATGCAATGGGAAGATGCTCACGGGGCTGGTGCTGCTGGTACCAGGGATCCCTGGAGCTCCCTCTCCCATGGCAGGGGCCTGGGGATCATTTCATGTGTCCCTCTTCTTCAGGCTGATGTAAAATACTGCCTAGCTCTCATCTTTTCTATCCTGCTATTAAAATACCCTCCAGGTCCCCAGATCCTTTTGTGCGTTAGTTCCTCTTTTTTATGGTTTAGGTTTAGATGTGACATTTCCCTTGGTTTTGTGAGACTGCTGAAGGTATTTGGCTCTATTTTAGAGCTGTCAGTGGGCTGCATTTAGATTTCTGTGTAGATTACATGAGACTAGTGAGGTTGAATGGTTTATAGCTCCTTTCCTCCCTACTGCTGCCCTGTGCTCTGACTCCTATAAGCCAACACATTGATATTTTGCCCATAAAAAAGATGCTATCAAATGCAGCTTCCTATATTGCTTATATTACTCTATCCTTACTAATGTTCATTGATTTCTACTAAAAATCCTTCACCAGTACTAAAATACTATGTGGAAAGACGCAAACATTCACAGCAAAAATGAAAAATGGCATTTATTTTTATTAACTCTGTATTTCCTTGAATCTGATCACTGAGGCAAATTTAGGCTGTTTCAGAATATATATAGAAAAGGACCACTCAAAGGGAGTTAGGCATGATTCAATCCTACTTTAAGAACACTTTTCCCTGTCAACATAATATGAAGTGGTCTTGGCTTCAATGAGAACCTTCCCCTACCCTTTCAGAGACTCAGGACACTGAGGACAGGGCAAACACAGATTTATTTACCATGGATTTTAACTCTCTACATCAAAATACTCCTCACTGGCCTGCCCTAATAATTCTGCCCAACTGAAGAGAGATTTCAGGAGAGCTTCAGTGCAGCACTATAATAAGCAACTGCAGAATCGTTTATCATTCCTGATGGCAAAGATTAAAAAACTCACCATTTATTTCAAATAGATAAGTATGACACCTTAACAATTCTGTCTTTTCCTTACTGCAGACATTTCCATTTCAAGCCCTGACAATATTAAGGAAGAGATTTATTGGAGTTCATCACACAGCCTGAATCCTTTGGAGTCAAGGTATTTATATAACGATGTAAAAGTGACGGTGTCAACAGTGATTTAAATCATTTAGCCTCTATGATAAACACTATGTTGCCCTAAAATTTAAGGGATGCACTGAGAACATAAGTCACTCAGAATAAAAACCAAAGTCAGTGGCAAATGATTTGGGTTTGCGAAACCCATCATGACACAAAATGAAAGACTGAATGAGAGAGTCTAACAATGAAGTCATAATATCCATGAGATAAATTCTCATGATATTTCATAAGCCCACGAGATAAAGACAGATGTGCTGTGTGAATGCAGTACCTACCTTTATACCTGAAGAAGTCAGCATTGCATTTATCAGCAAAAAGCTGGGGTAGAACTATAAAGTACAGACAAGATGTTTGATGCTTTCCTGACAGCAACTGCTCTGATCATTTTGTATAATGAAAGTTTGATGTAGACCAACTCTTGATCAATGCATTAGATGTACCCTGGGATACATGAAAAAGCAAGATATGGAGAAGGAGAAAAAAAAAGAAAAATCAGACTTCCACCCTAAACTTCTGTACTTTTTATCAAGGTAGGAAGAAATGCAAAGGAATGAGGGAAGGCAGGAGATGTCACTCAAAAGGCAGCTGAAAGAGAATAAGAGAATTGATCCAAGAGTGAACAGAGAAATTAGCAATGATGCAACAAAAAATGTCAAAAAGAAATACTGAGATCTCAGGAACCCTGGGGACAGCTCTAAACTCAGAAGTCTGCTCTAGAGGCTTAAAGAGAGGAGTCACTGGGAAAACAAACTAGTTAGGTCTCCAGTTTGGCACACAGGGTACAGGCAGGTCCTTCTGTCCATCACAAGCTGGGAGAGCAGTGGAACAGGGAAGTGGAGAAGTATCCTCAGCAGCTTGAGGGACTTAATGGCCAGGCTATGCTATAATCAGTCTGTCCAGTCATTTTTTCCTATTCCCTCGGACTTAATTCCTCAAATTTCCTTTCCTCTTCTCTAGCTAAGCTTGTCACTGTCAACACCATCTAAACAAATTGTGGTGCTCCTCAGGGTGCATCTCATCTACTCAAAACACACACTACCAAAATTGTTCTGTGTAAAAAGCCCTCATCAAGAAAATTCTGGTTTCTAATTTGTAGTTTTGTAGTTTTTAAAATGTGTTGATGTTCATTTCTGTTCACTTTTCAAAGAGGGTAAAAAAAAATTATTCATGAGCTAACGAGCTGTGGGAAATTTTGTTACTATGAGGTTTGCCAGAAAATTTCTTGTCACTTCTATGATCCTTCCAAGTTCTTCAAGCTCGAAGTGCCTTTCTTTTCAGCAAATTAGGAATTAAACTGAGTTCACCTTTGAAAGTTAGTTTTCCATCAATTTTGTGTGCAGCTGCCTGAAGTGTGATGGAACATGCCCTTCAGCAATTTTTATTTTCCAGCCGGTTTGTTGTGGTCCTGAAAAAAAACAAACAAACAAAACTCAACCAACCAACTAACCCCAAAAAACCCACCAAGAAAATCAAGCCACCAGAGGAGTGATATAAAAAGTATATAGAAATGTACTTATAACATGGGGCTGGATATTGTAAGAATCAGAATAAGTAGCCATTTTTATTCAACTTTCTAGATTCAAAAGGAACACTTCAAAACAACTGAAAACTGTTGGTTGAATTTGGCACGAAGTCAGTATGGACAGGAGCAATCTAAGAGCAACAAATGTCTGTAGGAAAGCTATCCTCAGTGCATTTTCATGATCCTCAACTGGATATATGAGTGCTTGTGCAAGCCTGCAGTGCACTTCCTCTGTCTGAGGCATGTTTCCTTACAGCCTGACTGCAGGAGCCTCATCCTCCCCTGCAGGGATCACTGAGTCAGAGGCAGAGGCCAGGCTGAGCAGCTGGGTAGGTGAGCATGAGTCAGCTCCAGTGGCTAAACACAGTAACTTTCTTCATCTCCCCCAAAATACATAAAAACACAATCCATTTCTAGGCTGTAGCAACTGGTGGGATTGAATTGTTTGGAAAACACAGTAGCCATGGCTCTGCTGAGGAGAACTGGCCTCAGAGCACTGCAGAGGAGTCTTTTTGGTTTTGTATGGCCATTAACAGGAAATACAACCTCAGCTTTTAGGGTGTAGTCCAGAAAATATTTAACCCTGTGGTAAATAAATAAATATATCTATATATTTACATATAATATATAAACCCATGGAAGTGAAGGTTTGGGAGTCAATGATCCTTAAGGACCCTTCTAATCCTTAAAGTTCTATGAGTCTGTGGTTCTATATAAGCTTCAACAGAGAAGAAAAATTCCCTTTAATGAGACTGTCTGCCACAGTGAATAATATAAATATGATGTAGAGGCTTTTACAAACAAAAAATCACAGCCTTTGCCGAATTTCTTCAACTATTAAGGAATTATTATAGCTATTATAAATTACTCACTACCTTGAGCAACATTTGATAGAAAATGATGTAAGAAGTTTTCTGTTGTATCTCAGATGAACTGTTAGGATTTTAATCTTTAAAAACATTTGTTCCAATGTCTAATGGAAGGTTTGCAAGGCACGGAATGGAAATTCAGCACTCAGCAAAAGCTCTGGTGGAGACAGCAGTGGAGGTCAAAACTGGGCCTAACTCTTGAGCTTTGTCTGTGCCCTGGTATCCAAGAAGAGCAACCAAGAAGCAGCAAGAAGAAAAATCTGTGATGGGAAGCACCATAAGTTCCCAGTGCTTTTGTCCTCCAGTCAGTGGGCTGTAAGACATCACAGTGAGTGGTCAGTGTCCTGCTGCAGCCTGGAAGTCCTCAGCTATTTATGGATATCAAAGAAGAGATCCACTTGCTAACAGTCTGCAGCACCTCTATCCTGCTCCTGTTCACACCATGACTGAGAAACAGGGTTTTTTTTGTGCTCCTTTATGTGTACCACTCTTTACACTTGTGTTACAGGTGAGAGCAGAGTCTGTGATCCTGTGGGTAAAAGGGGACCTCTGAATTGCTTCTAGCTCCTGCTTTCAAGTAGGAAAAACAAAGAAATACCTTTGCTTTCAAAGTTATTGTATGTCATGGAAAACGTGCAAAGAGGATTAAAAATGTAAATAAGACAACTAAAGTTTTTCTGTTATCAAGGGAGAAATGACAGACTTCCATTTACATCCTGTATGATTTTGCTATCTGAGTTTGGAGCAAAATTTTGCTTCTGCAATTCCCTAGGCAGATGCTTTGCCTTCTTTTTGCTTTTGTGTTACTTCCTTAAGAGACTTCCTGCTTTTTCCATCTGACAGCACATTTCTTGATGCTTCCAGAGCCCAAAGATTGGACCTCTGGCTTTGGCTGATGGCTCTGGTTCGAGTGGGCAGCAATGAGACAGCCCAAGCAGGAGGGTCACTACTTTGCAGGGGTGTCACTGCTTTTCAGGGGTGTCACTGCTGTGCAGGGTGTCACTGCCTTGCAGGGGTGTCACTGCCTTGCAGGGGTGGCTGCATAGGCTGCTCACCAGCTGGGGTCAGCAGCCAGGGCAGGCACAGGCTGCTGACACAAACCTGCCTTTGCACCTCTTCCTGGCCAGGGTAACTCTATTTGTTTGGATTGACTCTTGACAGGCAGTCGAACAGATTCCAGCACTTTGCACTATTGGACCACCCGTTCTCTTTCTCCTTTGTGATTTCCAAAGGGAACTTCACAGCTGAAGTTAGACTCAGAAATAAATTCTAAGGTCATCAAGGGTTGCAGTGGGAATTGGATGCTTATGGGCTCTCAAATGGAGATCTCTGAGCTCTGTGCCTCTCTCTAAATACTATCTCTGTTTAAAAATCTGACTCATGCAGCTTTATTTTTCAGGGCAGATGGAGAAGGACAGAAAACTTTTAGGACAGATTACTTTTAGACCTAGCTTATCCTGAGGTGATAGCTCTCTGAAATGGCAGCACTATTGATATATGGATATAATTAAACACGTCTAGTGAAATGTCACAGCTGCTGCCCAGCCATCCGCTGGATGGCTCTGGGTGGGGGATGTTCCTAAACAGCACAGACAGATTGCTGGCATGCTGTGGTCTCCACTGATCCCTTGGTTCACAAGGCATGGAAAGCTGCTAAAGGCAAGGAGGACTAGTGAGTCTTACAGAAGTAATTAGTCTCGATCTCTAATTGTCCTAACTGTCTCTAATATGGAGAGGGTTCGCATGAACTTTCCCCACAGCTCCCAATTTTTCATGTTGTACAGCCTACACTTGTTTTTTTGGCCCTGATTAGGCAATGCACGTGAGTTCTTTCAGCAAATGGCTGCCAAACAACACTCTTGTATTTGTCTCTTTGTTTTAATTTGGATTTTATTTATTTACTGAAGGTACAGAAACCTGTGTGCTGACACTCAAAAAAAAATCTCTTAGTCCTCAGAGATGATAATGGGATTTCTTCCTTTGCTTGAATTACATCTTGCACTACTGTTCTGCCATGGGAAGGCTGTCACAAACTGGCCCAAGATTTCTAATAAGAATGTCCTACCAAATACCAGAAAGTACACAAAGCTCAATATTCATTTTGGGAAAAGTGGGTCATGAATCTCTCCTCTGGACATGCTGCAGATATATCTTAAAAGGAAAAAATGGGAGGCAAAAAAATGGACAAAAAAGGAACTCTTAACTCTTACTCTGGCAAGAAATGTTCCAGGAAATTAAAATCTTATAACTGCTGCTGCTTGTCAAAGACCTCATGAAAAAGAAATGGAAGACAGTCACTAAAAGAAACTTGAGATGAGTTGTGGAGCCCCTTCTCATTTTCTTTTTACCTTCCTCTTCAAGGGAATTGCTTTCACCAAGCAGTGCAAAATATTAGGGCACATGCAGACAGCATTCTCCTGGAATTTGTGACAAAGTGCTGCTGAGCAGTGTTAGATTTCACTATTATGTGCAAGAATTGGTTTTGGAGATAGTTTCTAATATTGCAGGCCAAAATTGCAAAAAAAGAATGAGCCATTTCAGCTGTCAGTCTCATTAATTATTACACTTTCTGGTATTGCTGTTATTTGTTGAGGCTACCCCATTTTTTTCCCTAAGTTTTTATTTTTTAGAAATGTAACCTCTTGCCCAGACCCACATACCTCAGGATGAAACGTGCAGATTTTTCTTCCCTCAAAGGCAGTATACTATTTATGTTCTGATCTCCTGTAGTTCTGGGTGAACTATTCCATCTTTCATTTCAGAAAACCCAGAGGTGCAAGGGGAGTTCCTCCCTAGTTCCACTGTAGGGCAGTGATTTTTAGGGGCTTCCCAACTAAGATGAATGACCTATTGTGACAAACACCATCAAACATATAGTGAGAGACTGTGTCTACCACAGAGATTATTTTCTAGATGGAGAAGATGCATAAAGGGCAGCCAAATTAACTGTATTTCACAAATAAGGAAATGAGACAAATGTTAAATCCTAAAACTCCTCAGATGCATTGAAATCACTGGGAGCATTGTGGATTATTGCTTGAATAAAGGAACACAACCTCTGTCACACAGGAAGCCTTTGGCAAAGAACTGAACAGAGATATTGCAGAACATGTGCCAGAGGTCGAGTCTAGCTTTCTTTTTGAGAAAGAAAAGATAAAAGGAAGTAAAAATCTCTGTCTGTAGGATCTTGTGCTGACACAGACAAGTAAGCAATTAGGAGGATAAAAGTACACAGTTATTCTAGAAAGTTATGTGGCAAGAGACTTTTTCTGCCAAGCTTTGGTGAGGCATCTGTCCAAGCAGGCAGAAAATTATTTTCTTGTTTGTCTGGGAGTTTTTTAAACTGTCCTGGGCCTTATAAGAAGCAGTGGTGCCATGGAAGAGCAGACCAGAGGCGTGCTGGTAGGTTCCTTCCGAGCCCATTCACACGAGGGCTGAAGCAGGGAGGGAGCTCCAGAAATCATCTGGTCCAACCACACAGATCAAGCAGGGTCACCTCGCTCCAGCTGCCCAGAACCATGTCCAGGGGGCTTCTGAATGTCTCCAAGGAGAGAGATTTCACAGCCTCTCTGGACAACCTGTGCCTGTGCCCAGTCACCCTCACAGGCAGAAAGTGTTTCCTGATGTTCAGGGGGAACCTCCCTGTTTCAGTGTTTCAGTTTCTTTGCACCCTCCTTTCAGGTATTTGTGTACTTGAGGACCAATAGGTTAAATGCTTGAAAATATTTAATATGTATGTCCTTACATACATATACAGCTGTTTGGAAAAGCCCAGGCTTTCTTTTTCTTTTTCTTTTTCTTTTTCTTTTTCTTTTTCTTTTTCTTTTTCTTTTTCTTTTTCTTTTTCTTTTTCTTTTTCTTTTTCTTTTTCTTTTTCTTTTTCTTTTTCTTTTTCTTTTTCTTTTTCTTTTTCTTTTTCTTTTTCTTTTCCTTCTCCTTTTCCTTTTTCTTTTCCTTTTTTATTTGGTTTGGGTTTATTACATTATTTTGGAGTGGTATCATTTTTTTCAGTGGCAAGGAGGTATTCTGGGCCAATCTCCGAAAACACTTCACTACAATTTTAGGTAACCAAATAGATTAATCTTTAAATGCTACATTCTGTTAAAAACCTGGCTACAGGTCCTGCTGTATGAAGCACTAGTACAAATATATTCCAGATTGAGAGCAGATTAGAACATTTAGTATGCAATGACATGCAAGTTACAGCAGAGTAGTTAAGACAGACAATGCCAGTTTGTCAAACCTGAAGGAAAACAGACCATTAAAAATGATTCTATGGGATTATCCTGTGATCTGCCTCTTCTCTTTCAGTTTAATGTTCTCCTCTTAAATAGCTTTAGTAAATTTACATTTGATGAGTATCAGCTGTTCTGTTATTACCTTTACCAGGATTTGATTATCTCCCACAACACTTTTCCAGTCCAGATGTTTTTTCCATTCCAGTTAAAATGTCTTGGACGTCTGGAATCAAAATGGCCTAAGAAACAGAAAACATACAAATAAAACACATAATCTCTGAAACTTTGAACTAGAATTTATTTCATAGAGCTGCTTTCTTTTTTTTTTTGTTAGGTGGTAAAGGGGAAATGAAATCTGAAAAACTGAGGAAACCCTGCATGGAAGAAATAAAAAAAGACATTTTCTTGAACAATATATAATTATAATTAGATCCAGGGAAACTAAATACTGCTGCTATACAGTCTGTGTGAGTACAGTGACAAATCCAAGAAAGAATATACTTGGCTACTTGCTGTATCAGTATGACTCTGGTTAATGCCCACTGCTGTCTTTTCAGACAATTATAACCACTGACCATGAAGCAGGGTCTAAATGAAGCCTGAATCCTCCTCTGAGTTCAGCATTCATCTCCTGTAAGAGGCAATGAGTGAAACACAAGTTTACTGCATGTGAGGCTCTGTTTAGGTCTTTAAAGCAAAAATACAGAACTAGCAAATTAAGCTGAAGGTTTGTTTATTACAAACAGGTTGCATACCTTAACTCTTCCCAAAGGATTGCATAACTACAGATCCTAAAACCCAGAGATACACACTCAGACACAGACACTTGAATAGACTATAGCCAAACAACTTATAGCATAATATAAAGAAAGAAATAGCCATAAAGCAAAGCATGAATAAAGCCTGTTTCACAATAACTGTGGTATTGACACATGGCTTAAAAGTAAGCATAAATGGCCTTTACCTCTTTTCCTCTTTGTTTTTTTTCCATGTGGCTTTTATTGCTTTTTCTGCTGATGTTCTAGGAGCATAGCTTTGAACCACTGGTATGTAACATAAATTGCTCTTCCCTTAGTTAATCCAGACACAAGGGACAGACAGAAGGTAGACTGAAAACCATCTGTTTTGGGAAGAGTGCAGAAGATGGGCCAGAGAATATGAGGACAGTAATAGAAATAGGAACTATAGACTTTTTAAGTGGATAGAAAGGAAATTGATATGTCCAAGGAACCATAAGGAATAAAGATAAATCCTTTTACATAATGGACCAAATTCTAGATCACAGCCAGTGTTAATGCCACAGGCTGTGGAAGGGAAAAAGAAACTCATCACCTCCAACTTCCAACTTTGCTATCCAATCTTGTTTTGTTCAGTGTTCATACACCAAAGCTGCAAAATGTTTACAAAGATTGAAACAATTCTTGTTCACAAAATTATTGCACTGTAAATTCATGAAGAGTTGTCTTATAACTCACAGATGGAAATTTCAGCAGCAAGACAATACCCACATCATCCATACTCATCTACTGTGTGATACATTTATTTGAAATATTCTTATTCACTTTAGGTTATTTGGGTCATAGGTTCACAGGGTGTTATATAACATAGAAGTTTTTTATACACCTTTCTACTCACCTTTAATTCCCAGTAGGAAATGACTATCATCCCTGTGGCAAACTCAGTGAAGTTTATATAGAAAAATAATATGAGAAAAATCTTTAACACTTAGCTTCTTGCAAAACACTCCAGCTGAATAAAAGAAGCCAATATCCCACAGGCAGAGAGTTTTGCACAGATCTCCTACATGTGCTAACACAAGCTTCAGACTGGAAAAAAGCAAAGGTTTGCAAGGCTGCAAAACGTTAAGATGCAGGGAGAATGCACATATGTGCTTTTGTGAGTCCCTGCAGGGTATCGACATTTAGATAAAAGAGGATGTAGTTAGGAGAATTAATTATTTCTCACAAGGTGAAAGAAAGAATTTTAGATATCTCATAGAAAAGAGTGACTTGTACATGAGAGAAGGTGAGGAAGTTTGTGACAAGGCAGCTCAAGACAAGAGGACAAGGAACTAGGGGACTCTAACCCACAATTTTTGTGCTTCTAACATTGCATTGCTCCTTCTAAAACCCAAATTACGGTGGAGGAAGGAGCTCATTTTTGTGGCTTAAGTTTGAAAGCACAAGAATATTTGGACATTGAAGAAAATACTGATGTTTTGACTGCCCTTTCACTTCCTCTGAAAAAGAACAGGAACCATTCTTTCACTCAAAAGACAAGTCCATGAGGTTTTTTTCTGTGACATCAGAGATCAGAAATCACTATTGGATTCCTGTGCTTTCAGCACCTGTTTCTGTGTTTCAGGGAAGCTCAGCTAGCCAATCCCTTTACACATTCCTTTCTTTTTATTTGTAGCTGGTGTTTCCTGTTGCCTGAAGTAAAGCTCTTACCCATCAATTCATCCCTTTGTTATTATTTGTGAACATGAGAAAGAGTAATTGATAGTATTGGTGTATAATTCTACATGTAACAATTTCCTGAGGGTTAAGGGCTTTTCTCTCTAGTGTTCTAGAGATCAAAGAAAAAAAAATCCATAAGATTAGGTCATAATTGAAAACATACCACTTTCAATACAGGTTTTAGCACACAGAGGAATGAATGTCTTTAATTCAGGTAAATCCAGCCCTGCAGTCCCCCTTTTTCACTGTTACTGTCCGTTAGCCACCAATTTGAAAACAGCAGAGAAATGATTTGATTTCATAACCAAATAGCTGAGCAGAAACCATTTCCTCCAGCACAGCTTTTATATTTATATTGAAATGAACTGCCTGTGGCTAGGAAGTTCTGCCTCATTTAGAGACAGGAGTTAAAAAGACCTACTGTGAGACATGGGGCAAAGGAGAATTAAGAGATCTGGATGAAATTTGTGTGTCTCAGAACGAAGAGAAAAAATCCCACTTGTTCATGTGTGCTGAGGCTGAGTTCAGGGAAAGGGTAAGTCTGGTGTCATGCACGGAGTTTGGCCACCACAGAGCTGCCTGCAGCTGGCCCAGGACTGAGGGGCTGTCAGGATAGGACTTGCTTTTATGTAATCTGGTGTGCCTCTAAGAAATACCAGATTGCACACCCTGCAGCTCACACTGCAAACACGGCCTGTGGGAAACTTTGGGAAATGATGGGAAATAGCTGAGAGCTCATCCAGCAAGAACAGGAAAAGTGAACTAACTTTGGAATCCAAGTGATGGACTGGAGACCTGTCCCTTCTACTTCATCTACAAAGATGCAGTCAGCAAAGAGCTGTTAGCTTGAACACCAGTTCAGTAATGCTAGTGTATTGTGCTTGGCCCTTCCACAGACATTTTCTTCTTTACAGACTGCTTTACAAACAGGGGCTAATTATTCTTTATAACATGCTTCTCAGTGGAGAGAATGGCCACCTCTCCTCTCTTTACAGTAAAGCAAATGCAGGTATTGCAGTTATTTGCCCAGTGCCTGTCAGAATACTAACCTGAGAGAAAGAGGATGAGCTAGCAGTGTTCATGGCCCTACCAAGCTGTGAATGGAAGTGACCTCCTGCCAGGCAGGACCTGTTGTATAGCTTCAGCCCTGCTCTTTTCCCACAGGGATGCTGGTGCTATCAATACATGACAAGGCACTGTCATTTCACAGGAGGTAGAATGACAATATATAACTAAAGAGTAGTGCAGGAGGGAAAGGTCAGGATGGGGCAGAACCCCTCTGGAGAAGACTTTCAATAATCCACTCTTCCTCTGTGCGTGTGCTTCGTCTCCAGCTGTTAAAACAAGGAGGTTTCTGCTCATACCTTGCATTCACTCCTTGCATCAGGTCTCTGGTTCCCCAGCCAATTTTCCCAGTCAAGTGTTAGGAAAAGTACTGAGTGCTGAGCACTCCTGCTGCAGACTAAATGCAGTTATTCTGCACTGGCAGGCAGTGCTCACGCTGGGCCCTGCAGGGGAATAGGTTACATGGGCACCAGGAGGTGCAGAGAAAGAAAATGCCAAGGGAAATTTAATTGAGTGGGGAAAATACTGCCTTCCTGGCTGCTTCTGAATGTCTTCCTGCTCTATTTTATTGGTGAAGAGAAAAAGTTAACTGCATGAGTGTGAAAGATTTCAGGGAACTGGAACAAAATGTAGGCAAAAATCGAGTGGTCACCAAGCTTTCTGCTATGAGTTGAAAGAGGAGTGAGGCAAAGGGATAGATCCCTCCAAGATAAAATCTCTCTTACTGCTCATTTTATGTGTTAAAATGCACAGAAAGCTTATGGCCCTATGCAACTGTCTCCCTTAGAGAAGTAAAGCCTACTGGCATCTAAGTGGGGAGAGAAGGCAGGAGCAATGACAGAGTTTGTTGAGGGGATTGCATGCCTGCCACTGTACTTGTCAGCCCTCCAGGAAACCTTCACGCTGGTTTTTCATACTTCTAAAAGTTCTGAGATAGTGGTTATGGAAAAAGGAAACTGCAGTTGCTATTTTCTTTACTGCTTTTTCCTCTTTCTGTTCCAAAATCTTAATTTAAAATGAAGACCATATATATGTGGCTTTATTTATGTGTATGTATTTCTAAACATACATGATTTTAATTATATGTGGATAGGAAAAAGAAAGATAAGAAAAGGCAAAAAAAGCTGAAATAAATTTAACAGAAAATACACTGTGTTCTGTAAGATGTTAATCAGAATTTATAAATTGCTTATAGTTATCTCATCCTCAGCTGTCCTCTTCACCTCTTTCTTTCTGAATTTCTACTAATTTCTGCCCATCACCAGTAACTAACTCTTATTGGCACTGCTATTTGCATTACCTACCTTCAGATAGCTCAGGGCAACATACATCTCTTTTTACTCATACTGATGTAATACAACTTCAAAAGAATACAATTACAACAGTTACCAATGGCTGAACTGCAGAAGATCAGAGACAAGTTTTCATTTTCTTCCATTAAAATGTCATTAAAGTTTGATATTTTCTATGTGACTGTCACCCTAGGCAAGGTCTAAGCAGAGAACCTAGACTCTTATTTAAGAATTTCCCCCTTAGCCAGTAGAGTGGGTATTACAGGAGATATTTTTCCTGATGCTGGTTGTGCAAATTTATTTTGGTGGAAGTTAGCAACAGCAGCCAATTGATAAACAAAATAGATAAAGCAGCAAGGCCTTGACCTTTGAAAATATATTTCAAACTTCCAACAAATCACTCTCTAATTTATTTGGAGCAAATTCCTTTCATGTCCTAGTGAGTCTGTCCCTTTAATTTTAATCTGTAAGCCCCTGGGGACAAACTTGAGCATGCATGTCATCACAACTATTCTTCTGCAGAATAGGTTCACTCCATTTAAAACGTTCATCACTCTAATGGTGCTCCAGGAGAAGTGATTCGCAATGAAAGGCTTGTGAGAGTGACTAGCAGCTGAGAAAGCAAAAGGAAGTATATTCTGAACTCAGTGTATTTTGTCCTTAGCTTCATTCCTTCCCTTACCTTTTGAATCTGAAATGGAGATGAGTCCAAGTGGTGCTGAGGATATCCAAGGTGCCCCACACTGAAACAAGTGCCCCATTCATATGAGTGTCTGTACATATTAAAGGATTAATGCCATCACCATTCATTAGCCACCAGAATTCAGCTGCTGGGAAAGGTACTGCCACATCCAAGGAGCTGCTAGTCAGGGCTGAGGACACACTGTCTTTTACAGTCAGCATCAGTGTCATTTCTGTGGAAAGTTGATTAAATCTGGGATGCTAAAGCTAGCAATGTGTTTTTCAGATGGCATCTGGTGGCACAGTGTAATAGACTATATTATTTGCTACATCATTGCTCATGAAATATTGTTAGCAGGGTGCAGATCATTCGTCCATTAACACCCTGTGAAGTCACCTTGAATCCCATGTTTCCAGAACAGTGGAAAAGACTTCTATTTCACAGCTGAAAAATAAGCCATTTGGATGCTTTTAAAGTGCCTAGTACAGAATTTAGCTATTTCAACAATGCTCTCTTACCTATCAAAAATTTTCAGCTTTAAGATCTCATCTGGAAGAGATGCAAATATCACTCCAGTTGGTCTGAACAAGTGAGATGCCAGAAGTTAATATGACCCTTTGTCCCTCTGGTGATAGTTCTCTAAGGAGATATTTTTAAAGGTATGCACCATACATAGATTATTATATTTATCAATCTATTCTCTATTTAATCATGCTGGGATGTGGAAGAAAATGTTTAATTCTCATTATTTGTTGCAGCTCTAAGACACCAATCACATGCATATTACTATATATACCAGAGAAACAAATCCTTGAAATTACTCAGTAGCTAAAGTAATCCATTCAGAGAATTTTCCTACCCATTCAGTTTGGGCCAGGTAGACTGACAGCTTTGAACTCTCATGTCTGCTGTGAGAGTTCATGTACAAAATAATGACGATTTATTCATACAGGTTTGTCTGGAATTGCAATACTGTTTCTTCCTGCTGTCCCTCTCTCCTACCCAGAGAACATTTACAGTCTTATATGGAATTTTGACTTGCCCGTGCCAGTGGTGGGCAGAGTTAAATGAGGGTAGTTCATATTTCTCTGAGCTGCTCTGTAGATCTGCTGTAGATGCAGCAAGATGGTGCCACTCTGGTTTAGAAAGGGTTTCCTTTGCAATTAAAAACTCAATTTTTAGAGTCTGAAAAACTAATGTTGTCAGAAACTGAAGGCCCTCTAGAGGTGAATGCACTAGAACTGAGTTGGCAGTGATGTCTAATTTCCAGGTGAGAGAGAAGTAACCCTGCAATAATTTTACAGCTCTGCACTGCTCTAGGTTTCACTAAGAATGAAAGACACAAGGTCAAAAAAAAAAGAGTCAAGTATTGAACAGAGGAATGGAAAAGGAAGGGGTTTCTTTGAGCAGAACTACAGGAAACCTTGGAACCCTTCCCTTCATACTGAAAAAAGTTCACATTTTTGAAGTTCAAACAACGTCGAGAATCAAATCTGAACTTTGATATCAACCATGGGACACAATGAATAAAAAAGAATGTCCATTATTATAGATTTTTCTATAATTTCTGCTCAGTTTTTATCAGCTGGTCTTTTTTTGACCTTTTTTTCTTGATGGCAATTAGCAGGTGTCCCAGAAACCCTTTGGACAGCCAGCATAAGCCACACTGCTACTGCCTGGCTGTTCTGGTGCCACTCATTCAACTGATGGAGGCACTGAGGGCTCGGATCAGCTCCATACACTTTGCAAAGCATTCACTAAGGAGTAAAAGGTGAGACTGAGAAGGGTCAGGGCTTCTATAGTCTAAGACTGGCCACATGAAAGCATGAAGCATTATCAGCAGTCTAGGGCACATGTTCTAGCAGCAGGAGAAAAACTAAAAGAAAGAAAGTGGCACAATTTAATTTATTACAACAGTGGGAAGATGTCACATATGTAGAAGCCTTCACATATGTAAAAAGCTACTGCCAGTGGGACCAAGACAAGATATAGTGGGTTTAAACAGCAGCAAGGGAGGTTAATAAAGAAAATGAGAGCCTTGGAATGCAAACAGTAGAGACACACTTGAATGACTTTCTTGGGAAAACTGAAGACTCTGTATGTGTAAAAGCTGTTTATAAAGGACAAGTTATGCCAACATCTGTTAGAAATTTGATCCTGGTGAGTCTATGAGAAGGGCCAGATGACTGCTTTTAGATCTTGTTTATTGCCCTTTATTAGGTCTTTATTGCCCTTGGACAATATATTCCTCACTAGATTATCCACTACACATTCCTTGAAAGCTTGGCTAAGTTAGCTTACATTTCCCCCTCTCTAGATGTTCTAGCTAAAACAACATATGTGGAACCTGCCATTATGTTTTGTTCACACATTTTTTTGCTGAGGAGAGCTGATTGCATCCCCAGCCTCTTTTAGTGCTACCACAAAATGGGAAGCATAGAAATATATTTGAGGAGAGGCTCAGGTGGCTAAATGAGGGTGTTTAGTCCCATTTTACACTGCGGATCTGTTTCTAGAGCATCCTGCCTGGCCTCAAGCAGGGCACAGGTCTATCTGTGTGCCCTGCATCTGCACCCAGATACTTAAGGGCACCTAAGGGTACCTTATGCCTCAGCATGGGAATTCCACATTCAGCTTTTTGGTAGCTGCAAGTTATGGTTACAAAAATCTGTTTCTGTAGAGCAGCGACTACTGTCCTACACACGTTCTGACATTATGGATGGTGAGACAGCCCTGATTCAGCACACTGCACAAGAATGTGCAGAGCAGGCAAAAAGCAACACCTGGCCAGGTCAAAAAAAGGAACAGGCTGAATGCTTCTCTCCATGGGTGAAAAACAAAAACAACCCACCACAGGAAACCAGATATAATGATTTTTGCTATTCATATTACCTCCTCCGGGCAGCACATTCCTTTGTTTGCACATATTAGCTACTGATCTGATAAATAATCTTGCTGAAATCATGAAGATTATTACAATTAATTCATTTGGAGTCCTAATTACCGTGACTGAGTTAGACACACTCACTTTAGAAAGTGCAGGACAGAGTTTCTCTCTGCCTTCGCTCAGGTGCTCTGTCAGGAGAATTTTGCAGAAGCAGGGCTGGTGCTTGCAGGTTTTCTCATTTGTTTTCAGAATGAAATGTGGTGCTTCCATCTTCTGTGTCTTCATGATGTTATTCTTGGTAACATCCTAAATTAGCTATTAATTTGCTTTATCTATTTTTGAATTGAGGCTCTATTTGTCTAAATATTCCAAATAGAATGAGTCATGAGTACCTGAGTTTAATGCTTTCCATTCTGTGAACTGCAGATCTATGTCATTATTTAGTTACACAAGAAAAATAAATATTCTGCACTGTGTGTAGTGATGCAAAGCCATTGAAGCGTTTTTGGTATTGCCTTCAATGGGAGCATGATTAAAATTCTTATAAATGTTCATTAAAACCTCAAAATACCTGTTGAAGTCTGTGATAATTAGTTCAATTAAAACAGCATTCTGAAAACCAACTGCAGTAATGACAGCCTGGCATTCGGTGATTTTGTGCAGCAGTAGCTCTAAAGTTTACTCAATTTGCATGCTGAAAGCAGAGGCTGTAGTCCTCCCTTCCTCAGGGATAATTGTGAATATAAGCTAATGAGCAATCCCCAACACCAAGAGGCTTCACAGCTCCACTAAATATACTGAGGTAGCTTTGGCAGAGGGATTTGTGAGCACAGGTGGGTAGAGCTGGGGGAGCTGTGCCAGCCACCTTTTCTTTTTGCCCCTCAGTGTCCCAGACTCCAAAGGGAACCCCTGACCTGCACAAGAAGCATCTCCCACAGGGCCAGGTTTGGAGGGAGGGATGCTGCCAAACCCCAGTGCTGACTGCAGTGTGCTGACTCCCAGTTTACCCATGCTGCTTAGAAGAAGAACAGAACCAACTTGCCCAGCTCATGAGGAGGGACTTGCTTAAGGCAGGAAGCATTATTCCACCAGATTTCCCTGGCATTTCTGCCTCAGTGAATGCTGAAGTGGTGTGGCTGCGGCAGGAATCTCTGAAGGTGTCTGATTACCGCGGGCAGGGGATGCAGCAGAGTAGAAATTTATCATCTTTGCTCTCAAAAAGGAGTGGGCTGAACAGACCCAGAGCACAGATCTTCAGCTGCCAAAGGCCAGGATTAGCAGCAGCTGGGCTTTGCCTTTACAGGCTGCCTCTGTGCAATCCAGCCCTCCCCACACCGCAAAAAAGGATTTTTCCTGTAATAAAGCAACTGTCAATAGAAGCTGTTGTTCTCTCATTTGTTCCAATGGATGTGGTACATTTTTCTTATTTTACTATGCTTTTACTGTACTTTCTCCTGATTATCAAGTTTAATGGATTGCTGACTAGCTTCAGAAAAATCCAGTCTGGTTTTGGTGAAGCTTTTGCCCTAAAAAGAATTTTCAAGTCTGATGTGAAATCTGTGCAAAACTGAAACATCTTGTGCTGAAATCAGGGAAACTGGTTTAAGTCTGCCAAGTTTTGCTGTGCAAAATTGGATTATTCCTTACCTAATGTGCAGTCAAAATTCACAGTTGGGACACACAGAAGCACAGCAAAACCATGCAGCAAAAAGAGCTGTGGGTCTCCTATATGCTAAAATGAAACAATATTTTGGATGCTCTAGTCTAACATTGGAGCATTTAGTAAGCATTGCACATAGTGGTCTGTTATACCCTAATGTGGTTCATTTTCAAGGCACATAATTTAGGGATTTTTTTTTTTTTTAAATCTTAGTAGCTTGTAACATGACTTATAAACATTCTGTGTTTCTAGTTCATATTTCAGTCACTTTTCTTCTGCCTTCTATAAAACATTACTTCTCAAAGATCTCTAAAATAGAGAGTTTTCATTAGCTGATGCTCTTTGAAAGGGTTAATAAATAATTTCCTTCTCAGCTAAGCTGTCTCATTTTTGGCTTGTTGGCAAGGCAAAAAGGAAGTTCAAGTTTAGAGATGTGCAATATAGAAAGAATGAGTCTTAAAAATTAATTGAAAACATATACATTTTGCCACTTCCAACTTACAAAAATGAGAATAATTTAGCATGCTGGGACTGGAAATATCTATATTTTCCTAATGCGACCAAAAAAATATCTGAGAACAAACAAAACCAGAGGGACAAGAGCAAAGATTGTTGGGATGTCACAGAAGTTGGGTGCAGTTATGAGGACTTCTCTGACAATGTGCTGTCCCATAGATCATTGTGATGCTGAGAGGAAAGAAGAAAATTAGCCCAGAATAGATAAAGGTAGAATAAAGACTAGAAGGCTGAATGTGAAGAACATACATCAGCTTGTAAGTACAGATAAACTGTCATAAATCCAAAGGTGGGCAGATTTCAGGGAAACTGTTCTATCATTATTTTTTAATTTTCTTTCTGTAAAGTCTCATTTGCTGAAAGTTATTCAGCAGGACTAGCAGTAATATCAGTCCATTAATAAATCTTATAACATGGCAGTGTCTGTAAATGATGGAGAAGCAGTTCAGTACTCCATGTGTGTAAGTGTTTCTCTAACACCAAGCCCTTGAGTTCAGGGAATGAAATGAACTTCCTTATCACATTTGACACTCATTGTTTTTCATTTGGTTTCTGTATTTTTTTCCTCCTGCTCATTTTAAAATTATGATGTATTCTGGGTTCTGCAAGACCAAAATACAGATCTCTCTCTTTTTAAAATGGTCTGCATTTTTCAACACCATCATCTCAGTGCTTTCAAACTTCAGAATAAAATCAGAGCTGATATTTCTCACAGTGCCTTTTTAGAAAACTTATTGTCCTTGTTTCTAGTTTCTGCTAACCTGCTGCTGACTGTTAATCACAACTAGTTTCTTTTTGGTCTTCCAGAGGAATCTGCAGGTTCTCCCTTCAGGTTCACTACTCACTTGCCATTTGCTGGCTTCTTTCTGATCATCCACATTAAAATTCAAAGCATGCACAGGGCAAAGTCATGGAGCTTTAATCTTGGTTGGAAGTTAGTCCTGGATCCATCACAACTGACACTTGAAGTAATTTGACATTGAGAAAAGAGTTATCCTGGGCCCCAATTCTCCCAGCACTGCTGAAGCTGAGCAGTAAATAATGAACTGTACCATCTAATTGAATGAGGCATTAGAGCTCCAGGAGCACTTCTGGAGAATGAGCATATGAAACCATCAGTGAACAGTGACGAACAACCCTCAACTGAGTTTCAAGCTGGACAACATTGATATTTTAGCTGGGCTTCTCAGGAAACACTCAGCTTTCTTGTAGATCTTGCTTGACCTAGGCAGTGCTCAAACTTCTCTTAATTACTTCAGCTTACAGCTACTTAATATGTTTAATTACAAATCAAGTAGACACCTCCTGGATGCTGCTCCCTGTGACTAAAAAAAAATTAAATAATGAAAGCATAATTCAATAACTGCTAAATAGTGTTTTATAATGTTACTACAACAGTTTCTTTGTAAGTTACTAATCACAATTATGCAAATGTTAATTAAGGTTATTACTGCTCAGTTTCTATTGACTGGGGAAAAACTAATTTCTAGGCAGAACCAGCTGTATCATGTTGCCTTAGAAAAAATTTAAGTCTGTGCACTTGGAAATAAGAAACCAAGACCCTTATGGTACATTATAGTCATTGTACAGAGGATATAAATTTTCTGAAGAACTGTCCTTCCATACTGTTTCCCTTCCCTATTTATATCCTCTCATTTCACTTCCTAGCAAGGAACAGGACCTTTCCAAATAATAATAATGCAGTAATGGGGTAGGGAAGATGAAAAGAGTGGAGGAGATGAAAGTTTCCATCTGGGTTGAGCAGTGGGTGTTAGACAGGGTAAGTTCCACCCTGCTTTAACAACTTCCCTGCTTCAGGAGCCAGACAGGTTGTAACAGGCTGAATACCATATGCCCCTTTCTTATTTCTGAGGGTGCCTCTCAAATCATTCCCTTACACTGAACTGTTCCTCATCATAGCTAGGTTTGATGCCCCTTTTAAATGCCAAAAAAGTATAAAAGGGTAGTGCATAGTATGGAGTTATGAATCCCAATAAGATGACCCAAAAATGTGGAGAGACTAATACATCACAGAGTGTGCAGTACCCACAGGTCAGAATAAAAAAGAGCAAAAAATGCTGATGCTTTGCAAACAGTGGCATCCTAAAGAAAAAAGGTGGAGTAATGCAAGTTGAAGGAAATGGTACAAAATTGTCATTTCTTTGCCTCAGTGGCACACACTGTCATCTGGTTGGAGACCTGTGACTGCTCAAGATGCCCAGCAAGTGGATAAAAAATGTCTTAAAATTTCAGCAGCAGGTTGAGGAGGGTAAAGTGAACTGTTAAGGTCCTGGAAAGTGCGTGGCCATGCTCACTTACAAGTGTGAGCCATTTGTCAACATTACTGGAAGGTAAGCAGAAGCATCAAGCAGAGCCTACAATTAAGGCCAGAGTGAAATGCTGCAGCACGTGGCCCTCTTGGGAGAGACTGATTTCAGAGTCAGCAAGGGCAGGCACATCCAACGTCCTTTGCTGTGTGTTTCCTGATATTATCCAGCTCATCTCTGTGCTGCTGCAGAGGTTTCTCCTCGTGCTTTGCATCAGAGCATGTGTCAGTCTCAGCACTGGAATCACCTCCTGTGCACAGAGCAGATGCTGCCCAGACTGAGGTGAACACGGGCAGTTTGAATTTAGACTTTCTAATTGAAGCCTCTGGATGTGTTGCTGGGACAGTCGTGCCAAAAAATAGGCAGCCACAGTTGGAGGTTCAGCAGAACAACAGCTTACTGTCAGGGATGATGCCAGCTGCCTCCAGGATTATGTGGAGTCAGACTCCAGACAGACAAAAAAAGAGTGCTGTGATGCCATGAGGTTTTCTCCTCTTTAAAGCTACATTTGCCAGCTGAGTAAATACTCATCACTCAAGTGAGAGCTTGTTTTTCCTCCCAGGCAGAGCTCATTACAATCCCCATGAGTCACAGCAAAGATCCCACCTGTTGAAATGTGAGGCAGAGATAGCACAAGTAACCTGTACTTCCCCCAGTCATGTGCTTCTGGACACATCTGAAAATAACTGCTCCCTTCAGAGGATTAGACTGAAGCTGCTGAAAGTGGGAACCAAATCCTGTCTGTATGCCACCCACAGTGACAAAGGCAAACCCTTCCTTCCTTCCTCCCTTCCTTCCTTCCTCCCTTCCTCCCCTCCTTCCTTTTCTCAGCACTCTCCCATTTCTGCTTTAGCTGTAAATGTCTCAGTGAAAGAGCAGAAGCACAGCCAGAGTTTTCAGAGTGATGTCAGAACATTATTGTGGCAATAAAAAAAACCAACCAAGCCTTACTCCATCTACTGAAAAATACCAAATGAAGAGGCAGAAACAGATTCATGGTCTTGGTCTCAGAACAGTACTTCAGTCCCTTAATCAAGGGCTGTGGCCAGAGCTGCAAACTGTCCTAGTTTGAATTGTCCTTTAGATGAGAATGCCCTGCCCAGGGACAAATGTAGTCCTTTTCTCTGAGCTCCAGGCATTCTTCCTTCTTGGCTTAGCTTGGATGTTATGTACATGGGCTCTCATCTTTAATAAATATATTTAATTTAACCTCAACTCAGACAGGCCCCTAAGTTTTAGGGTGTCTGCAGATTCTCTGTTAGCCACTGACTGTATTTTAAAAGCACGTGGAAAGTATCAAAATCTATCAATCCCTTAGGACATTCAACTTGCCTCATTTGTCAAAACAAAATTCACATATAAACACACCTCTTGAGGTGAAGAATATCGAGGAGAGTTGCAAGCAGGCAAGTTCCAGTTTCTACTGAGTAAATGCTGTAATTTCTTTTGAAGAGCCTGGTGATATGAAAAAATGAACCACTAAGCTTTGCACTAAATTGACTATCCATTTTTGTCTTGCTGGTTAATGTTGCGTTCTGTGATTATCTAGTTTCATCCTCTCACTTTGGCCAAAGCAGAATAATTTTAGCACAAACCACAGCATCTCAATTCATCAAAGGCCAGAGAATTTAGTTGTGGCTGGTCAGTGGCAAGCACTTAACTCTGAGAAAGGGAAGAACAGCTCCATGTACACTGCATCAGTGTTCTCCTGCAACACATTAGCTGCAGTTCTAATTTCCTACTCAGTCCATTCAGAGAAAGGGCTCTTAATTCTGTCTCCTGACCTTTTTAGTCACTCTTCTCCCCTTAGCCCCTCAGTTTACACTAACTACCAAGTGAGAAAGTGCCTTAGTCAGAGCCAATGAAGCTGCTATAGGAAGCAGAAAGCAGCACAGTCCATCTCCCTGGAGTGAGTGAAGCAGCGCTCGGTGGTGTTAGTGACAGCTCTGGTCTCGGGGTTGCTGTCCCCCGAGATTCTCCTCGGGGTGGCCGTTCCCCAAGGCTGCTGGTTCTTCCCCCAGGGTTGCTGTTCCCTGGAGATTTCCCTGGAGTTGCTGTTCCCCATGGTAATAAGGTTTTGCGTCTTCTCTTTGCCCCAAGCGTTTCACACCGAAGGCAGAGACGACAAACAGAGTCCGCCAGTGCATGTTTCCAAGGTTGTTTATTCTTCATTATCTCTTAGTTTTTTCTTCTCTGCCAAGTCTCCCTGGCAGGGTACATTATCTTAGTTCTTTCTCTGCTCTCTGAGAGACATCCTCAGCAGAGCAGGGCACACGGCAGGACTGGGCGGATCAGAGAGCCCCGTACCTTATGTACAGTACCCCTGACCCAACCACCGTCCGAAATGTATTTATTATTTACAAAATTTCACCAATGCCTACTACCTATGCTAACATGTCATTTCTACTCTAAACCAATCCTTGAGATCCAACTCAGCAGAAAATGGGGGACGAGAACAAGAACAAGGAACACCAGGGCCACTCCCCAATTCCTCCATCTTGTCTCTTCAACCCCATATACTAAAATCCTAGATTCTACATTTACATTCTATGATAGACTAAATACTACTTTGAATTCACTCAGCTTATGATTCTTCATACAATGTGAGTATTCACTCCCATGGGCAGAGGCCAGAATCTGAGTCCTCCTGGGCTCTGTGGGAGGCTGGCTGACCCCCCTGTACAGATCCCAGACCCCCCTGTACAGCCCCCAGATTCTCCAGGGCTGTCAGAGGGATGTCCTGGACTCCAACACTCTGGCACAAGGCGAGAGGGAGCACAGCTCTCTGCTGCCAACCCACACCAATGTAACTCAGCTCTGGGTTGCAGTGACCATGACAGAAGTACAGGGACAGCTTCTTTGGCTTGCTTGACATTCAGAAGATCAAAGAGCTCATATTTTACCACTTTGTGATTGTAGTTACTTCAACCCAACTGCATAAGGTACCTGCCATGGAAAAAGAAGGACATTTTATTTCAACTTTTTAAGACTTGCATGTATGTAGCTCTTTTTTCTTGTGCAAGCAAGGGGATCTGATACCATCTCAAGACAATGACTTTCAGGGACTAATATAAGTAAACAGCCTGGGTAGAGAACCCCTATTATTACATTTTGGATTAATGGCATGCCATGGGCTACCTAGCAACTTTCAAATCTTGGCCTGAACAATGACTGTTAAATTTCCAGAGCATATTTAATATAAATAATCCATTCATTTATTACATAACATTTCCGTTCAGTTTTTTGAGCATAACCTCTTGTAACCTATCATTTACTAATAATTGTTAGCAAACAATTCACTGTGATGGGATACAAAGTGCTGTAACCTGATCAGTCCTCTTGATTGCTTAGTATTTTAATGTAGAGATGTTAGTCTTTCCCTGAAAAGAGCAGTCCAAAAGATGAGATATATGAAGAAGGGCATGGAAAAAATAGAATAATGAAGAAAAATAATAATAACCCAAATACAGAGATACTTCCACAGCACTAGGAATGAACAACAACAACAAATCTTCAAGTAACAATTCTTGTATGAAACTGCCTTTATAGAATCTAAATCTCAAAATTCCTTCCGAGACACACTAATGCTGCCCAGTGCTTCATCAGGAATCATAAAGTGACTCCTATTTTAATACTCATAGTAAAAAAAGCCAGCAGACTTGGCAGCCACCACTATGTTCAAAATACACTGTCTAGAACTTTGTGACTCAGCTCGGGGTGTAAGATTCAGTTCCTGGAGCAGGACTTGTTTTCAGCTGGAAGCTGCCAGCACAGTTGTGATGACACAGAGCTGAACTGCATTTTCCAGACTGGCAAGTTAAAAAGAAACAACACTGTTGGTGAGCAAATTCAATACAGCAGGAAGGGAAAAACTAGATCTTTATAACCAATTCCCCACTGCTCATATTACAAAAGATATTTTCCAAATGTGAATGCAGACCTGAGTGTTTTGTCTCTGATCAAGCCCCAGCACTCACTGGCTGTAAGCCTGACCTTGGGCTGGGTCCTGCAGTGGGTGAGGTTTAAAGCAGTGGGTGAGGTTTAAAGCAGGGCTGGAGCAGACTGACAGGTGAGCTGTGTCAGCTCTGTCCCCTGCATTCATCCCTCCTTTTCTCTCCATCTCCTGCAGGCAGCCGGTGCATGGTCCCCTGGCAGTGCCCCCAGAGCACACCTGTGAGCAGAGAACTGCCCTCTGTCGTGTCATCACTTCTACCTACAGGGAAAAAAAATCTCTTACAGACATTCTCCCCTGCAAAGAGAAACCCTGTAGGGAGAAAGAGAAGGCTTTCACTTCCAGTATGAAGGGAAGAAAAATGTGAGATGAACTTTGCCGTGTGGACTGAATGCTGGATTAGGCAAACATGCAGCTGGAGAGCAATTGTGAACTGGCTCCTTGGGACAGCTCTGACAGGGTCACAGCAGAGAGGGCAACTGATCAGACAGGTGAGGTTTAGTTAAGGTTATTCAGGGGATCAGTGGCTCTGCCAGAAACAGGATTTAAGTCTGCTATTCTCCTGTCTAACACTGTTGTTTTTCAACCAAATCCTTCTGCCCATTCCACAAATAAAGCCTTTCTTTTCCTCTGCATTGTATGCACTCCAGCCTGCTCCTAGTTAAAAATCAAGCCATATGATTCAAAAGACCATGAATAAGAGAAGGTAAATTAATGGCCCTCAAAGAATAAGAAGTGTGTGCACAGAGCATTCATGTGAGCAAGAGGAGTAAAGCAACACGGAATTTGTAAAATAGAGATTTTTATCTTGAATATTTGTGAGCAATGTCTCTAAGAGCATGATGCTGGGATCTATTACTGTCTCTTTTAATTTTGTTCCTCCCTTTTCACCTCTAGTCTTCCTCAACCTTTGACTTTTGCCCAATCAAAACTGTTTTGTTTAACTTCTTTGATTGTAGTCTGGGGGGAAATGAGTAAAAAACACTGAAGCATTTTTGTGTGAACAAGTGTCGTGTCCTTCCTATTATCTGATTTATGAATAAAATCCCACAAATTCATACCCATCCTTTTACTTTGTACCTCTCCTCTGAACTCTTCCCCTTGCCCACCTTGCAGGGCATGTGAGTGTTTCCATCACATGTGAGTGTTTCCATCACATGTGAGTGTTTCCATCACATGTGAGTGTTTCCATCACATGTGAGTGTTTCCATCACATGTGTGCACCATGGGCTGTGCAGTGATGCCCACATCACAGCAGTGTTCTGGGGCAGAGCTGCAATGCCTACGATAGCTGCAGCACTTCCACAGAGCACAGCTCCTCTTTACCTCAGATCCCCAGGGGGGCTGTCAGCTGCCAAGGATCCTCCTGAAGGAAAGAGGAGCTGAGAGAAACCTGATTGACTTTTAATCGGATAGCATATGGTGCCGAGGAGAACAAAGAGGCCGTATTGACATTTACCAAATTAAATGGTTAAGTAGGCTGGAACGGGCCTGGCACTGATGGCAAACCTACAGCAGCAGCCCACTGGGCACTGCTGTTTGCAAAACATGTGCTGAAGTTTGGACACTCCTTGCATCAGTGGTGCGAGGGAAAATGAAAGGGTAGCAGATGGCAGATTGGCAGTTTGTAGGGAGATGCAGCCTGGCTTGTCTTGCTGTTTTGCCATAACTAAATCAATGTTTTATTCCCTTGTTCCCAGGCTGAAAGTGCCCTGGCTTGTCTGGTGTGTCATAAAGGGAGTTGCTGCTCTGGTTTCAGCTGTCAGCCTGCTAAGTGGGCTCTGGTCAGCAGCAAGCACTGCCTTTGTCAGACTTCATTACTTGGGAAAGGAGTTGTCAACAGCTGTACCCAACTGCAGATCTTCTGTATCAGCACTTTGGAAAACATTTGCAATTTCAACAGAAACACCAGCAGAAGGAAAGGAAAGCCTTTTTTTCATCACTTTGGCTTTTGGAAGACAGGTGAACATGCCAGCAGCTGAGATGACTTTACTGCTCCATAGGACAGGCCAGCAACAGCTGGCAGAGGTTTCCTCAAGCTCTTCTATCCCACTCTCTCATCCTTTATGCTGAGTCTTTTAACACCAATATTTGACTTTATTCTAAGGAAGCAAAGTCTTCAATCCCAAGCTGAAACAGAGTTTTACTGTTTCAACTTGCATGCTGCCAATTAGCTCAGAGTGCCCCTTCTGGGGGCCCCTATTTGACCATGCCTCAGTGTCACACACATGGCTTATATTTTTCTTTATCTTCCTCTAGCAGCTTCACTGTGCTCATCTTTCAGAGACCACAAACCTCTTGGAGGGCCAGTATGTCAGTACTGGGAGACCATTTCTTGAAATTATCCTTAGGGCTCATTAAGGCTTTGCAGTTTGAAGCACAGCTGAAGGCTCTGTGCCAAAATTCAGACATTTGCCTTTCGTTCCTCTGCCTGGACCCAAGGCATTCAAAGTTGTGGGTGAAATTACCCTGAAAATCGGAAGCCAGTCAGCAGAAAAGGGTAGATTAGATCACAAAACAAGCCTAAGCTATGAAAATACCAATTTTCTTTGCATAGGAAAATTTCAGAATCAGGAGCTGCAAGATGTTTTCAGGCATAACAACAGTTATTAGAATAATAGCCTGCATGCTGTACAGATAAAACATATTGCTATAATAAAAGTCAAGAAAAACATATCCCTGTGAATGATGGTTTTGCTGGGTTTGCTGCTAACCTGAAGAATCTCACATTAATTTTTATTTGGGTTGTCCTAAACCAGAAATTATGACTACTTTCTTCAACAGCCACAATCACCAACCTGGAAATATACTCTTGGGCTGAATAAAACTTTTTTTTTTTTAGTTCTAACATTGTTTCTTTAGAGGTTGTACTCTTTTTTACTGTTGATATCCACTCTCTTATTTTGGTTTTGAACAAATAGATCCATTACAGAACAAGAGCCTTTTTAAAAAGAAATCTTTGAACCGTTTAATTCTCCATCCATGTTTCTATCCAAAACTGTTTTCTAACAGATTCAAATGAGTTTTGGCATCTACAAAATTGAATTTCCTGAACAATTTTGGATCACACCCCAGTTAAATTTCTCCCAAATCTGATCAAAATCTCTAGCTAATGCTTACTCTTGGTAAAACAACAGTGAGACAGCAAAGACCTGGGGGTGACAGCAAAGAAAGATTTTTGGATTTTGTATGATGTAGTCTTAAATCAAAGAGTCATTACATGTCTGTGTTTTTTTTCCATTCACTCATTCACTTTCTGTGTTTGAGATTAATATTACCTTTGTTCATTTTGAGGGGATGGGGGTGGATTTGTGACTCAGGATTCAAGCCTTTGGAGCATTAACTGTAAATTAAAACAGATGCTTTCCTGAAGATAACACAATCAAATCAATATGGAGCCAAAGGAGGCCCTCACATGATGAAAGCTGGTTTGAAAGTACTGTAAAGCTTTTTTGCTGTTCAGTCCATCAATTTCCTTTTCCTGCTCTGCTCTGATACAGGACAAGTTGAGGCCACTGACCCTTTTGCAGAGTCCAACATGGAAAGCTCCCCACGAGACCAACTGTGGCCAAAGCAGACAGATCAGTGGGGGGTTTATGTGCTGTGTTTAAATTGGTTTTAGCTGTGTTTTATTGTTCTGAGTTGCAACTAAACAGTCACATTGTCGTGTGCAGAGCTCAGAACCAACACAAACACTGACAAGGGGGGACCCAGGGTGGCTCACAGGTACCAGCAGAGTCAGAGGGGTCTGTTCCACACTTCCTGGAACACCTGGAAAAGCCACATGCTGCCTTGCTGCAAAGCCTTTTTTTTTTCCCCCCCCATATCTTGCTTCAAAGAAATCAGGCTTTGTGCTGTGGCCACTCAGCACACCAGCAATCTCCTGGCAGGTTTGGGCCTCACCTCAGGCTGCAGAATTGCAGGGACAGCTGCTCTTAAAAGCACAGTGTCACAAACTCCAGCAGGGAGAAAGCTTCAGGCAGAAGTACCACTAGTGCTTGCTCTTTGTCATGGGATTACCGGATAACTTCTAATGTGTTTTTTATTCTTAAAGTAAATTCCTGATCTTGTGTTTTCAGGGAAACTCTGCAAGATATCACTCCTGAAAGCTCAGGAATAAGGTAAAAACATAAAAATAAGGAATTCTATACAGTTTTTAAAAAGCTCAGCTCACAACTTTTAAGGCAATCTCATAACCACAGGGATCAAGATAGTGTTGAAATGATCAGAGCGAAAATAATTTCCTCTGTTTCAGCTTTCCTCTCTATTTTTATCTCTTCCTGGTTTAACTTGATTATTTTTGTTTTCCCTCTTCCTCTAACTAGCTAAGCATTGAATTCTTTTCCCCTGGGCTTAGCTCTTACTATTTACAGGCTGTCTGTCTCAGTACTAACTTTGTAGATTGTTCATTCGTGACTTAGAAAAGATGTTTTTCAATACCTTTGTGAGTAAGCAAATAGTAAAATAAAAAAAAAAAAACAAATAACAAAGTTTTCTGCTGCAGAATCGAACATCTTATTTGTGCACATTCTGTAAAGTCCTTAGAGCTTGATATCTGAAAGTAGATTCTTACTGCTGCTAGAATTCATTGCGATTTTTATTCATGGTTATGACTGCAGAGCTAGGATCTATTTTAAAAAAATGAAAAATTTTAAAAATCCCAAAGTTCCTCCTAATTTAAATTTAAAAAAATATTTTTAGTTGGAAAAAGTCTGTGGAACCACTGTGGCTTTTTTATATTTTCTTATTTTTTTTCTTTTTTTTTTTTTTGGAAATGGATTCAAGTTTTCAATTTAAGATGTTAATTTGCCGAGCAACATTTTTAGAGAAAAAAAAAAGAAAAAAAAAGAAGAAAAAGAAAAGGTATTTTCTGCTTCTTATTTTAGCTTTTACTCACTTTCCCTTAATGCTTGATTAGTCATAATTGCATCTAGGTTTAAACAATATGAAACTTCCTTTATTACTGCAGTTAGTTAATTCACTTAGCTACCTTTGGGTGTGGTCTATTCCAAAGGCAAAGATCAAACATTATATCCTATGCAATCCATATGAGGAGGCAACCCATGCTGCCTCCTCACATTAGCTCTCCAGCTTGGCAACCAGTTCCATATCAATATATTTACAACCTGAGTCATGAGAGAAAAATATTTATGGTAGCCCAAGTCTGCAATGTAAACATCAGGTGCTGTGCCCAGAGCTGCCACCTGCTCAGGGCATGCACAGCAGGTCCTGTTATCTTTGGCTGGCTGGCATTGTAGAGAGCCTTTTGTACAGAAAGGGAATGGGATTAAAAAAGCCCATAAAACAAGGATTCATGGTAGGAACAAACATTGCCAAATGGGCATGCAATTTATGTCAGAGAGCTTTCTGCACACAGGCATGTGGGCAATCCAGTACTTAAGTAAGCTGGATTTTAACAAAATAAAGGCCACACTGTTCTTTACCTGGCAAATCCTTAGATTTCTGAATTTTAACTAAGACTGGCAGATAGGTTTTGATGTTTCAAACACTAGTGTCTCTTTGTTCCTAGGAAACTGGAAACCACAACAGAATTGAAAAGCAATCTCACAAAGCTCTGAAAGCCAAAGCGCAGATCACACATTTTGCCTGCAGCTACAGATTCTACTTCCACAGCAGAGAAAAAACAGAAAAGAGGAGATACTCTTAAGATCTTACCAAATGAAGATGTACATTAATCTGAAGGATGCACAATGAATGTGGAAGGAAGTGCAACAAAAGAGTCCATGTTCAAGATGGGAATGGGTCAAATCTTCTTTGAAGTCTCAGATAATGCAATACTCTTTCTTCTTGATATAATTAAAATTATTTACAAGCTCTACTAATTACCCCTTCTTACAAATACAGTCTTCTAGGGTTTATTCGTTAGTAAGCTATCATGCAGGTCTGAAAATTTCCTAGTAGAGGTGTGTCTTTGGGAAGAATCAGAGAGAGGGAAATAATAAATCATCTCCTAGATTTCTTCTGCAAAGATGTTTCCATTTATGTGCTGCATTGTGGAGACAGTAATAAAATACTAGATGAAGATTATCATGTGCCTTCCAGGAGAACAAGAAGGGTTACACCTATACTGTACTTTGACAGCAAACACATGAATCTTCAGTTTGAGGTTGCAGGATATAGAACCTGTGGTGAGATCTCTGCTTATGATTTGTGCTCCTCTCCTCCCTTGTTTCAACATGGGGCACACACAAACTGTCCTTCAGATGAGAAAGACAAGATCTGGCCTGACCCCCAGTACAAAGGGTTACACAGCCCTCACAGCAGTGTGACTCATGAAAGTAAACTCCCCTGGATCCCCATCTGCCATACATTATCCAGCAGCAGCTCGTCCTTGAAATGAACTAAACAGAGGTTTCCATCTGGCTGGCGACCAATTAGTCAGTTTGCAGGGTGACCTTTTGCCTTGTGATTGCTTTAAAATGAAGTCTCCAATGTCTGTTTTGTTCTGGGTAGGAAACATCTGAAATCACTTTCCAAAGAGAACTTGGCACCTCCCCACTATTATACCATTGTGCAATTTAAAATACATCATTTCACTTTTTGTTCCATCTATTTGATCTGCAGCCCTGCTTTATCCATGCAGCCACTCCTCTGGAGACAAAGACATCTCCCATTCCTTTCAAGACTGAACTAAAACTGCTGTCCCCAGGAGTGCTTCTCCTGGATCCAAATATCCAGCAATCTACAATGTACAGAGCCTGTCACCATGTCTAAGAGACAGGAAGGAAGAATCTCAAAATTCGACTTCTTTTCTTTATTTTGGACATATGATGGTAGATTGGAGTATATCAGTAAGGTTGAACTTGCAATCCAGTCCCAGAGGTCATAGGAATATCTTTATTTTTGCTTAAAGACTCAGGCCAAAATAAGCTGTATCAACTGCTTCTATTGTTAATATATAGTAAAGCATGCACAGTTTATTTCAAATAAGATCAGTCCTTAAAAGTGTGTTTTTTTTTTTAACCTTACCTCCTGATAAAACAACTAATAGGGTGAATAATGTCTATCAATCCCTCATTTGAAGACATGCAAATGGTTAAAAAATGGCATTGAAAAGAGCAAAGTTTGCAGAACACAGTTTGGAGTGTAGTATTTGGTAAGATATCATAAACTTTAATGTAACTGTAATCTGTGAAGGAGTTGTCTTTGTTTTAGATAAGGTTTCTTTATATTAGGATACTGCCTTACAAATTTACCTTTTGTTTAAAATATTCATCTTAGTTTCTTGTAAAATCATCCTAAACTAGCACCCCATCTCTATCAGAAAAATCAAACATATATCCTTTAAAACACCAGATAAAAAGCCAGTATTATAATTTCTAACCTCTTACAGACTAGAAATGGAAAAAAAAAACCCAACCCACATGATTGATAACTTACAGTTCTTCTCCCTTTATGGTCACAGGATTGATCAGACTGCCTTTTTCTCCTTTCTAAACTTTTCTATGATAGTGCAGAAGTATAACCTGGTGATCTACTCAGAATATTTCTGGCACAGGTCAGTTGAAGAGCACCTCATCTTTCAGCATACTTTTCTGGCCATTGTGTGTTGCACCAAGTTACTCTCCTAATTTGCCTGTAGAACATGTTTTGCTGGGTAGGAGTTAAATCTAATAAATCTAGAGGGGTCACACCACTGAATGTATTTTTTCTAAGGTTCAGTTTACAAGCAGTCACATACTGTAAAAGAAGCATTATGATGAAAAATTTCAGGAGTCACAACTCAGACATGCAATGCAAGATGTCATTCAGTGGCAGAACACAGCTCACTCTCTTCAAGCAAAGTCTGGGCAGAAACACCTCAGGAGCTGTTTTCATCAACATATGGTACACTGGCTGATCAGACAGTGATGTCTTTATCTTTTAGCTTGAGTTCAGCTCTTCTGCCTTACCACAGCTTGTACTGCCAGCCTAAGGTGCAGTGAGTCAGGTTTAATGCATGAAAAATGCTTTGTGTGACACTCACCTTCATGAAGTACAAACAGTTTATGGATTGTCCTAACCTGGATCTTAAATCTCAGCTCTGTGCTTGAGAGGGCAGGGAGTGATTAGCACCCCTTCTGCTATTTTGTGTCATAGAGGAAAGGCTCCACCATGACAGGTTCTGTCATCTCTACATCTTCTGTGTGATACAACTGTGGTGGAGCTGTCTGACCATCTTTACCACCAAAGAGTGTGACTGAAGCTGGAGCTACCTGGAGCCCTGTGTTCAAAGCCTAGTGAAGACCTGGCAATGATTATGCAATCAGGAGGATGCTCCCTCCTCCTGCTCTTACCTGCTCCCTGTATATTTCTTATCTGACTGGGCTTCCAGCAAGTGCCTGCATTCACACTGAAGCTCAAAACAGGCACCACAGGACTCTGGGGGCTTCCAACAATCCTAAAGGGGTTGAGACAGCAGTAGTGTCATGAGCAGTGTCACTACCCCACTTAACAGGGCAAAAAATATGATGAGGAATTGAGAGAAAAAGACAGGAACCACACAGGAAAGTATAGTAACAAAAGCATTGGGGAAAATCAGAGGTAGAGGGCATGTGGTGAGATCCTATGCTGAGGAAAAACAGAAATGGAAATACTGGTGGGAAAACCTACAGAAAAGCAGAAGCAGTTGAGTGCCTAATGAGGGAACAGAACGGATGACAGAACCCAACAGAAAGGCCAAGTTACTGAAGGTAAGGACAATCTCCAGGAAACTCACAGGAGGGTTCTCCTCTGCTAAGAAACTATATCCATCTCTGGCTCCCCTAGTTAGCTCAGACTGCTCTGTTTTCCCAAAAGTGCTTGCCCAGTCTTCCTGTGTGCCTTGCTGAAATTTCTGCCTTTCCACGCCTGCTGTTCCTGCCCCAGGGAATTCTGTCAAGCATTTCAAGCCTCCATCTGATGCTGTTCACTTCTGCCAAAACACTATTTAGGAAAAACAATGTTTGTGGCTGTGCACACAATATAGGTAAACACGCAAGTCCTCCCATTAAAGAGGTGCAGAGTTTTATAAGCTGCTGCACAAAGCTCATCACCCATGCCATGGGGAAGAAGCAGTCTGCATCTTTCCCAGGGCTCACAGAGACCAGCCTGTACTGAAGCTGATTTGGAATGAAGAGTTGCTTGCCCTGTGTAAGGCTCCACACCACCCCCTGCACTATATGGTGAGTAAACCCAACACATTTTTCCTTAGCTGACAGCTGACGTACAACAAAACCAGACGTCCACCAGAGATGTCCTCAGGGGTTGCAGGTGACCAAGGGTCACTGCATTAACACATTTTAATTAGCCATTTTCTGAAGGAAGTCCTATGTTGTCAGGAATTCAGGTTTCAAAGTCTCAGCATCAAAGCAAAAGAACTTGCATTACCACAATGACAAATAAATATCACTGAAGCATTCCCTAACAATAATGAAACCACTGATAGCTGAGAAATATTGAGCTAAACTCACTTAGCTCAGAAGGCCTCAAGAAATTGGTGTAATTTGTTAGCTCATAGCTACATGAGTGGAAAACTAAGTGTAATGCTTGATAGTGAGAGTTACTTCCACACAGAAGACAATGGAAATCAAAAAAGAGTTTCTGGAGCCAGGAGATAT
This sequence comes from Cisticola juncidis, assembly GCA_013400215.1. Taxonomy (NCBI): domain Eukaryota; kingdom Metazoa; phylum Chordata; class Aves; order Passeriformes; family Cisticolidae; genus Cisticola; species Cisticola juncidis. Next base: position 247,227 of record VXBR01004348.1, on the reverse strand, counting down.
GAGCAAAGATTGGAATTCAGCTACATCAAAGAATATAGTCTGAAAGGAAGAAAAAGTAAATAAGGATGTAGAAAATGTCCTGATATAGCAAACAGTCTCTATTGAATTCTAAAAGAAATAGAAGTTGGCATAGTCCATTATCTAGAAAAACCCCACATTTTTAGTTCAAATGCAGCTATTTTTCACAAGGTCGAAAAGACTCAAATCCACTAGGAACGAAATATGAACAAAAAATAGACTAGCTGAAATTGCATTCTGAATTTATTCATCTTTCATTTGATCACAGATGGCATACAGTTCAGCAAGGATCTGATTATGTGATAAATGGTTGGTTGCTGGTGTAGCAGCAGAAGATACACAGCACAAAGAAAGTGCACTTTTACCGTATTGTTCCTGAAAGCTGATTTTATCGGTGTGCAAAGGGTAACTGGAGAAGGGCTAGTATTAGAATCAGTAACTTCCAAGAAAACCTTAAAAAATTGCAGGTCCTGGCAGAATTAAGACATCAAAAATTATTAGTGAGTACTGAACTAACTTCATTATTCATTGAAAAAGGATGGGACTGATGCCACTCTTCAGGTGAGGTGTAAAATTGATCTCATCTTGTCCTTAGTTATCCCATCAACCTTTTTCCTTGAATGGGGATTCAGTCCCGAAATCTTGACCCAAGTGCCTCCTGGAACAGAGGACAACTCAGACAACTCAGTATGGATTTCAGCTTTATTCCTGTTGCAATAGGCCCCCTGGCAGGCAGCACTTTGAAGTTCCAGAAGAGCTCAGTTCAACAGAGCATAAAGTCATTCTTAGGGAAGCAGGTCAAGTTTTACAAGGCACTCAGGCACAAGATCTTTGAGGATGAAAGATGTCATATGATTCTGTTGGTGGAGAGGAAGATATTCAGAGAGTTCAGTCCAAATACTGATCCTCTGACCTGACCATTCTCTGCTCTGCTGCTTCTTCTTTCAATGTATTTTCTGCTCATTGACCCTCATAACTGAGGGGAAATGAAAACAAAAATTGGGTATGACCAAATCAATATGTTGAATTTCTCCCTGTAAAAGGACTTATTATTTATCCAAGAGAAATGAAGAGAGAGAGAGAAATGGGGGAACCAACTGCTTTTAACCCATGAGTATGATGGGTTGACCTCAGCTATACTTCTAACCCAGATGGTTTTTATAGGTGTGCTGTCAAGTGGGGACACAGCTTCAGTGTGCCTGGAGGGGAAATGAGGTTAGCAGGATAGCAGACCTCTGATATAGTGCCTCCTAGACTCTCCAAAATTGTGTGTCAGACATAAGAAGCTGTTCCTGCAGCTGCTTCTGGTAGTGATTTGTTCTGTGGCCTTGTCCAATCCTGCAATACAGGTAGCTGATACCCTGGGCAGCTGTGATGGGGCAGAGCTCAGGACCCATTTGAAAAACAGGCCAGGTTTTTGGGCACCTGGACTTCACATCAGCCCCCAGGTTCACTGCTTAATGGAACTGAAAGGTGAACGAGCCACATTACAACCAGCACTACACAGCAGACACAGCCTGTGAAAGCAGAAGTCTGAACACTGGAATTTATGGTGGGGGTAACTCCAAGGCACTCCAAGTTATACCTATTCCAAGGATGCTTTTGGCTTTGCATTTTCATGGGGTTTTTGAGCTGTAGAGTATGATTTCTTTGTTGTAACTGTCTTCTCCAGCTTCAAATTGTTTCTAGTTATTTTCACAGGTGATAACTGTTAAATTTCTCACCAGTGATGACTTGTATCTTCTGGACAGTGTTCACAGATTTCCATGTTAAAAATATATATATAAAAATAAAATAATTATAGTTAAACAAAGAGGCTCTATGGAGGCATAACCAGGAAGCCACACCAGCTCTCTGCACCCTTCCATTTTATCTTTCTATATGACACAAAATCCATGTTATTCTTGAGGCCCACAGAGGAAATAAGGCATACCATTATCTAGCTGCACTTCTAGCTGAAAGAAAAAATATAGAAGGCTTCCACAACAGAAAAATGCACTCAAATCTTTTAGGTTCCTTCCAGCAACTCAGTCTCCTTGAATAAAGACGATAGATGTGGTCACAGAGAATACACAGGATGGACAGGGGTAGCAGTATATCATCTTCTGGTCACTGCCCACTGCTTTGCTCCTGTGAATGGGCTGGAGAGGGAAAATATGGAGAGAGTTGCCTTTGATTTTTTGCTCTCTCAGCTGGGAAGCTACAAGAAGCACAAAACCAAGTACATCAGAGAACCTGGTCCTTATGCAAATGTTTAAAACTAGCCATGCTGTTGCCATATGAAACAATACCCTGACTTTTAAAAGTGAAGGAAAGTATTTTATTGTGATCACCAAGTATAAGTAGAATTTCAGCCTAAAAACAAGTTAGATGTCTGATGTTCTAGATTCTCAGGCAATCCTTATGATAAAGATTTGTACTTCTCACCATAGCACATTGCAAGCAGTATTTAGATCTGTGGTACTTTTTTGCAACAATGATACTTATCAGAAATCTGTAGAATGAATAAAATTTAACGACATCCTCTGAAGAGCAACCCAAAATACTTCCAAAAAATAAACCCAAGAGCTACTTTTTCTGTAGAGGAACATTTCTAGTAAATCACATCTCACTACTGATTAAAGTTTCGCCATCTGGAGTTCACCAAAGTGGCATCTGGCATTCCAACAATTTTAGGAAATATGCTGGAGCTATAATAATAAAACCGAACATCCTGGTTTTAAACAGGCAGTTTCTCCAGCTGATCTTTTAAAGAGATAGGCTGCAGTTCCAGCAGAAGGCTTGGCACAGAAATGATGTGACTTGGTGAAATTCTGTGGCTGAGGTTGCACTGGAGGTCCACTGGCTGAACATAATTCTTCCTTCCGGTTCTAAAATTGTGTCTTAAGAGTCTCACCTAAGTTAAGTGCTTTAAGTATATAAATATAGAGGAATCTCCCATTGCCCAAGGCCATGGGCAGCTCCAGAACATAACTGTACCCCATGAAGGCATGAGTAATCTCTGTGAGTGCCTACTTTCCATTCTTTATTGAATAGAGTCTGCACTCTTAAATTATTTACAATTAGGTAGAATACATTTGGGTCTATGACTATGCATACTGTATAAAAGCCATAATCTTAATTAAGCATTGCTCAACCTATTAAATTAGGATCCTTTCTATATCTCTGCTATTTATAATTAGGCTAACTGGGCCCCTGATCAAAAAATTTATTGAGGCTAAACCTTGAAAACTGTGGAGATACCTGATGTTCTCATGTATGTACAATCCTGCCTGGCAGGAATTCAGGCTCTCCAGGGGTCTTCCATATGTCCAAGACTCAGTCTTGTCAGAGCTGAGTTACCCAGATGCTGCTTCTGCCCATGCAGCACAGCAAGATCCACAGGGCAGGTTTTTACTCACCTGATGAGGCTGGGGGTGCTCTGATGTGTAGTCATGAAAAACAAAACCACATGCATTGCTTACATTTTATAGCACAGTGCTCTGCCCCTTCCTCCTTTTAAACAATAGATTAGTGGCCAAAGTCACCATAGACAAAGCCTGTGACTGCTCTGGAAGCTGATTCCATTTTCTGGAACCAAATAAGACAGGTAGGCTAGGCTTAAATGAATTAAGTGCAAATAGTCTATTTATATTGAGAGGCTTTTGTTATTTGGATTTCTTTACACTACAAAAGAGATGCTTGGTTCTGGCTTTGCAATTATTACAAATAATCATACATCAAAACTGTATTTCAACAAGTTATCTTTTTTGTACAGTCCTGTTCTTCAGCAGTCCTACCCCAAAAAAAGTGTCACATACAAAACACAGGTTTTTAAACAACTTTTATTCTGAAGTTTTTACCTCTGTTTCCTGTGTTTCTTTTAGAATCATACATCAGCTTGTCCATGAATAAAACTGACAGTATCAATTCTATTGGCCACAACGCATCTCTTCTATTGATGATGTCAGTTGTTAAAATACAATTAGCTATTTATAACCATAAATAAGTGCATTTCTTCCACAATACTTTGAATAAACATGTTCACAAGCCTGGTATATTTAAAAATTCTTCAAGAAAATCCCCAGTGCTAGCTGGATTGAACTTCAATGAGGTATTGTGCATTCAAATGCCACCTTTTTTAAGAATACAAACTGGAAGTTCACAACAGCAATCAAGAATTACTTGTATTTGAGTAATAGCAAGCAAAGTTCTGCTTCTGTATTTTAAGTGCAATGCAAAGTAATATATTAAAAACCTTAAAATAAAATAGGAAAACTGAATTTTATGTGAGGCTTCAGTAAATTTTTTTGTAATAGCAATATCACAGACTATTTGTAGTAGCTTGAATGTGACATTGAATGTGTGCAATGAATTTTTTTTTCTTGCCATTTCTCTTTCAGACTCTCTCTCCTATAGCTCTAACCTTTCCTACTTCTCTTTTCTTTACCTTCCCTAACACATGCACTCTACCCTTGTCATTGTGAAACAGCACATTTCTGCAACTTGTTATCCTGGAGAATGTAAAAGTACTCTGCAATGTGAGTGCTTTTGGGGATTAGCCCACTGCAACACAGTCAGCCTGATTTTACCACTGTTGGGATAAAAATTACAATGTCATTTAACAATACACAAGCTTGTGGGTTCTTTTTTAAGTTGAGGTCAGCAGCTTGTGTGCAGGATTCCTTCTGTGCAGTGGAAGATATCTGCAGCTGAGCTATGCAGATGTAATTGCCCAGTGCAGGTGCAACTACCCAGACTCAAATTTTGCTAGGACATGAGGTTCAAGATGTTTATGAAATGTGCCATGAAGTTGTTCCCAAAAAGTATTTGGAAGCTCATTTTTAAAAATATCACCCTACAGAAAACAAAACCCCAGAACTACTGGAAATCATGGAACCTCCCTGCAGATTTTCCAGCACCAGCTATGCTCTGGTCTCACTTGTGATGGGATATTTCCCTCACAGCTTGGAGTGCAGAGAAAAACCCTGTACTACAACCCTGGCTTCCTTCTGCAAGCAATTCGCTTGCATGAGGAGGAAACAATCTCCATTCTTTATATTTTTTTAATAAAATGTTTTCCTCTACCTCCTATTCCACTTCAAACTTACAGCAATAAAAAGCACATTTAAACTCTTCAGTTACATTTTTCTGTTTTGTGTTTCTTTTCTTCTGATCTTTTTGCTTTCATCTGCTGACTTTATTACACCAATTTAGCTGCCACAGATGGGTTTTTTTCCCCCTTTTCTTTTAATGGCTATGGCATTGAAAAGAACTGCTTCTGGCCTTCTGCCCACAGCCAGTACCTTTTGGTGTCTCCTTTCCCCCCTACCATCTCCTTAAGTGACATGCAATGAATCTTGCAACACTATGCAATGCTGACAGCTCTTTGTCAGCAGACAAAGTTCCCACTCAGATTTGCAAGGGGTATCTCAGGCCATCTCATCAGCCAAGGAAAACTGTCACATCTTCACTGATTTTTTTGAAATCAACAGAGCTTAACAATTTAATTCAGCTGGAAAAATGGACTGCTGGATTCCCACACTACACCCAGAGACTAAGACTGGGGGGATTTTCATAACTTCAGCAACAGCAGCAAAACCAAAAATTCATCCTAAGCTTCCTTCTAGCTCATCCTAAGCTTCCTTCTCACCACCCTTTTGAAATTTCTCATGGAGTTTTTTCCATGTTAGACTCTGACTGGCATCAGCCAGAGTTGCCTTCTTTTCTTTCATGCTTGCTCAGCTGCCCTGGGTGACAAAGATTTGGAAGAGATGCTTCTGTAAGGATGTCCAGCATCCTGCAGCCCCAGGCAGCATCAGCTGTGCATCAGCTGTGCAGGGTGGCTGGCACAGGACCAAAGAAGGGATAATGCTGGGCCCTGATGCAGACAGCTGCAATGTCCTATACCTTAATTCCCCTCATCTTAATTGATTGCCAATAGACCCCCTCAACAGGGGGACATTTGATAGCAGCAGCTTCTCAGTTCCTGTGCAATTCAGAAAGTACAACAGGAGAGGGCAAGTGAGGAGCTCTGTGATAGCACTCCTGCTCAGCACTGCTAGGCTTTGACAGGGAAATGTATCAGCGTTTCAAAATGTCTTCCCTGTTCCTCTGAAAGCTGAAAGTTGTTGAAGATGGTCAAAACTAAAGGTGAAAGCAGAGACAAGTCTGGCAAATCTTTCCATCATAAAATATTGGTGAATATCTTTAATGTAGTTTGACAACTAATTCCTAAGAGAGAAGATAGGGTGCTCTGTGCACCCCGCATAACTTTACAGAAGGCCAAAATCACAGCCTTATGGCATCTGTGTTAGTTGTTGTCCTGGTTTAGGGCAAATTTGGGAGGAAATTTGTTCCCTGCTTTGCTCTCAGAGCCAGTCTTAAAGGCACAGAACTCAATATACAGCACAGACAGAACAGAATTGGGGATACAAGCTACATAAAGTCATCCTAGGACACTTGTAAATTCAAAGGATTTGTCTTTCCTTTAGGTTCCCCCAGCTCTAAACTGCACTTGCATGTTCAAATTTAAAGCTTTACGACTCTTGAATTCTGGAGAGACTAAAATCCGAGCTGCTGGTTTTAGTTTAATCTTTAATGTCAGAAGGAACTACACCAAAGTGTGAAGAATCTCATATTGCCAATAGATCAAGCCCTTCTGAACAGCATAAGCAAGGTGTGATAGGTAACACCCTTCCCCTGTAATTTCTAAGTGTTTCTCATATCTTACAGGTAGGAACACCAGAACGTCAGAAGGAAAGTGTTTTGCCTGAGATCAGTGATTACAGAGTTGTTCCCTCACTCCAATTCTGATTATTACATTAAAAAAAAAATCATACCTAAAATCATACATTTTCCCTTTAATGAAACATTTGGTCTAGTTTCCTTTCTACTTATGACCTTCAAGTCCTAGTGGGCTTCTTGCCCAATTTGGAGGGGTTATTGTTGATTTTAACAACCACATTACTGCATATTTGGCTGACCACAAACTGCATTAGATGTAGTTTTATACAACTTTCATTAGATGCTTTCAGATCTACTAAGTTTTATTGCCCCATGGAAACACAAAATAGATATGAGGGCTATAGTTGTGTTCTGTTTCTTGGTTTGTGAGACCAGCTCCAGAGTTCACTTATAATCCTTTATAATGGTGCTCACCTGTGGTCTCCTCTACTGCCCAACCTTGCCACTGGCTTCAGTGCTTTCAACAACCTCTAGATGCATCCAAGAAATTCTTGGGAGCAGTAATGTGAAAAGGGAAATTATACGGTATGTTTGTGGCAATATTGCGAAAAATATGTTTGCTTCTAAATAAATCTCTGTCAAGATCCTTCTATTTAAAAAACAGTTATTCTATTTCTACTTGCTTCATTTGAGGTGGAAAGTCACAAGGAAAATGGAAGATGAATCACCCCTTGTACCCAAAACTGACAGGAAAAATGAAAGAGAAAAATGCTCAAAAGAAAGAAATAAAAAAAACAGAGAGGGAGAGAAATTGCTATGCTCGTAAACTTTGGAAAAATAGTCTAAACTCCATGGTTGGACAGAATAACATCACCTGTCTGCATATAAAAGCCATCAGTCAGAGCACTTATCCAGGAACAATCCCTGATAGCAGACTCCAGACAACTCCTTGGACATCCCAGCTTGGTCAGGGTATTCTCATTTCCTCACCTGCAGTGTGTTGTTGTTGGAGTTGGAGTTGCCACCGGCTGCTGGGATGAGCCAGTTCCAACTCCTGCACTTCACACAGAGCAGCCACAGCTCCTTTCTCACAATGCACTCACCAGGCAGAGTGCCTCCCTGATGCTCTGAGTCTTGCCAGGAGGGGTCAGAAAGAAGCATCATTTCATACTGTCCTTTCCTGAAAGGCCTGATCTGGAATCAGAAAAACACATTATGAACCGAACAGACTATCAAAATTGGGATGTATTGCTTTATCTGTTCTTTCATAAAGAAATACACTGAAAATAATTTTCTCTTTCACCTGAGTAACTTAAGGAAGTTATTAGTGGACTGCTATTTCCATTTCATTCTCTGACCATTTCTCACTAATGAGATTTCCAACAGCACCTTAATTCACCTTTTTCTAAGTATCCTTTTCTTGCTTTAGCTTCTTCATTAAAGCCAACTATTTTTGTTTGTTCTAAAGGTCTCAGCACAGTCTGTGGCACTAATTATTTTTTTCTCCCAATCAAGTAATGACTGTAACCTAAAATTTACACTTGCCCTCTCCTCATCAAAGCTGATAAATTTTTCTTGGTACTTAGTATTGCTGAAGGCTGAAAAGACTTCCATTAGGTTTTCAATCTATGGCAATAATTTATATGATAAAACAGAAATCTCACAGCAAACCAAAGATTTCCTAGCCATAGGTCTAACTATTCTAAGATGAACACAGATGGTGATGGTAGAGTTCCCAGGATCTCAGGAGGGAAAGCAGTGTGATATGGGATAATTTAATTATTTTGAAGTTTCTCAAGTGCTTTGGGAATTCCTATATGGCACCAAATGCCTCCCACACACTAGTTTCTACTTTCTCTAAATTAGTTAAATTTGCAAAATTTAAGAAGCTATCACATCAGTCAGTTTGGGTCTCCACATCTGTCCTTGCTAAAAAGCAACTCAGAAATTAGTTTGAAACAGTGCTGTTGGTACCTAACTAACATGGCCCAAATTTGTGAGACGTTACAAAGATCTGGCTGAAGAATTCATGTGTGATTAACATCTCAGCTGAGCACCATTGGCCTTCTGTTGACAGTAGTTAGGGAATATTTTCTGTTTATTTCAGGTGGAAACAAATTCTACTTTTAGGGAACAGTTTTTTTTGCTATTTAGTTCCATATAGTTGTATCCTGGGACACCAGGAACACAGTCATACAATGTAAACTCATTAATTTCTTTAATGAAAATGTTTCCTTATTTTATCCCTACAGATAACATAGACATATTTTCCCTTTTGTCTGTGAGTGCACCTAATTCTAATCTAAATTTTATATTCAAAGATACATTATCACAGTTCCATAGTTAATGCAAACTACATTTCCATTAGTGTTTCGGTGCTTCACTTCATTTAATTCTTATAGAAATTAGTGATTTCTAAACCAATTGCTCTCCAATAATTAGTAATAGATGGTATGGGCTTCATGAGGCTGTGCTTATTTGAGCTTTCTAGAACAAATTACAGCAAAGCAAAATAAAACAGTGAAAGGCATGGCATAAGGAACAGTTTTATATGAACACAAACAGGTAGCAATAGTTAAACTCATTGCTTCTTTTTCCTTTGCAAGTTACTTATAGCAACTTCTCATTCTGCTGTTTTTGTTTTTCTTGTGCCATGCAGCAGACAACCTTTGGCTTTATTTCATAAGTACTCGTGCACCTTCTGTATCACCTGATATTTCTGGGTTTAAATCAATCTCCGGTTTCAAAATAACCACTTAAACAAAGCCACTGTATTCTCTGTAGCATTAGTGTCCTGGAAACCCTTGTATTTTTTTACAAGTGTTCCCCACCAAGAAACTTTATGTTTATTGAAAATCCAGCACAGTTTCTCTCAAAGTTCATCCGACCTGTTCAAGTCTTGACCTGCATTTTCCAAAATATTTGTAAGCCTGGTTTCCAGTGAAACTTCCATTCCAATGAGTTTCAGTTTGATTTGATTTGCTCAGCTCTGATGACTGTACATGTTTACAGAATGTAAGCATTTGTTAAACCTCCAGTATCATCAAACCATCATTTTTAAATGCTTCTTTCAAAAGAACCACAACTTAATTCCACAGGGTGACTCCAGCCTGCCCTTGTAGCAGTGGAGTTCTGATGAATGCTATATGCAAAGGCAGGATTTATGTCCATGTCCTTCAATTGCTAGGGATGATTACAAGTTCATGGTGGCACTGGCTGTTTTTCCTAATACTTGAAGGTCATGGACTTAAAAAAAAATCAAGGGTCCAAGTAAGGAAAGACAGAAAAAAAAGAATAAATCTGGTGGAACCAGTCTGCCACTGAAGTGAAACCTGTTCTGTTTCCTTGCCAGGAAGTTTATTATGCCAGGTCACAAGTATGTAGGATTTGGAGGGGCTGTTTTTTCCTTTTATCCTCATAAATGAGAAATGTAAGTGATAATACTGAAACCATCAGTGCTGGTGGCTTGATTTTTCAGAGAGCCTTTTTCTTCTTGCCTTTTCCTGTCTGCAAAAGCAGGAAGCATCTTTCAAATGGGTTTTTTTGTTCCTATTAGGGCAGTCAAATGACTAGGAGGAAATTTTTTTTTCACTTTCTAAAGAAAACTCTACCACTTCTACAGGAGGTTATACTCTGCTTTTACTTCACATTGCATTCTCAAGTGGTAACCCAAGGGTTTATTTTTAGTGTCTATTTTTAATTTTTTTTTGTAACCAATAAGCTATGGTCCCCTTAGAGCAACAGGAAAATATAATTCCACAGAAGTGAAAGAATAATGCAGTCTGAGAACCACAGCAAAACACCAATCTAACTGAGCAGCAATAAAAATCAGACATTTATATATTAATATTTTGACATCAGAAAAAGAAGAGAGAATAAGATAAGACTTAAAAAAGAAATCCTTAAGAACAGAAGTTATCTAATTGCTTATTTTACCTGGAGGTAGAGCAATCTCTTTCCAGCTACCACATAGTAATGAGAAGTCATTATCTTGAACTCATCTTTAATTAACATCAATTCTGATTAGTCAAAATATATTAGGCTTTTTGTCTGTTACCATAGCATTTGAATCTCTAGCAAAGGAGGTATTCAATCAGACATTATCATTTGCAAACCACTTCAGTGTAATTATTACTTTACCACATTTTGTGGATTTTTGTCCATTTTTGAAAGGCAAAATCTATTGTTGATCAACCCTTTCTTAGCTGGAGCAGATCCTGGCATGCCAGGTTTTTGCTTGGTGTAGGTGAGTGTAATGACAGCAATCCAGTGCTCAGAGTAGCTGGAGTTGTGCTATTTTGAACTTTGAGGCTGGCCAAGCTGGTAATATTGAAATTTCAGATTAGAGAAAGTACATTAAATAAAAAAAGAGCTGTTTAAATAATATAAGCCATTGACTGTGTAGAGGAATGAACAAATGAAGTTTGCTTCCACATCACCTCTTAACAGCACAGTACATTCAGAGACACCTGTGCCTAAGGTAGAGTGCAGGCCAAGGACTGCATGATTTGGGTGCAGCAGAAACGGGCAAGAGAAGACAAATCAACCAGCCCTCATTTTGCTTGACTTTTTTTCCTGCTGGCATATCTATCCATATTCTTTTGTTTGTTGATTCCTACCTTTGCTGTTATTAATAAGTGCTATCAGTTCTTGCAGAAAATAGCAGCTTCAGAATAATTTCCTGAATCTGATGAAATTTACCTGGGAATAACATTCTAGCAGGAGAGTTCTTCAGGCATGTCAACAATCATTATGAATAAGAATTTTTTCTGTTAAGTTCCACATTGGTTTGGTGTAATAGCTATTGAACCATCTTACATTTCTCTGCAATTCCCTTGGATTTCATCCAGACTGAAAAAAAAGGAGCCCCAGACTTGGTGCTGATAAGGTGGTGGATCACCAGCCTATGTGGTGCTCTGTGGGAGCAGAGCAATTCTGAGCAGGCCAGTGGGAAACTCAGGTGCCCTATTGAAGAGACAAAGTGTCAGAGAGCCAGCCCATCCCAAACAGCCACTTGGGCTAGGAATACTGGGGGTCTTGGATGCCTTCCAGCTGGAATAGGCTTACATGAAGCCCAGCCCACCTAGAGGCATTGTGGCATTTTTGTTCAAACTGAACATAGTTGTTTTTTGACCTGCTCACGCTTGGGACACAATAAAGGGACAGAGTTGATTTTGGGATCACAAAGAGCCTTGCACTCTCCCTAACTAATGGCCATGCAGAAGAGCTTACCTCTGCTGTGAACAGAAGAGTTTTGAGATGCTGTGATCAGTTATTATGGGGTGACAATAACTCTGAAAGGTTTGCTATGTTTAGTTTGGCTACGGATTCTACTTAAGGGTGTTATTGCCATGAGATCATGGAGGTACAACATGTTCATGTTGGCTTTCTGCCACTCAGACATTCCCCTTCTCCTAATCATAAAGCAAGTGCCCACTCATGCAGACCTTCTGCAGCTACACAGCAGATGGGCAGTTTTATCACTAAATGAGCAGATGTGGAAGAGAGTGCCACAAAACAAGTACCCCCTGCAAAAAGACTTCCATGCCTTACTTTAAGTTAGAGATGCAGACTAACAGCACTTCAAAAATATGTTATTGGCTACATGCACACTAGTTTCACAGGGAAAAGACCCACAAAAATATTTCCAGTTATTATAGGACTGACATTTCAGCTTTACTGCATTTCCAAGCAGGGAATAAGGGATTCAGACAAAAAGAAATTACAAAACTAAAATCTCGTGCAGTGCTTTGAAAATTGAGACAGACACAAGCCTCTAGTGAGCCTAATGAAGTATCAGAGTAAAAAAAATGATGTAGCTTTCTAAAAACAGTGCTTTTGTTTTCTATTTAAAGTAGGAAATCAAAGGCATGTCTTTAGTATTTTATTCTGTGAGGCAGCCAAAAAAGGTCTTGCTTTCAAGCCTGAATAGTGAATATGGAGATAAAGTAACACTTCTGAGAACCTTTTATATAACTTTTCTCCTTCGTTGAAACGCTTGAAATGTGGATGTAGAGTGCTGCCACACTTTGTCAGGAGGGGAAGGATATAAAATTACTTAAGTGTTTTGTGATGTGATTTGGGAACACAGCACCAGACAAATTTTTAAGTTTAACTGGAGGATTAAAGAATGAGACATGGTGGTAATGAATATTTTGCTTGGTGCAGTTTCTATATGTAAATATGTGAATGATCCTGCTTCAGCAATTAAATACTACTCATCTGGTTTCTTGAACTTGGAGTGATAGCTCCTAGTAAATCTACTACAAATGTTCCAACCCAAAGAGCTATAAAACAGCCTCAAGTAGGGAAAAACTAGAATTGAATTTGTCCTTATTCTGTATTAGAGAGCCCAGCACTTAGATGGTTCTGATTTCCAACAAATCCAAGCCCCTCTCTGAGTCTGCCGTTTACCTTCACCCTGTTTTCAATTAACACCTCATTAAAATGCACACATGCTGGGCCCTTAATTGTTGACCATCCCTTTTAGTGCCTTGTGTACTTGTATTATTTCCTATGGTTTTATTTGAACTGCAAACACAACCATGGAAAATCCAGCATGAGGAATCATCAGAAAGCAGAGATATGTGAGTGAGTTTGCCATTTGCCTCCTCATTATGTGTGTTTGAGTTTCCAGTGAGATGTGGGCACTAAATCAGATGTAGAGCACAACAATAAAGAGGATCCAAGTCTGTCAGCCTACATGGCTGCTTCAGGACTAACTCTTTTCACATATTAGCTGGGACAGATTTTTTTCCTCTGAAGAAAACTAACAACAACAACAACAAAAAAACCATATCGACGACAAGAAAAAAAATTAACCGAAACCACCCAAAAAGAACAAGTGATAAAAAAAGTACCTTCAGATTCAGTGCACACTGAAATTAAATGTTCTGAATTCTCCACTGAGAGCTGGTTCTCATCAGTATAGCTGAAAATGTGTTCTGCTGTGTTAATGAACGCTTGGTAGAACTTTCAGAGAGTAGTGACAGAAGTGACTGCACTGAACAAATCTAATGATTTCATTTGCAGGAGCCAGTCCTTCTCACCTGACAGCTGTCCTTGGAGAGCATCATGTACCAAAACCCTGCTTCCACACGGACCAGCAGCCAGAGAAGACTGTCTTTTCTAATACCACAAGCAGCTGAATTTCTCATCTGCTCCATGCTAGAGGCCAACCCACCCTCTCTAGACAGCCTTGGTCATTCTACGTGCTTAAACTTGTAAAAAGGAAACAGGAGAGGAAGTCAGAGCTGGTAAATGCCTATTCCCCAGAAAACTCTTGCTGTCTATTCATTGTGACTTTTGCGATTTCTTTCTCAAAGACTTCTCTGTAAATCCCTTAAACTTTCTCAGTTCGAAACAATCTGTACCACTGTCTGTGCTCTGCAGCCTGGTGTCTTTCCCCACCAAACAGCTGTTCCTCTTTTGAATAGATACATTCACTAGAATATAGAAGATGTAGGAGGTGTTTGTTTGAACTCAGGTGAATTACTGGGGTACAAAATCAGGCTAGTGCTAATCTCCTTATGCTGCATATGGTGATTTAATCAATTAGTCCTTAACTAGACCTCCTTAGTTAAAGCTGAGTCTTCCTGTGTTTGGGATAAGCCTAGCTTCTTGAGAGTCAAGAAAGTTATACTGCTTTGACTCTATGCTGAAGACTGAGTAAAAATGTGCAATGTTCTATAGCTACTCTGCCATGGGTGGCAGACCTGATATGTAAGGACCTGGTAGGCTGCATTTGGGTGATTTGGACCTGGATTTGGATATGACAAAACACTGTTGACCTGACCACCCACTAGCCCCACTACATCTGCTGGGGGAGATAACACTGTGATGGATCCAGATCCCCAAAGTAGGAGTAATTAGGATTCCCCTCTTTCCATTTTAAATATCTTTTTATAGCTACTTCCTTTAGCTAAAATTGAAATTATTTTGCCAAATTGTGGTTTGTTGTATCCTAATGTTAGATTCTATTTTTCAAAATGAGCTGGCTTGTAGCTCGGTAGAAAAGAGTTTTTGTGCTTTTTGGACTTGTTCACTGTTTCTCTCCTCACAAGCCCCCTAGGGTTGGGGCTATCTGCTGTAAATCATTTCATATATTTTTCACTTACTGTTTTTCTTGTTTCTCTGTGTGTTAGTATTTAAATGTTACAGAAAATCACAATGCTTCTGTTAGATTTTGCAGAGGTGAAAATCCATTTGTTCAACCAAAAGTCATTCTTGTGCCTAGATATTTCCTTTGTTCTTTTTGCATTTTGTTCAACTTTACCCATTAAGGTGCAGAAAAATGATTGGAGATTCTTGCAGTGAAGGAAACAAACAAGGCTGCTGCAAAGAAAACAGGGTGCTTCCCTTTCAGGGGCTGATCTTTAGAAAGCTCTGGCTATCCCTGTAAGCACGATCTGGTGACAGGGTAAGCTTTGAACATCGCTTGTCACAATTGCTTGTCACAGCCTTGTTCAGGTTTTAGAACAGTATCTTACTTCATGAGCAGACACATTAAAATCAATCACTCCTGAGGGAGCAAGGCCCTTCTCAGCATGAACTGTGACTCCACTATTCTGAAGGATTTTGACTTTGATGACTGATTTATTTTTCTCAATTAGAAAAAAAACAATCTGTCAGCATCTGTGCTTACTGACAGACAAAGCAGTTCAAAGAATTTTAAAAAGAAGAATCCTTGGCAATTACACCTACTAAAAATAAGCAGTGCTTTACAATGCCATTAATTACTGTAATTACAGTGCCTTGAGTGAAGCTTGCAATGGGCGGGAAGCGTTTGAGCTTTTTGCTTTGTGCAAAGCACAGCTACGAGAAATTCAGTTTTCACCATGGATATTTTCTCCCAGATATCTGAGCATAAATTTCATCAACACTAAAATAAATTCCAAACCCCGTATCCAAGTGCAAAGGATCTCATGATGCTTTTATACTCTCAGGATCTAAACTATAATTTCAACGATTAACAAGCACAATTTAGCATTAGATTTGCTAATGTTATATTAGGGTTCTAGCAATTCTATACAAGATGTGTTACAAGCTCAGTGAAGGCTAAATTGTGGCACTGAATAAACACTTTAATGAAGCAGAAATAAACACTTAAAATTAACTTAAGCATTTTACTTTAAATTTTCTTTTAGATAACAAAACCAAGCAAGATTTGAAAAACTCAAATCTTACCATAGCAGTAAAAATCAAATGTATTGCTTAGAGATACATGTAGGAACAAACTCTGTGGAGGCCCAGGGGCCTGCCACCAAGAGACATACCCTTCAGATTAGGGTGAGAAAACCCTTCCTCCCACGGGCCTTTGCAGCCACATGTTAATACCTCTTGGGTTTCGTTGTTTCATTGCTTTGTCAAGTTATGTCACTCTGTTCAGCCCCCGTTCACCATATATGAACCCCTCCTAGAGTATTCTTCCTTCCCTTGGACCCCATTGGGTGATTTTCACAGCAGTGTTCCAGTGTTTGCTGCAATCCCATTAGTCCCCCCGGTTCCTGGCCACCCCTCTGCACCATTTTCCCCCATTCCTATTTTACCTTGTCCCTCAGGACCACCCCTTTTCTCTGGTATATATCTCCTTGGCCCCATTTTGGCTCTGGTCCCTGGAGCACATTTGAGGTGGTACCCACGATGCAGACAATAAACAGCTCAGATTTCCAAGCAGGACCCTGTCTCCTCACCTTTGTCATCAGTTCTTTATGAGCAGAGCACACGGGCCCCAAGGCGCTCTCAGGGAAACGCTGCTGCATGATGTAACAAAACTCTGTTTGCACAATGTCCTTCCCATCCTCTAAATTTTGCTAGGATCACGTTTTGACCTGTACCAGCTCTTGTCTGTGGTATTGCACGGGCTATTTTGCCAGTAAAAACCAGGTCAGGTTATAGAGCAACACTGACAACATATTTCCAAAAACCCTGTTTTCATGAGAACAGCCCTGAGAAACAGCAGGCAAACACACGTGGCAAATCTTTGTGTACATAAACTAGTGGACTTGTATCAGCATTTTTATCCAGTTAATCATTAGTGAGAAAAAATTACTCTGTTGTGCTACTATGAGACATTTCCACCACCACCTGTACTTGTACATGCTGCTTTAACCTTGGGTTCCCCAAGAGCAACCAGCCCCAGCCACTGTGTGTCCTGTACAGCCTGATGGAAAAATCCCCATGTGACAGCATTTGTTCACATATTCCATGAAAATTGTTGTGCTAACACATACCAAATTATAGATGTATTAGCTTTGCAAGGCCAGTTTATACTTTGCCATGAAAACAGGTGCAACGGCAAGTATTTTTCATTAGAAATGTAATTAATATGCATAAACTTGTTTGTGAAGCAATTTGCAAATGAATCAAGAATCAAATTAAATGCAGACACCTCTTGCCTCCCCCTCTTCCATTCTCTGTCTGGATAAAAAGAATTTAGAGGCGTTTCCTGGGTAAATTTTTGGAACAAAAAATTTTTTTGACTTAAGTTTGAGGTTGTTTCAGACTTTTCTTCTATTATTAGATAGCAAAGATGAGGCAGTAGAAGCATTTATTTCTAGGACTGATTTTTGCCTGCAGTTAGAATCTCCTGATAATGTGATGGATATACTGTCATGAAGTCTGAAATCTACTGTGTCAGGTATGAAATAGAGATTAAACAAGGACTGCTCTTCATAGAGCTCCCTACCACTCCAAAGAGGCTATACCTGTGGAGAAATCTCAAAGTGACTCAACTGCCTACTGCAGAGAAGAGTCATTATAAATCATATTTGCAGAGACACAGAACCACAGAATAAGATGAATTGGAAGAGATCCTCAAGGATCTTTGACTTCTTTGAAACCCTGCACAAGACCATCCTTAGAGTCACAGCACGTGCCCAAGAGCATTGTCCAAATGCTTCTTGAACTCTGTCAGGCTAATGAGATCCTGTCTATGGAAGATATTCTCTATTCACAAATATTTGCTGAGTTATTCTGCTCGGTCAGTCTGCCTTTGTTCACACTGTGGTGGAACCGTGGTGACTGTGGTGAGTTTGGCCATCTAAATGACATGGTACAGCTCCTGGTCCAGGGCTGGAGGGCTGAATCATTTTGAAAGCAGAGTGACAGAGAGCAACTAATGAATAACCAGGACTGGCTCTTGGCAAGATGGGGCCAGTACCCTGCTGCTCTGTTCACAACTAGGGCACAAAAGGGAGGACGGTTAGAGCTGAGAAAGAAGGAGAGAAGGAAGGAAACTGAAAAGAACTCTTACTGGGATGGCTAAGGAAGCAGGTGGATGGAACTGGATTGCCAGTTACTACTTCTTGAAGAAGACCTTTCCTTGGGAGTAGTTGCCATGCCACAAACCCTGATTCTGGCTTTGCAGGGCTATGTGGTAGGTAAAGCAGATGGTGACCTACATTCTGCCCCAAGCAGAAGCTTGACTTACCCATATTTAGTGCCACTTGCTGAAACCATTCTTCCAGGAATATTATTTGGGTAAATACTTTGTGTTAGTGTCCTCCATGCCTTTGCAATTCACTCAGCTAGCAGTTGCCATCAGTCTTGAGTAATGTGAGCCCACACGTTAACTCATACCAAATGTGGTTGTGGGTTCTTTAAAGAAGACTTATAAGTGGTTCCTTCCCACTGTTTTTATACTATTGAAATGATTAATCTCTTTTCCATGATCTATTCCAACTTTGGCTGTTATGGACACACATTTGAACAGGGCAAAAAGCAGTTCCAAGTAGAATTACCTCTGGGCTGAGAACAAGACTGCACCACTAAGCAGCCCTTGCATGGTTTCAGCTTGGTTAGCCAGCACAGACATGCTGTAACTCTGGGAGACAAAAAGTTGCACATTTCTTTGCTGACCTCCCAAGTCCTTCAGTTTTTCCTGCATACATATAAATATGTCCACCACAAGAAACACAGCTTGATAACCTCTCATTTTTCCTCATATTACATCATAATTTAGAAAAATTTTTTTTTGAAAGGGAAGAATAGCGATCACTCTTTTGCTGCCACATCACAGCACCAACAGGTTTTTTTCCCTAACTTAGTTTACTTTGATCATGTGTCTCAAACCTTCATTATAAATTGTCAGTTTCTGATGCTCCTCAGTAGAAAATGATGGTAGGTGGTCAATGAAAGTGAAGACAAAAAAGCTCAAGCTAAACCATTATTATTTACCAAAAAGTGATATGTTTACACAAAACATCATGGTTCTGTATCCAAATGGATTTTTGTAGAGCATGAAATAACATAAAAATTCAAAATTGTGTGAAACTATTTCTTCAGTTGAAATGTAAAATCCATAGATTTTGGATTAATTGGAAATAATTGTGTGGATCTTAATTTCTCCATTTCTGAGAAAATCAGTTTATTATTCTTCTGGCATCCCATTCAATGGAACTAATTTTAAATGAAGGATTGAAGTATGAATTCAAATGAAAGAGATGCCTCATATAGGAAAGATATAAACTGTTTTTTTTTTCTCTCTGTCATCAGTGACAGTCAAATTGGCCAGCACTTCAAATAAATTTCCACCTCTGAACTACTCATAGTGAACAAATCATATTTTCTCTCTATATCGGTTCACCAATAGATTGAAAGATTCATTATTTGATACTCTGCCTTCTCCATTAATTGGTTAATGTTTGTAAAGCACTTTGGAATGAAAGCAGCTATCTAAGCAACACTATAATCATTACATACTTCAGGGCAGATAAAGAATAAACAGTAAGAAGAAAATGGACAAAATTTAAATGAGGTGTATTCTGCAGGGAGTGGGAAGGTGACCAGGTGGCAAATGGAAGCTCAGATAGGACTAAATCACTACACTGTGATGCTGAGATTTGTTGAATGCCCAGCATAGAAATAAATTGGTGATCTTAATCCATATCCTAAAGGACAAGGCTCTCCTTCATATCAAGTCATCATCTTTTAATAGACTTTCTCTACAAATGAGAAAAGAGCACCTCTGCAAAGTGTGCAGGGGACAGTGTACTGAAGAACCTTCTCCCTGTTCCTGATTCAATACTGCAATAGAGGTATTCTGTTGCCAGGGCTATGGGATTAGTTCTTTCTAATAACACTGACAACTTAAAAGAAAAAAAAAAAAAAAAAAAGAAGGCTCTTTTTCTCCCTTTTGAAACAGGCAGGGAATGTGTTTCTTAAATTCTATAAGGGATGGACATTATGAGCCTCTGGGTACTCTACAGCGACAGGAAAAATAGTGAGGCCACAATAAAACAAGAAAAGAGGCAGAATTATGGTGTCCTCTGTAGTTTGTGCATCTTCTGTTACTGTCCTTATCGACTTCTGTTCATTAAACCTTTAAAAACAGCTACAATATCTTGTTATAATGAGCAAATTTCCTGATAAGATCACAATCACGAAATACTAGAACGAGGTGGGCAGAAGAAAGCAGGACCTTACCAAAGCAAGGGTGAGGTTGGAAGTTGAGCAGAAACAGAAATGGAATCAAATGTGAGTGAATGAGAGAGGTTGTGAGGGGGTTGGGCTTTGGCACAAAAATACTTGAGCGAGTTGTAAGCATTGTTCACATTTATTTTCTATCCCTACCACACTTATCCTGCAACATGAGGGTTTTTTTTTTTTCTGCTCAACACTTCCTAATGTTTACAACTAAAAATGGCATTCAATTTTAAGCATCAGTACATAGCTTTCTTTTTTTATGTATTTATTTTTTAATGTAATACTTTGTGATTTTGGATCTAAGGGAAGCTGCAGTGGGTAGTAGAGCCATACCTGATGATAATTCAGGCCTTTGAACAAAAAATCAGTGTAGAACACTTATCAAAATGGTTTAAGACATGATACTGCACCTTAAATACTTAATTCTGCCCCTTTCTGCAGGCAAAGAGAAATGCATGCAGAGCCTGGTTCCTGGTTAGAGTGCTCTCAGCTAGCAGATCTGGGTTTGTTTCACACAGACACTTGTCAGAATTATTTCACTCATGACCCACACATCCTAGACTTCCTCCTGTCAATGGACAGGGGTGTGTAATTCCTAAGACTGCCCCTCTTTCCCCAAATCTCTCCTGACAATAAAGTTTTCAACATAGGAGCTTCAATTATGAAATGGGTGGAAGGCAGGATGACCCCAGGACCTGAGACAAGCATGGAACATCATTGCCTCATCAGAGCACCATGGTTTCACCTCTCCCCTGTGTCTCTGGGGGGAACAGACTCAAGTGCATTGCTGTGGGACATTCCCACAGCCACAGGCATTCCCACAGGATCCCCTGATTGAGGGATCCCCCCTAGGAACCTTCCATGGCTCTTCTCAGACCAAAAAAGTGAGCAAGATGAGTGAGAAAATGCTACAAGCAAGGTGATTAATCACTCTGGGACATCCAGGACACTCCTTTGGGCTTAGCTGTTCTGGCAGGGTTACTTCCCTCTCTTCTTGGTTGTCACTCATTGTCATCAGCTACATGTTAGGCTGGATTTTTACTAGAAGATGACCCAAAAATTGTCAAGACTGCTCAGGTGAAGTTTAAGCTTAAGCATATAAGGTAGTAATGAAATTGAAATGAATAATCCAGTTTTTAGATTGCTATTTTCCTTCTAAAATGAAAAGCAATTTCCACATTTGCTGGTTTCAGAAGGTGAGAGAGAGGTTTAAATATTTTTATAGCTCTCTGTGAGTTTGTTCTATGACTTTTGAAAGAGTTAAAGACAGGGTGTTAATAAGGTATTTTAGGAAGCAGACATGCTGCCAGTAGTTTGTTTGTAGTTAGTGGTTTGTGGCTGAATTCAGTTTTACTACTTTCCTTCCAGCCCTCATGAGGCTTAGTTCATCACTTGGTAATTCACTTTTTAACAGCCTTTAATTGTCATTTAATATCTAAAACTCTATTTACACACAACTGCTGAGCTGCTACTAACTACCACCTCTTTTTGATTAACACAGTTCAGTCTGGAAGATTGGTAATTATGTGTTTAGCAAGAAGGACAGAACAAAGAAAAGCTCAAAGCCAGTATGCCTCCCCTTTCATTTTATTACCTCTTTTTTTAGTTCTGCTTTTATTCCATTTTGCCTCCAGACTTTTGTTCCTTTCTGTGGTTACTTTAGTGCCTTACTGCTATAGCTTGTGGAGACAGCATATCTGGAACTCCAGTTTTCACAGTTTCCTTCCATAAAATACACTACTTCTCCCTTCCTGAAGTCAAAATCTTAAGAGGGGAATAAATGTTAATGATGAAATCCCAAGGGCAATTCTGTCATTGCTGATTCTAGTAGATCTAGTGTTGACTTTAGAGTCTGATCAGACAAACTCTGGGAAGAAGTTTAATCACTTCTTTCTTCCTGAGCAATTTTGCAAAAAAAAAAACTTTGGAGAAAATCCACTGGTTCTTCTATTCTCAATACACACATGGGCTCTGTTCAAAGACCACTGCTTGTTATTCATGACTTTTGGAGACCTGAGTTTAAAATCAGTGCTTGAAAATGTTTTTCTTACATTTCATCTTTCTGAGGATTTACATCTTTCTGATATTTTGCTCTGTATTTTGTGTTTCTCAAGACATTAGTTGGCAAAGAGAAGCAAGGAATTACAAGAGATATTTTTGCCAAAGTTTCTCATGCAGTGTGTGAAATATGGCTCTGTCAAAAAATTGTATCTTAGCCTTTTATACAGGCAAATTAATCAGATTAGGATGTCAAAGTTTATGTCAGAGAACTTGGATGATCTGAGGGGTTTTCACGCTACATTCATACACTCCTAAGTGTCCAACAACAGTTCTGCCTCCTTTTTATCTGAAGAAGGAATAATAAATATTTTCTACTCATTCAAACCAAGCTTAGGAAGAGCCTGATCAGCCAAACTCTGGACATATTTATCAATGTGACTATTAAATTCTTATATTTATATATATAGTTTGTCAATACTATATGCACGGTACTTTAAAAAATTTCCTGCAATACCAGTAGTCAGGAGATGTAGAGATTAGACTCTGACTTCTCTGCCTTGATAAAAGATATACACTTTCCATCCTGTAACTGGAGAAAGAATGTTTTTTTGAAGTCAGAGCCAAAACACAATCTTGGACCAAGCAAAGGTCCATGGCCAGTGAAGGTTTGGTAATTTATTCTGATATTTTGTCTGACTTCCAGGAAGTTGATCTGGAATGGTTTGCCAGTATTCTTGGCACAAAACACAGAAAAATTCATGTTTAGATTCAATAGCATTTGCTTTGTCAAGAGAAGATGGCTGAGGAAACACTTGAAAAGAAACAAAATTATTAGCAAAATCATGGAAGAGATAGGCATGAGTGATAAGTGAAGAGAAAACCACTTTCCAGAGAAAACCTAATACTTTAAAAAGCAGCTGAAATCAATTTATTTTCCTCTTTCCCCAATGATCTAATGTACAGATGTCAGCCAAAACTGGGACAAGAAACAGCAGGAACAGTTGCACAGGCCCTATGCTGCAATGAAAATAAACAGATTTTAATGCACAGATAGATGTATTAAGAGATAGATTCCTATTTATTAGAAGGAAATCAGGAGAGATGCAGACATAATCCAAGGTTCCCTTTAAAAGCACTGGATGGTTTCATTGCTCTGTGATTTGTGTACTCTACACTCAACAATGTTAAGGTTGAAAGTCTAAAGCTCAACAGCTGTAAAAAGCCAAAAAATAAGGGTTGCAAGGGCAGCCTGTTTTCTATGTATATGCTCATTTTGAAAAGGAACTCCAATAAAACTTTAAAATGGCACTGAAAAAAATTCCTCCTCTTCTTAGAACTGCCTGAACTGTTGCTGCTGAAACTTTCTACTCAGTAACTCCAGCTGATGTATGTTCTTAACATGACAACATTAAGTCAGTCCACGGGATTACATTTGAGTGAAGTTATAGGCAATTAGGGAAATCAGAGCTATTATTATGATAATAGGAAGTGCTGAGAAATCTCAGCTACAATCCTACCTACTAGTGCTACATATGATGCAGTCTATTTCTTTAATATGCACTTCTCAGTGCTGTTGCAAGGATTAAAAGCACTTTATGTGAACCAAAGTGTAACCAGTTGTCACCAGATCATATTTCCTTCATCCTCTGCTTCCAGGAACAAGTGACTTCAATTTTTAAGGAAAAAAAATCAGAGATGTTGGAAGAAAACTCAGATATAATTATTTTCATAGGTTGCTCTTGTTTCTGTTTTTAAGAAATGGTATTTGACTACTACTAAATTATAGATTGTGTAAAAATATGCTCAGTATATCTAGAGACAGGTGACACAGGAACATAAAACAAAGATAAAAAAGAGAGAACAGAGGTGGCAGCCCTGCTCCATCATCCTACATCCCTGTTCCACCTTCCACCTGACCAGTCTGCTCTGACTGTCATCTGAATGGTGCAAGTGGTGCTCAATCTCTACCTTTGCTTAAGTCTTGGCTTCCTTGAGCCAAAATACCTTTGCTTAACAAAAAAACACTTAACTATTAAAAAAAATTCTGATACTAACTTCAATTGCTCCTGATGTTTAGCAAATGTTTCATCAACAATCAGGAGAACAGGAAATACTTTATATTTTATTTTATTGTTCTATTCTATTCTATTCTATTCTATTCTATTCTATTCTATTCTATTCTATTCTATTCTATTCTATTCTATTCTATTCTATTCTATTCCATTCCATTCCATTCCATTCTGTTTTATTTTCAGATTATATTTCTATTTTTGCTACATAAGTGCTTTTTATTTATCCTCCTTTTTTGCCTTTTCATGAGACTTTCTAGATGAAGGCCAGCCTTAGTTGTTGTACTGGGTGTTTGCCCAGTACATTATGGATAATGCTTTCTCCATGTCATACTTTTACATGGCCTTTTCGAAGTAAGTTTAAAAACATTTGAAAACTGTGTAGGAAACAAAGGAAAACTGTTCTGGTGTTGTATTTTACACTTTGAGGATCCATGTTCTACCCTGTCACCTTTATTTTTCCTTTTCTTTCTTTCCATTCATAATTTCTTCCTCCTACTCCTGTTTGAATAAACTGTTGTGCCTGGAAAAAAAAGGACAAAAGAACCAAGGACTCACCCAACAAATCTCTTCTGAAAATAAAGGCTCCAGAGACCAAGTCCATTCCCACCCATGAAGTTCTAGGTTTTCAGATGTATTACTTTTCAGCATTTGTAGCACCTTATCAGTTAATGGTGACACCCTACAGGTGCCACTAGAAAGAAATAAGTAATTTTCAGGCTGATGATGTACAAGAAAAATCAAGAGCTCAGCTTGCTCTTTCTCACCTTGTTCCTCTTCTTTGGAACACTCCTTCAATAGTAAAAATTTATTTTAATTATACACGTGGAAAGAACTGCCAGTTTTACCTAACGCTTCATTTCAGAATTTTCTTACTTTTGCACAATTTAGCTATAATTTAAATATAACTGCAGAGTGTGTTAGTGAAGGAGAAAATGTTGTATTAAAATTACAGGTTAGATAGCTGAGGAGTAGTGTGCAATTCAGAGGATGGCCTCAGTATCTATTGTCTGATTATTTCCTTGCCAGCACACATACACACAAGAACAACTGGTAGTTTAATGAAATAATCATATCCATGCAATCTGTTTAAAATACAATAACTTAATAATACCAGCCACATAAAATTTTACGCTTTAAGTGAATTACTTCTGGAAGATTCTAAATTAATTGATTAAATTGTAATCAAGTAATTATCTAATGAGGTGTTACACAATACATTTTCACCAGCAGTGAAGTAAGAAACAGAGCTAAAGCAGATAAAATATACTTTTTCCAAAGTGATGAAAAGTTTCAACTCTGCATTCTCAGAATAATGTCTAATCACTTTTTTAGACTCAAACATTTTATGCCAGACTTCTGATGTATTTGTCCCACAATATGTACATGTAAGTTCATCAGAACTTCTATGAAAATGATAAGAACATTATGTGAGCTGTAAAATATGTCTGAAAGTATCATGAATATGTTAGGGTATGTAAGTGTAAACTGAGGCACAAAGAAGTTGCCCAAAATCTTCAATTTCTGAAGAGCATCTATTGCTTTCAGTACTATATGGCAAAAATCTTTATTTTGACTTTACATCCACAGTTCACATATTTGCATCTTCATGTGCCTGTGCCGTTCTGTGTATTTGTTCCTTAGACTGAAGTTTTTTAAACACACATATGAGTACCTAAAAATCCATGAACTTAATTTTACTCACCTTGCTGGCTCTGGGTGGAGCAGGGTTACCTTTCTTCCAGGGGCTGTGTGTTGTGTTTGTGCTGAACACAGGGCTGACAAGACAGAGATTACAATAAGCAGTTGTTGTACTGTTATTACAATAACAGTTTTTGTTATTGCTGGGCAGGGCTTGCACAGAGCCAGGGCCTTTTCTGCCTTTGTTCTGCCACACTGCTGAGAGAGCTGGGGGTGAATGGGAATTTGGGAGGAGACACAGCCAGGACAGGTGACCCCCCCTGACCACAGGGATATTCCAGGCCAGGTGACACCATGCTCTGTATAAAAGGTGGGGTAAAGAAGGAGAAGGGGGGATGTTTGCAGTGGTGGTGTTTGTCTTCCCAAGTCACCATTCCATGTGGTGGGACCCTGCAGCCCTGGAGATGGCTGAGCACCTGTCTGCCATGAGAAGCAGGGAATTAATTCCTGGTTTGTTATTATTTCCTTGTTTTCTTTGTTTGTCTGTGGCTTTTGCAATATTAAACTGCTTTAATTTAACCCACAAGTTTTCTAGTTTTTACCATTCCATTTGTCACCCCAATCCCACTGGTGGGGAGGGAGGGAAGGGCTGTGTGGGACTTGGTTGCTGCCTGGGGTTTTCCAATTCCATTCCAATTCCATATAAATAAATTGTACCACTATTATTCATAAGTCCTTGATGAGACATCTGACTGCTTTCCTTGGCTTTATTCTAGCAAAACTACTATTCTGAAATAGTTAATTCCAAATATTTTCTGAATTTTTTTACATCAGTCACACAGAGCAGACAGTTCAGGTTGGTGGAACCTGGCTCAAGGTTCTGACACCCACGTGCTGGCCCAAACTATTAATGAGAGTCTCTTCCTCAGGGTGCCTGGAGATCAGCTCTCAATTCATGTCTCCCTGTAAACACTGTACTCAGGAACACTTTGGTCCAGAAATGGTTGTCTACAGTGTCCTCAGCTGACTGCCATACAAAATGTCTTGGTATTTCATGTTCATCGTGAGCATGAAAAAAAATGAAATAAAGCCGTAAAGTCAAGATAATCTGGAACAGTGAAACTGGTTACAGTTTGTCAGTGATCTGGAGTGATCTAATCTGTAAAGAAATCTAACCTTTGAAAAACACTTCTCATCAGATCTTTAAGAGAGAGATCAGTAGAGAATAAATCCCCAGCCCATACAGAATATTTCACCCATGAAGGGTGAGTATTATGTTTCTCCCATGAGTATAAAAGCTCCGTAAGTCATGACTGTGAAGGCATGAATGAGTTATGAAGGTCTTTTGCTTTAGTAAAAGAAGCAGGATCAGCATTTGTACACAGGACATTCTATTTATTCTACCTATTTCTTGATCTGTTCATTTAATATTGCTTAAAACTGTCAGTTCTACCAGTAAAGAAATGATCATAGAGAAAAATAGATCAAATTCATTAGAAACACACAGAATGGGTTTCTACAGGTGATCATAAATAATGCTGATTTCTGCAAATGCTTCTCAATCCCATATTTCAAAGAATGGCAGGCATTCTCAAGACTATCTTTTTTCATTCACTGCTACTTGTTTGCACCAAATGAGACAGGACCTCAGAAAATAAATAATTGTGAGACTGTGCCATCAGGATTGGAGACTGCAGAAAAACAGAGCTTTTGTCTTTAGAAAGTCTTTTTCATCCTTACAGTGAATCAGATGGAAAGAGCAAATCACAATGCCTTTCTGTGAATAAAATGTTATGAACTGTGTCAACTGAAAAAAAAGCCAAACTGTAAAAGTACCCTTAGGGTTGGCTCCTCACCATTTCTCATGACAGTGCAAGGTCTCCTGTGACCTCATGGCAGCTGTAGTTCAAAGTTCCTCACAGCCTTCCCTTCCACATCCTCTTTTCAGAGTCCCCTTACAGTCTGACAAGGATTGGGCACACCCCAACACACCTTGATTTTCCCTGTGCTTCATTGATCTGCTGTCTGGACTGATGGGGATGCTGCTCATTTACTTCTTTCCATTTGTCTCACTGAAAATCTTGAAGTTCATCTTTTCCCTCAGAAAACTTTCCAGCAGGCAAATTTTTCATCTCCAAAGTTTGTACTAGAGTCTGCCCAAATGTAAGAGGGAAGATACATCAGTGTTATGAGGCAAGACAAGGAAAGAAGAGCAGGGGAAGTGAAGACCATGCCATTGTAAGGCTAATAAAGAAGTCCCTGAAAAGTTTTAAAAATAGAAAAATGGTTTTGCTGCATCTATGCTTCAGTGTTTCATCAGACATTACCAAATAAATTTCAATGAGACACTAGAGGGAACACTTTTGCCTCCAACATTTTTTAACTTTTCATACTAACTCTGGTTGACCTACACCTTTCAGAATAATTTTAAAGCTGTTGGATTGTATTATTATGTTGAAATGCAGTAGTGGCAAACCCTTTTCTTCTCTTCTAATTCTCCAAATGACATGAACTTAGGCCAACTCAATGCTTTTAATAGGTTTACCCTTTTCTACCGATGTTTCCAGGCACGCATCTAACCCTTCTGTCCTTCTGAAAAAATGAAAGTATCTGTTTAACAGAAAGATGAAGTGTCACCACATTCCCTGTGAGAACTGGCAGTCACTGCCCACTTCCAGCTAAGCATATGCCATGTGAGAAGGAAGTATTGTTCTACCTATAGACTCTAGTCCCTGAAATGAGATGGCAACAAGAAAATCTTTTGCAGAGAATTTCCACAGCTGATGCTCTAAAAACATTGTGCTGCCAAGTTGATATCAGAGCAGACACTAATTACCTTATTTTTGATTTTCTTCATCCTCAGTGTCTTCCCATCCAGCTTGAAACTCTGCTCGAGTCCAAGCCAAAACTGGCATCAGGCTGGCTTATTAGCTTTCAATAAGAGTGAATCCCTCCTTATATCAGACAAGCCTAAATTGAAACCTCACTCCAGTTACTGTAATAGACAGCCTGACACTGTTCTTTTTTTTTTTCTCCTTTTCTTTTCAATCAACCAAACAACTTGTAATTTTATAGTCTGGTATCTCTCTATTCACATTAGATCACAGTGAATACACACAGCTGCAAAATTCTGTATGCTCTAGTATATAATGGAAAAATAACCACCTAAACCCCAAATCAAGTCCCCCCCTCAAAACAGCAACAACAAAAACAAACAAACAAACAAAAGGCACCCTCCCCACAAAACAAAACAAAAAAACTAATGAAAACAATCCCACAACCCATCCCCAAAACAGCTCCAGGGAGAAGTCCAGTGAAATGACACGTGAAGGCAGCATGAACTTGTGTGAAGCTTTTCAGATGCCTGTCGATTTTGGGATCAATTAAGTTGTTTGAGGAGAAGAGTTTATTTGAAGGACCACATTTGGTGCCTGTAGCTCTTGTGCAGAATTGACTCTACTCCTTCACCCCACCCTGCAGACACAGATCACTGAACACAGTGATCACATATTGAGTGCCTTTGTCTCCTTCCTCTTTCTGAGAAGCTGTTCCAGATCATAGTGTTTGCCATTGAAACAAAGTTGTATTTTCTTCATTGGGTTATTGTCCTCCCAGAACTTCAAGGAAGCAAAAAAAGAACCAGTGAAAATATTTCCTAAAAGTTCAGAACTACATTTTGGTTCTACAGACGTAACCAGTAACTGCAGTTTACTTTCTGAACCCAATCCTCCAGCCAACCAACCAGTTCTAAAGCACACAAATGTACTAGTTCATGAAAAAAAAATAACACAGGCAATCCAGATTTCAGATGGAGAATGAGGTGCATACTGTTATCTGCATAAGAATGAACTAAGCTTTTTAAACTGCCTTTTAAACTCTATCAGATATGCAACCAATGCCCAGGAAAACATCTCATCTACCCACAACTCATTTAGCACAAATCCTGACACACATGAAAATATCACTGACAGATTGCAGGCAAACAATATGGTTAAATTTGATCTCAAAATAAGTGAAGTCTTCAGGTAGCAGAGGAAAGATAAGAGATCTGCGGGTGAGGCATCAGTTAGAAACTGAAACCAGATAATTAAAACGTGATCCAGAAACAAAAGGGACATAGTTCAGATTATAAAATAAGTAAATATTTTTATATCCCCAAAGACTCTTCAAGAAGAATGGTTGTTGGCAGAGATGGGCAAATATTGCCTCAAGAACTCTAGGCTGGGAGTCCATTACAATGAAAAATGCCTATGACATATCTGCCATGTGCCATTTACAGCAGAAAGATTTGCTCTAAACAAAGCTAAATCTGTCCTGAGCCTTTTGGTGTATGCTGAAGCCCAAAGAAACTCTGATCTAACTAGTTCTATGCTCCTAACAATGCCTGTGGGCCCTGGGAAGCTGTGAACCACTGAAGCAGAGCAGATTTGGCTGATCTCTCTCTTTTTTTCCCAAGGGTAGCCTCCATTCAAAGGAATGAGAAGAGGAAAAGTCTGGCAGTGCAGTGACACCTGCCTGTGCCACCTGTGGGTTCTTGATGGCCAGCAGGCTTCAGCCATTAATGGTAATGTGGTAAATTCACTCCTTGTCACGTGGCATTTTTCAGATAACTCTAAAGTCTGTTTCAAGGATACAATCCATACAAAGAAATGTTTTAAAGGTAAGAAGGGCAGGAGCTCTGAGGTACTTTTGACCCACTGTGATAAAGAGATCTCCAGTCCCTGTTTCACATTTTGCCTGCCTTATACACCACAGCATTTATGGATAAAAAAGACATCTAAGCACGTTTTCTCTGCCCAGTTTATCTTTTGATCATCTGCCTAGTTGCTCCTAAGTTCTGAAATGTGCTGTAGGGAGACAGTCCTGTTGCTATACTGTAGCACCACTGAGAGCTGCAAAACCACATATTCAGATATTCAGAAGCTCTGCTTTGTGTTGTTTTCCCTGCAGTGCTATGACTTGCAAGCCTCTTGCTGGAGAAGCAGTGAGCTTAACACCTTCCAGGATCCTGACACATACAGCTACAACAGGAATGCTAAGCCTTACTCTTGTGCTCACTGTTAAACAACAAGAACCATACAAAGTGTTAAAAATCTGTTGCAGGCTCAGAAATCCCTGGTGATTTTAAAATATGTTCTATGGTTTCTCCATGCTTCTCCTCCTTGCTGGCTCAGGTTGAAAAGCCAGATGCCTGGCAGGAATGACCACAGTGGCAGGGAGAGCTGCTGCTTTCTGATCCAGTTTGCTCCAGTTGACTGATGAGGGTCTTGGAATGGTTTGCTGTTTTCTAAGAGTTTCCACTATGATCTTTCCAAGATGCTACCAGACTGAAAAATTTTATACTGAACACAGATGTGCATGTTGTATTTTTAGCAGAAAATTAATTAATTAATATGGTTTATGTAAATTTAGAAGCTGTTTAGAAGGCTTCATTCTCAGCTTAGTATTCAATATTTGCCTAATATCTTGTCAGACAGTAATTATATTTCCAGATAGGAATTTATACTCAACAGTAGCAAAATTGTCCTTACCATTAATTCTGCCAGAAACAGGGAAAGATTAACTGTGCTATGCCTGGAATGGATTATTTAGCATTGCACAAGCTATTAGTATGAAAGTGTTTGTATCCTCTGAAAAACGCATGCAGTAAAAAGGATTATAATTCCATTAAGTATAACAAGATGAAACTAGTTTAAGAAATGAAAAAAAAAAAAAAAGGAAATAAAGCGTTTTACTAGCGACTAATAAAAAATTAAAAGTATAAACAAAGTGTTTTTTTTATTATTATTATTTTTAGAGCCAAACTAAGCATTTTTAAAAAGTCATCTTGACCATCATTCCAATGCTGTAGAGAATATTTTTGATCTGGTCTATAACTGTTCTAGTGACATTCTTCAACACCAGTAACTGGCCTTTATTATAATAATTTGTACCCAATCAGTAGCATATTCCATGTCAGGAACTACCCAGAGGTATATCTGGTTATACAGGTTCAAAATGTTTTGAATATTTTCTTTCCACTCTTGTGCCATTGCAAATGTTCTGGAGTCACAGTTCACTGTAGTTCTACAATTGGTTCATCATTCCTGTTCTTTATTGTGGCAACATCAAAATCCTGGCTACTTTGCACTTCTTATTCAGTTAATATGAACTTTTCCTAATCAGAAGTAGAAATGAGAAAACAGGTGCCAAAGTCTAGTCTTGTCTAGTCTTCTACAGATACAATCCAAATAAATCAAATAATTTAAGGGCCTTTAAGAAGATACTTTGCCAAGTCAAAACACTGATTTCTTTCTTTCACGTTTAAAAGGCAATAAAAATGATTATGCTTGAGCTGTACAGGCTTTGTGCAGCTGCACAGCTCGCATGAAATGATATACTTAACCCAGCTTCTCCTCCCAATTCACTGCATGAGAGTTAATTCCATCAGAACTTCTCCTGTGCATCATAAACACAGTATAGCTGATCTCCAAACTGGCACGTCAATTAATGTTTACAACAGCCAGAAATTGAACTGTAGGTTTAATTCACACAGTAAAATGGAATAAGCACACACCAGGGAACCGTGATATCCCAGTATACTTCTGACACTCCTATTGTGCTTTTTCTTCAAGTCCACTTAATAATTTTTATTTGTTCATGCCTGTAACAAGGAAAAAACCCAGCTGTTGGGGCTGCCTGTGCTCTGTGCTCCCTATTGCCATTCCTCCATACCACCAGACAAAAGTATCTTGTCCTTGTCTGTGTAATCTATTATTTTGTTTTGATTCATTTGTCTCTGCCTTTTCCTTGAAAGACAATGTTCTTTTAATCACACTCTCATGCAACAAGCTTCCCAGTAAGAAATCCTAAAAGCATTAAAAAGCTAGCTAAATACTGCCACTCCATAAGTATCTCTCAGCTTCAGTGGTCTGATTTTCGTTTCCATAAACTCTGTGGCAAGACTTGTTTTCTGTGGAAAACCTTTAGGATGTATCCAATGAAAGGATGGGTTAGATGCCCACATCTGCAGCTGTCTCCAGAGGAGCCAATAAATCTATGAAGCATGATGTGACACAGGGCTAAAATAAAAGCCATAAATGCTACAGCCATCTTTTCCTAGCACCACTGCCTCACACAAGAGGGAGTTAGTTCAGGTGCAACGTCAAATGGAGGCACACACCCATTAGGTAAGTCTGGTCCCATTTTGGAGCCAGATTTTTGGGTACTAGCTCAGGGGTCTCTGCAATGTGTCCCATTTGTTTCCTCTGTGTATACCTAAATGCACAGGACACCAGAAATCAAACTGGTTTCCAACCTTGGGGACTTATTCTGATGCTTGTGAGAGACAGATACTTGGTGAAGGATTCACTTCACAACCTTATTTTTCAAAGTACATGTACTTTCTCCTGCAAAAATTAGCATCAGCATTAAAATATGTTTGAAAAAAGTTATATAAAAATTATTCTTACACTGTAAAACTATCCTCCTTGAATATCACCTTGATCAGATAGTTGTGCAGAACTAGGAAGGCTAAGAATGAATGAATCATCTTGTTCTTAGCTCTGCATTAGTAATTTGATGCCTCCATATAGCACCTCCCCTGCATATTAAATACATAAATGGGCTTCCAGTTTCTGCAGCCTGCCTCAGGACAGAGAAGTCATATAGAAGCAGCAAAAAGAGAAGAAGAATTTACCTGAAGAAGGGGTTTGCTATCTCTAATTAGGGCTTGGAAAGGGTAAAACCTGTTTCAATTTGGTGATGAGCTGCAATCAGATAGAGAAGGAGTACTGTCACTCACCTGCTTCAGTTCATTATTCATTATATTCTTAATATACTAATTTCCTTTTAGCTTTTCTTTCACCACCACTCTCCTTTATTTCTTTAGAAGAGAGTATCTCCTTTGCAAAATCACTCAGAGCCTCTCATTTCCACATTTCCTATAGGAAGACACCTCACACAAATGTTCTCTCTAATTTTGATCCAGAACCAGATCCTACACACAGCAATGCCAGTTCCTTTAGTAGTCATTAGCAAAGCACATCCATAACAATGATGAGGTTTGTAGGACACATGGAAAAGTATCAGTGTAAAATCTATTCCTACTTCAAGCAATTTCTCTTGCAAATCATATGAATGAGACATTGCTCTGGTTGCAAATCCAGAAGAGTTTTGCTGAATTTACAAAATACAAAGTATGTGAATAAGAGACTAAACTGGCTCTGGGAGGGATGGCATGCAGGGCAGGTGCATGGAAATCAGGGTGTTTGAAGTCAGGATGCAATCTCCTTATGAAGGTGACCCTGTGCACAAGGGGCTCCTTAGCAGCTCTCCAGTGCTGGGATGAGGTAAAAATATTACCTGAAAATGCAGAACTGACAGATCCATGAGAAATGTGATTAACAGCTCTGAAACATGACAGCAATGCCCATAAATGTTCTGGTTGTTTCCTGCCACAGTGCCTTTGTGGTGAGGCACATTTAATTTCTGAACACATTCAACAACTTTATATAGAGAGATTAAAACATGTATAATGGTTCAATTGCAAAGTTAAATGTGAATTTTTGTTTAAAAACACTTATTAAAGCAAAAAGCAGCATTTCCTGCTTCTATCTGAGTGAACTAGTGACAATTTTTCCGCTTCACTTAGGTTGTAACCCTTCTTTTTTACGAGCAGTTAGTCTAGCTGATGGGGAGCAAAGAATACTCCTGTTCATCCATAAATTTCTGGTGGAACTGCCTCTCTCATGCTTCAGATCTGTGCAGAAACACTAAAGAGAAACTTTCAAGAAAGTAAATTGAGTGTCTAACTCCTTCATCTACATGTACAATATACACCCAAAAGTTTCAACACCTGATGATACTTTCTAATAAGAGTATATACCAGACTTGAGGTTCCTTTTTTGAGGACAAGTGAATCTGCAAAATAATTCTTGTTTCTGTACAGCAAGTCAGAAGCACCACTTTTACCATGAGACTGATGTGGCTCTGAGCAGGGTCTTCCTTCTTTCAGGATTTAATTTTCCTGTTAGTTCCAGAATTAAAATGAGCTATGTTCTCTTGGGATTAAATCACGGTTTACTAAATTAAAAAAAAAAAAATGGAATTGCCCCAGACACAAATAGATCTACCATGCACAATATTTTAATACACTTCTGACCACTTGCATGGGTAGCTTCATTGAATTCAGTGGGATTATTCATTCCAGTAAGGACTCAGCTAGCACAAAAGCAGGTTACAAATTTAGTTTATCATTTTTAAGGCTGTAGATTGGAGAATGACACAGTTAATACACTTTAGTCTGAAGTTCTGGTGATTAAAAAGACACATATTTAAGCAGTAATAACCAAAATAAGTACTCCTAATTAGAAATTTCTATGGCTATCAGTAAATGGTTTTGAGATCCTTTGTCAATGATTAGTGTTACATAAATGTAAATTTCTTTCATGGTATTAATACTATTTATCTTTTTAATTGAAAAAACCCCAAGATTTTTATTGTATTGTTAAAAGTAAAATAGTAAATATGAAGGGCCAAATACATTGTTGTTGAAAGCTTTTGAAACTCACAGCACAAATGAATCTGGCCCTAATACCTAAAGAACACTGGATTTGCTCAGCATAGAAAGGGGAAACCAAGGGTGACCTTCTTGACCTGCCCTTGTGTGGGCAAGCAGAGAGGGAGGTGCCCATCTCTTCTCTGGTGTCCAGTGTAGGACATGAGGGAACAGGCTAGAGATGCTTCAGGGGAAGTTCAGATGGGATATTAGGAAAAAGTTCTTCACTGAGAAGGGTGGTCCAGCACTGGAACAAATCCCCTGGGGAAGTGGCTAAGGCTCCAAGCCTATCAGTGCTCAAAATGTGTTTGAACAATACCCACAGATATAAGGTTTAACTTTTTGGTTGGTATGGAAACAGCATTTGTGGGCTTGATGATCCTCATAAGTCTCTTCCTAGTCAGCCTACTCTGTGATTCTATAGCCCCAAATATCTATCACATGTTACTGAAAACAGAAAACAATTTTAGCTTAAGAAATATGATTTTCTTGTATAATCTGAAATCTCCACCTTCTTCATATTTTCAAATCCCATGTCCCTTTGTACCCCTGGTTTATTTTCAAGTACTGTTTTTGTAATTCAAATTGTAAAAGGGTTTTCTAAAACTTTGTCTTGTTCTCTTATATTAGTTGACTCAACTCCATGAAAAAATTGCCACCAAGATGTTTAAATAGGAAAATGCTTTCTTATAACACCTTTTCAGGTTGGAAGACTAAAACACTTTTCTGGAAGAGCAGGAAATAGCTAAGATACATATACTAAGGGAAAAATAAAAAAGTACCAACGAACAGTAAGAGTGAAAGTTCAGACCTTTTTTTGCTCATTTCAAAAAGCAGGTGCTTGGAAAAAAAAGTCTGGTGTGGAGGGAGAAGTGAGTGTTTTGAAACAGTATCAAGACATAGAAGCATAGCCAATACAATAAGTTCTGGTTTGTAGTAATACTCAACAGAAGGAACAAATAACTGATCACTGCTAATACTTTCCTGAATTTACTTTATGAAGTTAGTAACTTGTGTTATGAATATCCCACCTTAACTATAAGCCATTTCAGACATGTGAAGCCAGACAGATGAGTGGGCAGAAGGAGAAGTGACTGTTCCAGGGAGGCCTGAGCAGGTTAACAAGGAGCTAAGGCACCCTGCCCACTGCTTTCTTTGATTACCAGATCCTGCAGAGCCTCATACCCGAGAGAAGAGTTCCACAGCATGAAATGTGAAACGTGTGAGGAGTGCTTGCAGTGAGTGAAACACTTGTGCTGTGCTTTCAGAAGGACTCTCCAGGGTGGCAGGATGTAAGGCAGAAATCTGTCACTTAGCTCGTGTGGCCAGGAGGAGGGTGGCAGGGTGAGATAAACCTGGATCTCTAAATGCACACTAGAGATCACTAGGGAGGTTACAGAGCTGCAGGCATTTGATGCTGGCCGTACCCTGCAGTGCTGATTGCCACAGCAAGCTCCTCATTCTGGCTGAACGGGAGGAAATTTAAAAGCCTGATTTTCTGTAACTGGTACTGGCCTTGGTGTTTTCAGAAGAAAAGATATCCCTCTTATCTGCAAAAGTAAAAGAAGAAATGGCAGTCCAGATGCAAGCCAAGGTGTAAGGGTTACTTCAAGACATCCTGTGCCCCTGACACTGGGTTCTTCCACAAGCTGGCACTCTCCACAAAATTTAGAACCACATGCTTTCTCTGCTTGGGGATTATTAAGAGTTTGTCTTGGTTTGGAAAGACAGGTATCTGTCAGCGAAAACTGGAGTTTCCCTTGGAATGGAGAATGTAAAAACCCCTCCCTCAAAACTATTACAATTTTGCAAGTAGGAGCTTTTAGGTAAAAATATGGGAATAGGAATAACAGTGGTTTACTAAGAACATTAAAAAATACAAATGCAGTAGAAAAAAACCAACCAAGCAAGCAAACAAACAAAAG
Organism: Cisticola juncidis; assembly: GCA_013400215.1. Taxonomy (NCBI): domain Eukaryota; kingdom Metazoa; phylum Chordata; class Aves; order Passeriformes; family Cisticolidae; genus Cisticola; species Cisticola juncidis. Next base: position 209,944 of record VXBR01004348.1, on the reverse strand, counting down.
TCCTAGAAAACCCTGACAGAGTCAGAGATATGACCTGACACCCTGTTGTCAGGGTGTTGGAAGGAGTCCAGATAGGTCTTCCTGGAGTGACAGATGTGGTTCTGTTGGAGTAGAGATGATCCGGTAGAAAAAAAAGGGTCCAGTGCTGGTAAGATGGGTCTGGTTCCCCCAAGAATTGAGTGGAAAACCAGCTGAATTAGTGTTTGGGATCGCAGGTTTTACGCTGGTGGAAAGGCTTTGTCTCCTCCCACTGGGTGGAGCATCTCACAATGGAATGAGGTGATGTTATCAGTCATGTGAGAGGCCTTAAATGTCCCATTCACAGGTGGTGTCCCTCAGAGGAGATTGGGTGGAGGAAGAGAGAAGGCAGCACTGCCTTATCTGGTGTTATCAGATGTCCCATTAACAGAAGGGATCCGCCCTCTTTCCACCCCTAAAATTACAAGAGATAAAGAACAGTATCTCCCAATCGGTTTCAACAGATGAAAATAGAATACACATTTCTGGTTACATTTTTCAACCCAAGACAGAGTTCTTCAAAATCAAAGCTCTTTCAGATGAGGTGTTGAAATAAGGAAAGGGCAGTGCATGGCTGCAGAGGATGGAGGGACTGGTTTCAATTCAAGAACACACTAAAGAAAGTGTGAAAAGGAGCTGAATGGAGGAAAGGATCTATTTTGGGACACATCCTGTCCATTTGCTAGCATGGTGCAGTGAAAATCTCTTTCACATCAGATACCACCCTGCCTGATGTCTGCCTTCATATTTCATGGTGTTGTGTAGATGTTCTAAACCAGAGCACCAGAATTGACACCAATCTCCTAAAAAAATATACACACAGTCAGTTTTGGCAGTGCTGGTTAGACCAACTAAAATCAGAAACAGAACTCTCCATGCAGGACACAACAACACACATGCATATATATATATATATATATATTTAATGTCAATATCCACACACTAGTCTTGAAACCCAAGCCTAAAACTTTGTATTCCTTGAATATGTATCATAAATGTAATGTGTTGCTATTTAAAAATTAAAAACTATGGCAGCAAATGCACAAGTGAAGGTGGTATGGAGCTTTTATTGCTACATTCATGCATTGAGGGAGCAAGGTAGTAATGAATGTTCTTTGGATGATGCTTATTACTGTTTACAGTAATAACAGACTACCATTTAAATGTTAATAATTACAGTGAAGATTGTCTTGAAGGAACAGAAAATCCCAAGGGACATTCAGAGATTAAATTAGATCTTGACTGAAAACAAATTACCATTGTCTCTTTGAAAAGAATCACCAAAACATTTAAGGATGAATTTGCTGAATTCAATAAACAATTTACAGGTGATTTCATTAGATAATGAGAATTGATTATATACTCAGTTATCTCATGGTCCTAAAAAAGGTGAAATAGTGACAATAGTGGCTAAAAATACAATACACTGGCAGCAATAATTTCCAATCCCAGCACCAGATTCAGGATCCTTACTGCTTAGGAATGGATTTTATTGCATTCCTAAGCACTGTATTGCATTACGTTATGAAGTCTGATCTTCATTGTACAGTCTAGATATATTAGAAACACATTTTCATGATTTCAAGTGCTTTTGATTGGTGACTCTACTACACATAGCTGCTCTAAAATCCCCAACAATGCTTTGAATTATCGTCTTCTACCTGCTTTACTAAATCACCTGGCTGAAAGCTGAATCTGAGATGGCTCCTTCCCAAGGTCCAGTTCAAGGCACTGACTCTGCATCAGGGAAGCCACAAATTGAGGCATCTGCTAACAATTTTAGCATCAACTTTATTCAAGAACATAAACCCACTTGAAACTGGTCAGACTAAGGATGGCTGAACACGTTGTGAGAAGGACTTTCTCTCTTTGCCTTAGCCTGCCTCAGGCTGGCTCTCTTTGCTCTCCCTTGAGTAAGCAGTCATTCTTTCCTGCTCCTTTCCCAAACACCTACAAAATTATAAACTTTTGCCACAGCTCCTCTCAGTTTTTTTGAGTTTTAGAGAGACTCCTTCTTTCTTTACCATGTACAAGCTGTTCTTTACTCTACTACTATCCCTCCTTTCATATAAAAATCATGTATTGGATCAGAAAAGGTTTTTGCCAAACCCCCTAATTCTTGAATATATACAATTAAGTTCATAACAGAAACTCACATAATGTTCTACATGGCAACAACATTATACTGCACTGTGCTATACTTCAGTAACATTTTGGTTGATTTTATTTCCCCACCTACTTCTACAATAAATTCAACTGTATTGGCTGGGTATAAAATTCTCTTAGATACATAATATTTTTTTTTTTTCTGTATTAAGACAGGCATACATCTCTATCTTTCACCATCTACTATGATATTAATTAGGAGAAATATAACAACTCCTCAGGCCTACTGCTATACTAAAATGTAGACCTGCTCTTGTCCATAGAAGCTGTTATAGGAGAAAGGAAAATCCTGGGAGGGCTTCTCTTCCTATGGAATATTCTGACCTAGATGCAGAAATTATCTGCAAAATCTAAGTATTCAGTAGAGAAAATGTAAATTCTTTGTTGTATAAATGACTGTGATACCGGAGCTGAACAGTAGATAAAACACAGAGAATGAGATTGTAAAACAAACAAACAAACAAACAAACAAAAATAGTTGTAAAGCTTAAAGAAATTAGAAATAATTATCTGAATAGAAAATAAGAAAGGAACTGAAAAACTAGAAAGCTCCTATTTGTCAAATTTCTGGATTTTCTAAGCATTTTTTTCCTAAGACTCAGACAATTAAAAGTTTTTAAAAGCTCTTTGGAAAATAGGTAGTACTGAGCGTCTATGCTGAGCAAGGCAAGAGAATTCCTATGCATAAATCTAGAAATAAGGATATATGGGTAGCAACATCTGCCCATTATCTGGAATAGGATAAGACTCAAAACAAAAACCAGCAAAAGCAGCAGGAGATGTTAGCTATAAAAGCCATACAATCCTGATTTTTTCCTGACTAAGGGAAAGACATCATTTAACTTCATTGGGTCTAGGATCTGACACTAAGTCCTATTATACAGGCCAGATGTAAGGAATTTATTCCCCTTAGGAGAAAGCAGGAGAAGCAGATGGCTGTTTCTAGCAAACACATTGCAAGCCATAGGAAGAGCCTGTCTATATTTCCTGTGAGAACTAAAATCTCACTAGAAATAAGAACATCCTTAAAACCAATGCATTCCTTTAATGGCTCAGAAAACAATAACCTACTTATTATCTCATCATGCCTAAAGGTATTAAACACTGTATGCTGGATTTGTTCCTTTGCTTCTCAATTCTTTCTGTACTTCAGATGGTGGATGGTCTCAACTTTTGTACTGCTGTACCCTAATTTATTTTTAATACCTCAGTGTTATAGTGTTCATTCTGCAGAGCACATTTAGCTTTAAGTGGGTAAGTCCCATTTAATTCAATGGCCAATTGTGTGCTCAGATAACTTGCTGAATCTAAGCCATTTGCATCCACCAATAAAAAGTAACAAGGAGTAACCCTTCTCTCATTTGGGGCCTGAATGTTCATGTGTAACTCAGCAAAAAAGAATGACATTTGGAAATATGGTGCTTGTGCTGCTACATTACCCTTTCCACCTTTTGATAAACAGAGGCTGGAAAATCCATATCTAACAAAATAATGTACTTTGAATCTCAACTTCTTTTTTGTTTTCCTCCTCATTGCACTAACAGTTTCCAATTACTGTTTGCATTAAAGCAGCACCTTTGAGTGTTCATCAGTACCAAGACTGTGTTGGAGAAACTTTTGTACAATTCTGAGTTTGCTGAATAAACCCACATTGATGCCAGTCCCCAGGATGTGTGCTGGCCCAGAGTGTGGCTGAGAACAGCCCCTGGTGATACCAGGGTTCCTGGGGCAACCCACAGGCCTGTGTGTTCTAGTGCAGCCTGTGACCAGACTGCAAGAGGGATCTGGGTATTTTCAGGAAGCACATATTTCATCCAAGGGTGCACTGCTGCTAAAATAATAGCAAAGGGGATACTGGGAATTGCCAGCCCTGGAAATCGTGATTTATTTAAAAAAAAGTCCAGGGAATGTATTGCTTTTTGAAATTGTGCTGCTATGAAATATCCTCTTGAAGCCTGCTAAAGTGAGATCTAATTTAAGGCATGTCACTGCATCCCTGCTTTACATTGTTCTCTGTAGGTGCTACAGCAATAGTTACAAAAGATAACAAGTTGCCATCATATTTTTTCTTATGACTAGCAATATAGCTTAAAAGAAAATGGAAGGAAACCTTAACTCTGATATTCTTTTTCCCTAGGGCTTATGAAAAACAACCAACCCTGTAAATGCTATTTTCATTGCCTTGAGTTTTATATCCTTTATACCTAAACCAAAAGGAAAGTGTTATACTGTGCAAATAGGATTTCAGTGGCAGCATTAGGAAATTCTCCTGTCTCAAGTTATGCCAGGGGAGGTTTAGATTGGATATTAAGAAAAATTTCTTCACTGAAGAGGTTGTCAAGCATTGGAACAAGCTGCTCAGAGAAGTGGTTGAGTCATCATCCCTGGAGGTATCTAAAAGATGTAAGGCTTAGGGACATGGTTTAGTGGTGGACTTGGCAGTGCTGGGTTAACAGCAAGACTCAATGATCTTAAGGGTCTTTTCCAATCTAAACATTTCTATGATTCTATGTATGGATCTACAGCAGAAAAGACAGCTCAACATCCATCTGCTCTGCCTGGGATTATTGAGACACAGCTCTATGTACCCCTTCTTTCCTGGAGAATTTGATGCAAAGGACAAAATGGGGCTGGTATCTCTCAGGCCGAGTTTCTCAAGATGTCAGACTAGAATGAGTTAATCCTTAAGTAGATAAGGTTGATTCATTATTTTATCATGGTTAGATTGCAGTGTAAAATCAGCCTGTAAAACCAGCTATGTTATGCTGAAGTCCATTCATTTAGCTTAATTTAGAAGCTACATTTTCCCACAGTGCTATTAAATTTTCTCGACTGGTTGTCATCTTGAGAAAGACTTTGCTCCAGTCATGGGACCAAATGACATTACTTTCTCACTTATTCAATAGCACATGCTAATGGACTCAGCAAGAAAATTACATGTGACAGTAAGAAAGATTTGCACAGTCTGGCTCCTCCTCAGCATAACAAAACTCAGTAAATCACCTCATCAAAGAGCCATTGGCTGCTGCCAATGAAGTGAATGGGAGGCTGACATTAAACAAGATGCTAAACAATTATGCTTCTGAGAAGTCGAGGACAGTGCACAACACAAGGCCAAAGGTTACCACTTGTTCCATTCTTCATAAAAAAGGTACAGCTCAGAGAGGATTCAGGAAGACACTAATTTGCTGTGTTCTGAGAAAAGGTTATTTCAAGGCTTTTTTCTGTATTTCATTTTCTTTTACCTTTCTGAAAAACAACACATTTACAGATGAATTCCCCATACTTTGTCTCAGCCCTAGAATGATTGTTTTTTTCAGTGAAACAGACTAAAATCTCATCACCTATTTTGATTTATAGGAGAGTAAAATAGTTCCCAATTGCTTAAATAGTGATTTTTGGTTTTTACTTTAAAAGATTACTTAGATACAACTGAAATTGCAAAGTAATCCCTTCTATATGACTGCTGTGAACTGAGAAATCTCCTAGCTGCTGAAGGGTGGTGCAGGACAAGAAAAGGATAAAGTTATATGAGTCTGTAGTTATAGCATTGAGTTTATGATCAATAGAAAATACATTTATTTTATACGTAGATTTTTAGGATTGCAAACTATTGTAGCCATGTAAGAATGATGTAGCATTGGCATTAGGTTTCTGTTATGGACTGGCTTAAACCTCATTGAAACTGCTGTATTTATTTAGGATGGTAAGAAGTTAGGTATATTTTTCAAAGGTGAATGCAAGTCTGCTGGGAAAAAGAAAGACTGACATTAAGGAGAGCATGTCAGAGTATTATTTCATGTAAAGAAAAGTGTGAGAAATGCTAAAAATTGAGCAATGGTGAAAAAGAGGAGATGATGGCCTAACCAGATTCTAATGATACCAGTTCAAAGCAGAAAATGTAAGCCACGTTGCTGATTAAGAGAGTTGACTCTGGTATGGAAAAATATATTTGAGATTTTTGGATTAATCCCATTTTAAAGACATGTATTTGTGGATTCAAAAAGGAAACAGAAAAAGACAGTCTACCCCAGAGATCAGAAAAGCAGTTATGAAGACAATTAGCTGATCCCCCAGTTTTTTCTCTAGCTGGGATAATTCAGCAGAAGGTCAGGAACTGTAGTGTTCAAGGTGGACACAGCTTTGATCATGCAGCCCTAGAAGGACAGTGAAGTCTTTGTCTAGAAAGACAACATTTAAACAGAATTTCATTTCTATTGCTGTGTTGTGATCACAATTTAAAAGGTTACAAATGCAGGAAATTAAAATGTAGATTTTCATAGTAGTCATGACTCCACCAATCTAAACAGAAATGTTATGATTCATATTGTTAAATGTCCATGTTACTCACAAATGGTGGTCTCTGACAACTCTGCTGTGAGGGAAGTAAATAAATTTGAATGCTTCTTTAGTAAGTGAGCATCCTATTTTCTCTAGAATAATTAAAAGCGAACATTTCTACACTTCCATTTTTGTATAATATTTATCTAGCAATAGATTTCAACACATTTCACAGAAAGCAACTTGTTTTTATTACCTTGTAGCTCTAAAGAGAAAAAAACATGACTACAACCTTGATTAGGAGTATTGCAAATAGCCAATTATTTTTTATGACTTTCACTCACTGTAGTCAAGCTAAATTAATGTTCCCAGATAAGAGACTTGGCTAGACAAGGAGGGAGGGAGAGAAGGGTGTGAACAACCTTCAAGGTGAGCAGATTGTACAGTGAGGAGTAAGATAAGGTAGAGCAGCGAGTGAAATGGAAGGAGGAAAGGAAAAAAAAAGGGAAAAAGGAAATATTCAGAGAATCAGAGCAACAGGCAAAAAAGAACTCAGCAGCTGCATTTTAAATGGATAAGAGGTCAAAATTCACTTATTGTAGCAAGAAAATGTAATCTACTAGGAAGAGAGGATGATTGGAGCCAATATTTTGTCCTGTAATTGCTCTGAGTATCAGGGACAGAAACACAGATTGCCATTGGAGTAAGGCATCCATAGAATAGCTTCCCAAGATACTCATGCAGACAAAACCCTCCTTTCATATTCCAAAAAGGTACAGGAGAGGGAATACAAACAAAAATGGTACAGGTGTTTCCCTGTTATCAGCTGTGATAGAAATCACAGAACTAAGTACATCCAAGGTTTCATGGATATTGATGGAGGAATTTTGATACAATGAAGAACAAATACCTTTGGATTTTTTCCAAAGCGGGATTTTGTTTTTTTCATTCTAGTAGAATCCAAGAAGCTCTGCAATCACAAGTCAAGAACTGAGCTGTACTGTGCAATAAGGTCTTGTACATAGGATGCCCTTCACATTCCTTAACTAATATCTTCTGGCACTTTTACCTCCCCTTGTTCAAGAGATGGAGAAGCTCTTGCTTGTGACACAGAGACATTAAATTCCCACATCCAGGAAATACACACTTCCTCTTCTCAGCAGGGAAATTCTTCTTCAATATAAGACACCTTACTGCTCTTTCATGTATATCTAAATTTCACATCATGCTCATTTGCATATAGATAGATAGTATGTACATATATATGTTTGCAAACATCATCCAAGTAGCAAACTATCTTGCTAGATGATTCATTTTATTTGCATCATCTCCTATTTTTCTACTTATGCAGCTTTACTGAACTATTATCAGCAATTATTAAAGTCTACAAGATTAAGACATGGGCTTTGCTCAGAAGGGTACAAGCCTTCACGACTTTACAACAGCTCTTGATATTTTTACTAGATTGAGGTTGGGTCTTAAAGTTAAAATCATGTAAGATTATTGATTTGATTTCATTTTAAAGCAAAATTTGTACTCTCCATAGTTGATGAGAAATGCTTAAACCTATGAAATCAGTAGGGTTTAAAAGTTCTAAAATGAGAAGGCCAAGTAAATACCTGCTATGTCTCCACTACTTACTGCTCCTAATACGTGGTTGGCATATGGAAGAGTGCATACCTGCGTGCACATTTTAACTTAGCACCATTTTTGAGCTTGATTTGTGTTCACAAATCCTTGAGACTGACAATACTAACACTGAACCCAAAAAGTTGAATACAACAAAAGTTGAATAGTTCAAATTTTATATAGAAATGTGGAAAGAACAACTCAAAGAAGAAAATGGCATCTATTATATCATGTGGGGTTTTGCTTGTTCTTGTCAGTTTTGCTAAAGAACATGAAAGTGGAAAATTTTTGTCTTATGATCACTTCAAAACATTTCTGCAATTTTTCCTTTGTTGGCTTTATAAGGAGACTGAAAGTGCATCCACAGAATATAATGTTTCAGATATAGATTTGCTGCTCTCTTGTCATATCTTAGTGATTTTGAACAAGCTCTTCTTTCAGATGCAGATCAGAGAAACAAGTAGGAGGTTGAAGAGGGAAAAAGGAAAAGCATGATATCCTTTTAAGTTTTTGTGGTGAGGACTCAGCACTGATGAAAGATTTCTAATGTTTAGATCATGCAACTTCCTAGTGTTTGAACCATCTGAGTACTGAGGATCCTGTACTTGCTATGGCAGGGAGCATTTTCCTCCCACTGACCCTCCCATGCTGAGATTCAAACGTGGATTACATCTTTCTTATTAAGACAAGAATGTGCATTGCCTCTCTGAAAAGCTGATTTACTGTATGAGTTGCATAGAGAGAGAAATTGTTCTAAGAATAGCCACATTGCACTAAATGGAGAAGCCAAATTTCCACGACAAATTTGGTATTTTAAAAAAATTAATTTAATTTACAAAGCATTGATAAATTATAATCTATTAATTAAAATTTTAATTTAATCTATAGTGTTTTTTAAAATAAGGCTTAGATACCTTCTATATTACTATGCTTTAATGTCGCTATACTTCTAATTTCTCCAAAGGAAAACCCCCAAATATCCCACAGAAAAGGTCTCTTAAAATAGTTCCTTTTAGGTCTCCTAGAACATTTCCTTCTAGAAGGAAACCAGATCCTCCTGAAGAACTATTTCTCATTTTATCCTTGCAAGACTACCAGACTAATTTTGAAAGTTCCCTTTACCATCCAAAAAGTATGTAAGTTGATTTCCGTTTTAGAAGGCTTTGAAGTTAATCCACTGCTAGTATCTATTCTATTCTATTCTATTCTATTCTATTCTATTCTATTCTATTCTATTCTATTCTATTCTATTCTATTCTATTCTTCTCTAATTTCAGAAGCAAGAGGAGAGAAAGCCTCAATTAACAATTAAATCAAATACAATCAAATTAGATCAAATAGAAGACCAGATACAATACTGATTGCCAGTTCTGAAAAATACCACGAGGTAAATTAGCTCTTGTTCTTTCTGCTTGGTCAGCTGCAATCTTTCCTCAGCTAACTGATTGTGATTTTACTGAATATCATGGCTTGATTCAGTGCTCTGTTCATGCCCCAAGGTACCCCCACTGATCTCTAGCTACTGCTACAGAAGGATGTGGGTAACCAATAGGTTGGTTTTAGGGTTTTTGTTGGGGTTTTTTTCTCTAAATCAGACATGCTAGTCCTATCCAGGCAACTTTTTGATACCTTATGGTGCCTGAGCCCAAGATACTTCAGCTCAGGTAGCTGAATTAATGCCTAAGTATCAGACAACAATTATTTTTCTTCCAAGCCCAACATCCTAAAAATGCTGCTCCAACAGCATTCCCATGGGGTTGCCATCTTACATTATAACAGGCTAATCTGATTTGATAATCATCAAACTCTTAAAAAAAGCAGAAATTAAAGATTTACTTTTGCCTGGAAAGTAGTAACTATTCCTGGAAATCTCTATCAAAAGTACGATTCACCCTTACAGCTGCACCAACATGTTAAAGCAAACAGAGAGAAGCTGCTTTCCCTCCATTAACTGTCCTTTACAACCTCATTGCTCAGGTTTAATAAGAGGGGATCCCATGCAGAGAATGAATCCAGGATTAGATGAAGGAGAACCACTTTTATGAGTTGTAACTCCATCAAATGCTTATCTGTCACGAATTACTCTATACCTCTTAAAAATAAAAATGAATATCCAAATGCTATACCTTGCCCTTTTTATGTTCTCCTTTCTAAAATATTTTCATCTTCTTTAATTTTGTGTAACATTATTGACTTAGTGGAGCTCACCCCGTTATGTATCAGTATGACTAAGGGTGGAAACAGGACCAGGTATTTTCTTAAACTTACAGTTTTTTTAACAAAATTGTCTTATGTGCCTAAAACACTTGCCCATAAAGCCAGGTGTGTTCTGGGCTGTACCCAAAGCAGTGTGGCCAGCAGGGTGAGGGAGGGGATTCTGCCTCTCTGCTCCTCTCTTTTGAAACCCCACCTGAAGAACTGCATCCAGCTCTGGGGTCCCAGCATGGGAACAACATGGACCTGTTGGAATTGATCCAGAGGAGGGCCATGAAGATCCCTGGAGGGATGGATTGCTATGAGGAAAGACAGAGAATTTGAATTGTTCAGCCTGGAGAAGAAAGTTACTGGGAGACCTTATCACAGCCATTCACTTGAAAGGGGCCTCTGAGGACCACGGGGAAAATCTTCTGAGCAGGGCCTGTTGTGATGAAACAAGGGGTGATGGTTTTAAGAGAAAGGAGGGTTAACTTAGACTGTATACAAGAAAGAAGGGTCATTTTTTTCTTTAAATGAGGATGGTAAAACCCTGAAACAAGGTGTCCAGAGAGCTGCTGGATGCCCCATTCCTGGTAACATTCAAGGTCAGGTTGAAAGGGGCTCTGAGCAACCTGCTCTAGTGGAAGATGTCCCTGCTCTTTGCAGGGATTTTGAACTAGATGACCTTTGAAAGGTCCCTTCCAATTCAAACTATTCTGTGACACTATCCACAAGAGATGGACAACAGTTCCTCATATTTCAGCAACTAAAGAGTCAGCCTTAGTTGCTGGGAGAAAAAAATCCCAAAGGTTTAAAAAGCATAGCAAGGACAGATAAGAGTCTTCATGAAAACACTGACAAAGTGAAAGAAGCCAGAACCAAAGGACAAAGTATACTAAATGTTTCAATATTGTTGATTAGAAAGAGTCAAGAAATTAGTCTCCACTGAGAACATCTGTCCACATAAAAACCCTTTAAAATCAAATACTACTGTCCTTTCCATCTGAAACCTGAAAGAATGCTATTTTTTATTTTAAAATGAAGTCTTTGAAGGAGAAGGATTATTTCTCAGTGTGGTTCTAAAAAGAGAAGAATCACAAGATTTCATTGTGCTTTACTATTCGGCCATAGAAAACCCAGCTGCCTCTCATATTGGCAAATCAGCTAATCACTGTGAAATAGCAATTGTTTTGAATGGATAATTGACTACAGGTGCAATGAATTATACATCCATTTTGGGATCCAAAGACATAAAAAAGAAGTTGGGTCTTGTGTTGTTTTGTTGGGGGATTTTTTGTTGCTTAGCTGGAGGTTGTTTTTTTGTTGTTGGGGGGTGGTTTGTGTGGGGTTTTGTTAGTTTGGTTTTTTGTTTTTATTTAAAACTGTTTCCTTTCTTAGGTAGCAATACTTTGGAAGCTGCAATTGCTGGAACAACCTTAAGGATTGCCTTAAGGGACACACTCTCTGCAACACTAAAGGGAACGATAAAATCAAAGCATCTGTTTATTTTCTATTATTCTGAAGCAAAAGAAGGGAGACAGTTCTGAGGGAGAAAGAGGAAGATGCAGGTATGCACTCTAAGATCTACAGTCAACATGGGGTATTTTTATTGACCACTATAACAAAACAAGCATGGAGAAACACCCTCAAATCCTATGCCACATTGTATTTCTAAACTATATACCCATAGCCCTTTCTCAAGGATTCATGCACTGTGCTGTGAAGTGATAAAGAAGCTAACTAAATCAAATAAGCTAAGTGAGAACAGCAAACACTGCATAGAAGAAGTCCAAATACGAGCTAGAGTACTACTGCTAGATGATATACACCAATCAAGAGCTCTGAAGAGCTGAATCATTTGTCCCAAGAGGTTTCAAAATTGCTCTGCAAATTACACATTTAAGAATAAACATCCTCTGCTTTGCAACATATGGTATATTTAGGATGCTACACAGCATCTGTTCAGCTTCACAAAGAAACCTCGCACCACAATTCCACAATAAGAGATGAAACAGAAGCTCCATTCCCAGAAAAAAAACAGTCAGGAAATATCTCACCTCCACTGTTGAAACTGGTAGAGGCCTTCTCCTGCTTTTGTCAAACAGATATCATGAAAATCCTAGCACTGATATTTTTTTTCTCAAGGTTTTAATGAAATAATCTTTGCTTAATTAAGTCCATGTAACTGGTATATTCCAGCTGTGCCAGCTGTTCAGGGAATTACCCCCAACATACTGGACAAGATGTGTTATTTGAGATCTGAACAAAGCTCTCCATCGGATGAAGACCACTACTTTCCACCAATCTCCTAACTTATTTTCCATGGGCATTCCTTCCTCCAAGGCAGTTTGCAGGCCTGAGTCTCTGACAAATAAGAAAAGCACATACTCACATTAACAGCTTAATTTCACACTTGTTTTTCACTGTGTTAGCTCCTATTCTTCTGCCCCTCCTCATCTAGAAAGTCTGCCAGAGAATGTGTTTCCTCTCCTCCTTTCCTAGGGGTCAGCCTGGTTCTACTTTTTTCCTTTAAACTTCAGAATAAGCAGGGAAAGTTACTGAGGGCTATGTATGGTCTGTTGTTCTGAGCCCATCCATAGGATGTGCCTATCTGGGCACTGGGTGAAGCAACAGGCAGGCAGTTTCTCCCCTTCCTTATCAGCCCTGAAGATTTTGATCTATTAAACTTTTTATGTGGAGGGCCAGCATATGGTGATACACAGACATGGATTAATCCCAGAATGTCCAACATCAGATGAAACAAGCAGATTGCTTCAGATCAGTATCCTGTCTCCAGCAGTGACCCTACATAAACAGCCAAAGCAGAGAAAGGGTCAGTGATGTGTAATACTTCTCCTGAGTATTCTTCCAGCCAGCAGAGATTGACCAGAGATTTCCTGATCTTCATAAGATTTGTTTAGCTGATGACCCTCCAAGTGTTTCTCTCTCAAGTTCTTGTCCAGTCTCCTCTTGAAACACTGTATCACACATCTTGTAATAAAAGCTTTCTTTGGGAAGAAATTGCACCACTATTACTTGGTTGCATTAAGAACCAAGCTGAACAGAGCATTTCCTTGCTTTTCCTTTAGCTTGAAAGGGTAAAACAGTAGTAAAAAGAGCAATGCTATTTCTCACATAGGTGTAGATTAAGCTGTCCATCTAGTGATGGAAGAAAAAAGTGGGAGGGGAGGAATATGGAAGGGAAGCATAAGTGATAATAGGAAGAAGAAAGAGATGGGAAGAGAGTTTTCTGAGCTGAACATTTTGGTCAGAAAGATGAAGGATAGGACAAATATCTGGACTGTCTTTTGGGTTTAACATGGTAGAGTAAGAGTGAACAAGAAATTTTCATTACAGCCTTCAAAGAAAGGTTATTCATTATAGAGTAAAAAGCATTGATATGCACACCTCCTATTAATTCTAATGGGAACTAGACATGAAAATCTTCTCAGAGAACTCCCACTGAGTTTTGTGCATAAATCCTGCAAGAAAAGGTAACCTTAACAGGCCTGTGGGTATAAAACAATTGCATGCTTATTAACCTCTGGATCTTTTCTTGAAAATAACTCTAATGACTACTGTGGGGTTTTTTGGTAGAACCATGGTGACATAGCTATGTTGAATTCCCCCTGTGCTGTTATGTAGAAGGTGTTACTTACAACTGGTAAACCACACGGCAGAGGATTTAGACACAACTGGTCATTGACTAAATTACGTCTTACACTGGCTGCTGCATGTCATTCAGATTGTTCAGTAATTGGATGCACTTGGTGCTTTTTCCTCAAAATCAAGTACATATAAATCTATGCATATGTATTTATGAAAAAAGAAATATGATTACTTATCTCTGTCATGCCTAAGCCTTATCTGATACTTGCAAATAATCCCTGAGACTGGATATGTGTTACTACAGTGTCCTCCTTCAAATGATGCATCCTAATATTTGGAAAGTAATGGTCCACATCCTCAGTTGTGTGAAGCCAAAGGTCACCAGGAGTCTTGGCCACTTCTTCAGCCACTATTAGCACCAGAAATTCTTTGATGGGTTCCTCATTGAGATTCCACTCTCTCTGTAGGCCACAGAGTGCAGTCCTTAAGATGCTGATGATTACATCTTAAATAGCAAGAGTGCTTCACACTCCTGTGCCACCTTCAACTTGAAAAGATGAATTGAAGCACTAGCTGGTAATTTTGTAATCTCCAACACTTTTTGGAAATAGGATCTGCTTTTACACTCAATTTAGAGAAAATAAATTCTCAGGGGTTAATAATCTTACACACAATACTGCTCAGGATGTTTAGTCATGGAGACTTGTAGACACCATGTGAGCTGAGCTACCCATCTCTCTCCATATTCATGGTTTTATTTGGATCTTCTGTGTGATATTTAACTATGCAGGGGTTTTGCCTGTCACAAGTGACCAGCTCACCAATGAGTCTTGTATTTTCCTGGTCACCTTAGAGACTTGGAGCTGCTTGGGCTGTTAGGAAATCACTGTTTCACATAAAGTAAGAGGGTCCCAGAATTAAGTGATTACAGCTGAATCCCCAAAGACAAGCTTAAAGCAAAAAAAAAAAAAAAAAAAAAAAAGCTAATAATCAGGATTCTGCCTTTGGATTCCTGTGTCTGTGTATTTTGTGACTAAGAGTATCATTATCAAGATAACTAAATGATGATCCTCTCACTATAATTTTCACAAAACTAGAAACAGAAAAAACAGTGAAGAGAATTCAGGATGTTTAGGCTGAATACCACATAAAATTTCTAACAGTGAGCAGTGTTGAATCTTTTGTAGAGAAGATTTCTCTCTTACCTAGGACAATTCTGTAGACAGAAAAACAGGAAAGTAAAAGAGCAAGGGTGTGAGCTTTCTTTTGCTGGATGGGAACCTTGCTGGCTGTTCACTGTAGCATCCAGTAGCTTCCTAATCTATACTGCTTCTGCAGGCACTAGATTGTTGCTGACCTTGATAATGGAACATCACAACTGAGAGTAAACACAAATCTGCTGAGTTTTTTCTTTTAAGAGCATAAGTCAGCCAAGATCTCCACACCACAGCAGCTGGCTTGGAACAGAGGGTGACAAACTACACAGTATCCCCATGGAATCAGGCTGCAGTGTGCTAGGTGTGTGGTGTCACAGTGCATGGGTCTTTCTGGCTTTGGGACACGCTCTTCTTGTTGTCCCTGAGACTGCACACTCTAATCAAAGCTTAGCAGGAGTCAAGTGCCAGTCTGAAAACACTGCTGCCTTTATTTGCAATCAGCTTTAATGCAAAAAACCATTATTTTGACTCGTTCCCAAAGCTGCTGAGGCTCCTATGCCTTCTAGTGTGCTTGCAGTTAACAGCACCACAATTTACAGCTTTTCTTTGAGTACCTCCACACTCCCATCCACTGTCAGAACATGCTTAATGAAAGTCATTTCTGCAGAAGATAAGAACCACTTTTTCTTTACAGGGGCTTTAAATTGTAATGGTATATTAAACCACAACTATGGATTGGAAGGGGAAAAAAACCACAACGACATGATTAGGCATTGAAACACTCAGTAAAACTGTTACTTATAATGAGTAAGAAGATGAAGTTGTACAAATAAAAGCACAGCATGTTTTCTTTGAGAGTCTTTATTAATGAGAGGGGCTGTGGGGCTTCAGTATTAAACAGCCAATGAACAGCAGCCATTTACATCCCAACAAATTGATCCTAGCAAGATTAGCAGAGCTGGGGGACAGATTTCAAGCCTCTCATTACTTTATATGGAGGCAGATCTTAGATAGGACTGCCTCCTTCAACAGTGTTATATCCCTGAATAGTGACTGGGAGGCGATTTCTGTGCACACAGGGTTTTTATGGAGGCCAAGGATGCTGAAGGGAAATGGGCACTTGGATCCTGCTGATCTGTGATGGAGCTGAAGCACCCATCTTCCATCAGTTTTTAAAATAAGCCCAAGTTTTTCTTTCCTTGGGAGGAACAAATATGAATGCATTTGTTGGTTGTCACACCACTGGGAACTGTATTGAGATTCTATAAATTGTTGGAAACACTTGACTAGTACATTTAAATTATATTTGGAGATTTTCTTTTTACGGCATTGTTGTGCATCAGAATCTGGAGTTTTGCAACAGAAGAAGCAGGAATAGCTTTCAAAGGAAAGCTGCCAATCTCCTGACTTATCTCTAGAAAAAGATGAGTGAAGCAAGACAATGAAGAGATATTTCAGTGGTAATGTGGTTTTCCAGCTGTGGGTTTTTTTTTTTTTTTTTTTTTTTTTTTTTTTTTTTTTATTTTTGTTAAGGTATATATACAAAATGAAAATTGTGGAAAAGACAGACTAAAATAAAACAATGACAGTTAAATTTTCAACTCTAAAACTTGAAAATTTTATAGTCATCCCACAGGTTCCCTTTTGAGTTAAGAATAATATTAATCTTTGCAGGGGACTCATGGTTTGTGGGAAGCTGAATGGGCCTCCATTGAAAAAATATATTTATGTTTTCTGGTCTGTGTAGGAGGACCCAGTAATTCTTTCCCATTTAATCAGCATATTCACTTAAAACATGCTGACTATTTTTGGATTCATAACTAACAGACAGTATACCAGTTTCATCACATCCAAAATGAAATGTGCAATTTAGAAAGCCAAGTAGAACAACAAAATATGTGACTATTTATTAGAAAATGGTGATTTAAGAGCTTCAGTTCTGTTCATCTGTCACTGAATTTTATTTGCAACATACAGTCCAAAGCTATTGTTTTTAAGTACTCTGTACATGTAGAAAGCCATTTAATGATCCAGCTTTACTGACAGTGTTTCTCTAACTTAATTGCACAGTAATATATGCAGGGCCAGAAAACAGGAAGTTTAAAACACTGTAGACACTTTGGAACCACTGCACTGCCCCTTAGGAGACTGCAGGAGTGTCTTAACTGGCCAAAACAACAGAGAAGAGAATAGGCAAGAAAACCTCACAGTCAAGTTTCCTGTGATCTCTACAGAGAGATTTTCTTACACTATGGTTTACAGCTATAATGGCAATACACAATAGGAGTGAAAAATGGGCACCCTGGTCTTAGAACCAAATATTCAAGAGGATTTGCATTTTAAAATCAGCTTTGATCCAAAAAACTTCAAGGTTCTTTTTTCTCCTTTCCCCTTTTACATCCTTGATTTGTGCTATTTGTACTGACTATATCCTGTCTCCCTGGTCAGGTTAATAAATTTGAAAAAACGAGCTTCTATTTCAGGAGGATCTTCCTAAGGCTACTATTTTTAATTTTCTCTGAAGCCCTCTCTTTATAGTCTCTGACTACAGAAGATACAGAACTTCTTTTCTGTCACTTGCCTTTCCATATGAGCCAATATACAGACATATGCTAGGGTCTGGATTTGAACCTATATCAGTCAAAAGAATTTTAACTGTGAGCCAAAGCTACCCTGCCACTTATGTTCTTAGTAGCCATGCAAGGGGAAAAAGTAGAAAAAAAAAATGAAGAGATGAGACAAAGTCAATATAAGCAAACTTAAAGAATTTAAAGCAAAGGAGTAAAAGCACTAAGGATTTAGGAAAAAAAAGCACACCTTAAAGACATCCCAAGATAAAAAAGGTAATAAGAGAAGCAAAGGAGGAAGTGTCAGCTCTGCAAGATCAAGGGTCATCCCACTGAAAGGATCTCTGCAGACTGACACTTCCCCACATGACAAATGCCTGAGCTGCCAAAACTGTGCATGGTTGCTTGAGTGATAAATATATTAATGCTCAGCATAACAGTGTGTTCCTCTTAGGTCATTACTGGGAGCATTAGCAAAAGTCAGGTATTTGCATTGTTATCATGGTGGACTCTTAAGCATGTCATCCTGCTTCCAAATCTCCAAGCCTTGCCCAAAGTGCTCCCATAAAAGTCACCCACAGACTTGAGGGTTCCAGTGTGACAGAAGGAAATAGTCCCCTCTCCTTAAATATTTAGTCAATTGTGTTCCATACTTGTGTTTCTCTTTGCACAGTCTACCATGAAAATAGAGGGATTGGGATGACTTAGAAACAATTTAATGGTAAGGTATCTCACTTGAGAGACTTGTTACCCTGTTTATTCTTCCAAAGAGATATTTGGGAATCCCCTTATAAGGAGATAGAGAAACTGGCTCATTAAAAAAGGGAATTTTACCATGGGTTCACTACAGTCTGTCATAAGAATATAACTACTGTCATAAGAATATGAGAGTGAATTGATGAGGACATCAGGACAGAAGCCAGTCTGAAGTAATATAATCTATAATCCAGAAAGTCTTTTGAAAGCAATTCTTTATGCAAAGTTAAGCAGAACAGGCCTAGTTTCTGGACCAAAAATCAGAACAGTAATCTGTATATAAAGCTGACTGCTGAATTGAAAGGCATTTGTAAATAGTGGTAAATCTCATTTTTAATGGGGAGATGTGATCCTTACCAAAAGGGAGTAGTAGGCCTGGTTTTATTCAACAGTTTTAGTATATTAACTCTCTGAACAGGTTTATATGCTGCTTCTGTGCAAAAGGAACATCATCAATCTTACTCAATTATATAAATACTAACACTTTCCTGTAACTGTACCATAAACTACAAAATTGTCTGCTAAAGGTTAAAAGCATTAAACAGATTGGCAAGATTCTTCTTGCTTTTCAGACTAGTGTAAGAAGTTTTACCCTTTCCAAGACAGAGACCTGGTTGCAGCTATGGCTGCCTAGCACCTTGAGGATTTGTGTTTCAGAGATCCTCAAACTTGTGACAAGCTAAGGAACATGTGAGGAATAGGGCTAAGTTTAAATAATTTTAAAATTAAAGCAAATTTTTGAAAGTTCTTTTGGTTTCCAAATTCTTATATGCATAAATGTTTGCTCTCTGATAATTGATAGGTTGCTACTAAATCTTCCAGATTATAAAAGAGATTATTAAAGCGAGCCAGACAATGCACTGTGTTACAGCACTGATGTTTCAAGAAATGCCATAACACAGATGTCTCTGAGCTTGTTTGCTCAGAGACTCTTCTGAGTAGAATAGTAAATATTTTTTTTTCCATGGGAACCTCTCCTCTATCCATGCCAAGTCCATATGCTCTGTGTCACTGGAGATGGAGCACTCTTCCCAAGAGCTCAGGACCCTGCACAGAGCAAGCTCGGCAATTTCCATTCTGCTGTTTCTTTCTAGAGAGGGGACATCCATAGAGGGAACATCTGGGAATAGCTTTGAAGAAGGAAAGGAGGATAGAAACTGCTTCACTTTCCTCTTCTCCCCTTTCTGCAGCCACTCTTACTTTGGCTTAGCTTTGAAGGGAGTTGCAGTGAGGAGAGGAGGTGAGAGAGGAACCATCAATGTAGGCAAAAGGGCCATGGTAACAAGAAAAGAAAACCAAAAGTTTTTACATTCTGGCAATTCCAGGATGAGTAAAGGCTGTTGGCAAGTCCAAATGGGTGCAGAGAAATTAGTAAAATACTTGGTTAAATTAATTACTTGTTCTGAATCCATACATTCAAAAATGTAGATGTTAATCAGAATTTTTTTTTTCAGAAAGATGCCAGTCTTGGGTAGCATTAGAGCAACAAACAGGACACAAATAACCAGGATAAAAATAATTTTATGAATGGATATTGTGGACGTTTTATTGTACTATTTTTGCAGCTTTAGATGTTATACAACTGACAGCTCAGATGATCTCTACTCTCAAAAGCTGACAGAAATTGTGCAAGAAAAGAGTAGCCAAAATTGAGATGGTTCACTTTGACATAAACTCAGTGGTCTCAGAAAAGTTTTAAGTGAAGAGTTGCCCATGGCCCAGAAAATCATTGTCTCCAGGAAAATACATCACACAATTTGGACATTGTGTGATGTCCAAATAGGCACCCAAGGCCTATTTGGAATCAAAGACTTCAGTTCTCTCTGGTGACAGATGTAAATCATTCAAGTTTTTCATAGGAATAGGATGCTCTGTGAGAATGAAAAATACAGTTGTTGAGGAGGGATGGAACAATGAAGGGTGCTTGTTGTCTAGGTAATCAAGGACATAGTTCTGCCACATAGCTGAGCCACTGAAAGTGAAGTGACAACAAAACTTTTCATTAATTTAAAGTCTGATTCCATTGTGGAGCAATTAATTTCTCAGTTCACAAACAAAAGGTTGACACTCAGATCCCAGCAGAGAAGGGAGCATGATTTAATCTTGCCTTGCAAAATTCTTCTCACCCATTCAGCCAGGGGAGTTTCTTTCTTGGCAGATGTGCATCTATCATTAGTTTTTAATTATCAGTATAAATGGCAAACAAGCATAGGAGGTGCTTGGAATCTCCCTGTGGGAGTTGCATGGCTGCTTTAATCTCATCTATTATTACATATTAGGGCACAACACTGAGCTTGTGGAGTGGATTTCCAAAGCATGGATCCTGAGGACGTGGGATGCAAGGACACTTGGGTGGTATTGAGCACTGGCCTAACTGAACATGACCAGCATCCTGCAGGAGGGTAATGATGGGAGGACTTAGCATAAAACAGAAACCCACCATCCCTGTAAAGGAGCAGCTGATGCTGAGAGGAACTGGCAAAGCAGGGAGAGCAATAAAATGGCCTGTTCAGCCATCTATTTCCAGGTGTTAGGAATATGTCAATAAAAAAGGAAGAATTTGAAATCACAGTATGTGGATGAAACTGCCACTACTACAGGGACATGACAGCCCAATCTGTAGGCCTGGCAGGTTTGTACTGAACATGACCAGGAATGACAGGCAAGGAAAACAGGGAGAAAGGGCTTCAGAACATATGTGGAAATGGCCTCTCTAAGGTCACAGGGGACACAAGACTCAGAGTTGTGAGATTTAATGAAGGAGAAAAAAAAGAAACGGAGGAATATTTCCCAACAGCAGGCTATTACAGATTTTTAGCTGGAAGCAAGAATTGATTCAGCCATTTTTGGGAACAGAATAAAACATACAAAGCCATGTATTGATAAGAACAGGTAAGCAGAAGGTAGCACATCAGATTTTCTAGGATGGTACTGTAAAGCAAGAACAATCCATATCTTTGCTGGAATGCATGTTTATATCCACATACCTGTGTCCCCAAGTAGTCAGTTTTCTTTTCTGCCAAACAAAGGAGCATTTAGTGCTCCTTTGTGTCATCCACCTCTGCAAAAGCCATCTGCAGTTCATCACACTTGAGGATGCCCTAGTTCCCAAATCCCCTGTGAAGCTGTGCTTCACACTGTGGGGCAGCAGCAACCCTGGTGCCTCTGCCCTACACTAGGGGTGGAAACTTTCCTGAACACATCTCCCAGCTGCAAGACTGAGCATATACACAACTGCCAAAAAGAACACATATGCCAAATAAGCTTAACCATAAGGCCAAAATGGCTTTTGGGATCCACTGAAGCTCAAAAGTTAAATGGAAACAAAACACTGTGGGGAAATCCAGTACTAGGAGAAATAGCTATCTATTTCTGCCCCCACTCATACTGGGGAGGACTAGCTGAAAAGTCTGAACATTTGTAAAGTATTGCCAAGGCAACTGCTAAGTAAAGGATGGCATGAAATAAAAAAAGTAAGGATCAATGGACTTAAACAAAATAAGTTCAAAAATTGTTGGGAAGATTTTAGTTAGGAATATATTCCAAAGGATAAAGGTGTATTGTTGAAAAGCTGGCAGTACTGAGAGACACTTTATATTAAAGACACAGTGATGAAGTATCCCAACACAGATGAAAGATAAGAAGCTCTGTAAGAGAATATTACAGCTATATCAGAGGATCATTACAGATCTGAATATCAAAAAGGCACTACAAGAAAAGCAGAGACAAGATATATAGCTGCATTTGACTATAAAGGAACAGCCCTTTCAAGCATGAAAATATACAATTAAAAAAAAAAAGGTAGTGCACAAGAGAAAGCTAGCAAAAGACAGAATGAAATAAGCAAAGCATGTGAGAAGCACAGGGAGGCAAAGGAGAATTCAAAGCCCATGCCTAATGGGAAAGGAAGCACCAACAGCTGCTGTGAAGAAGACTGGGCTGATATTGCCTTTTGTTTCATCTTCAGTTAAAAGGTGAAGAACATTTAGAATAATTAAATATACTTACACGAGTGAGGTATGATGAAATCCCTTGATACTTGAAGAACAGTCTTAAAGCAGTGTCAAAAAGTCATGAAGGATGGACAGATTTTCCTTTTTTTAGTTTGTTTTGTTTTACTTTAGCAGAATGTATGTCCAAACACTAGGAAAAAACTGTGACATATGAATCTGTTGTCAGTAGGATTTCTGACACTGTCATGTATGCCACTCCTATGAACATATGAGGAATGATCCTAGTGTGGATGGGTGATACTGAGGAAAAAAAACCAACCACAACAAAACCCAACCCTCACAAGAACTGTTCTCTAAACATTGTAAAAGTGGAGCAGACTAGGGGTGACCTTTTTTAGGGTGATTCTTGTAAATAATACCCAAAATTTGGCCCTATGCATTATTCTCAGAGTATGAAGAACAGTATTTGTGGAAGGCATCAGACTAAAGGGATGGCAGAACTCGAATGCAAACTAGTCTTTGTACAGTGGATAAATATCTGAAATCAGCAAGATACCTTAGAGACAAGAAGAGAGCACTGCATTTAGGGAAGAGGAAAAATTGCTTGAATAAAAACTGGGAATAACTGACCATGCTGCTAATAAGGAGCTTCCGTGTTACAGACCACAAAGCAAATGTGTGATGCCGTTGCAAATAATCAATAAATCAATTTATACCTTTCTTACTGACACATTTGAGATATATAAAACACAGAGGGCTATTTGTAATGTTGATGTGCATTTCAGTGCATAAATGGCTCTCTACTAAAAGATTGGAACAATGTGGTTTAGCTTCCACCAGAGAAGAGCTAAGGGAGACCCAAGGGGAACACCTGGAAGACGAGTGACAGGCAGGAACTGGTTATCAGAAGAGGACACAAAATGGTCTTTACTGAATGCTTTTGGTAAATCAACAAGACAAACATCTTGTGAGAGGTGGTCATGGCATAACAGGGTCCTGACTCTCTCTGGAAGAATGGAGAAGATTATTTCTCAGGGGCCTTTCAGGACTTCTACACCTGTGATTCTAGGCTCATGTGAGAACAGGGCCCTCATCAGAATTTCTTTGAAAGACAAGAATGTCCAAATTTAGGCTCCTTTGAAAAAATGAATTTTAAAAGGTCTACTTTATGTAGGCCTTGGCTAAAGAGTCATCTGAGCAATAGTTTGGGAGTTTTATCTTTCAGCAGGTTAGGATTTCAGCCAAAGGCATCTTTGCTGCTTTTGTCCATTTGAACTCAGGAGTTAGTAACCCAGAATTCTGTGCAGAAGGAAAGAAGGAATGGGCCCACAAAATTCTGGGTTTTACTGTTTCTGGAAAAGTAATGATATCTGCTGTGAGCCAGGGGATGGTCCAGGTGAGCAGAAGCAAAGCAATATAGATGAACTTGAGAAAAGTTCAAGTTGCAACATTCAACAAGTCTCAGGAAGTGCTTGCAGTGTTTCTTTTCGCTGGCACCCATCTATAGGCTTAGTTTTCTCCCACACATCTTTATTAATCTAGCCAATAAAAATTGATTTTGATCATCCTTTCCTCATTTTAAAACTTGGTCTCTTCTGAGGTGATGGTCTTTAGCATCTTTCATCTTCAGAACTCTGTGGTTCCACCTCTTGGTAGAAATGCCAAAGTATGTTGGGAAGATACATTATCATTAGTATTTAATCTTGCTGAAGGATGTTTTCCACTGCTGTTATTATCATGTAAATTAGAACTTCAATGCCATGCAAGACTAATAGTGCCATAAAAAATTTATTCCAGTACTCTTTAAAAATATTGATTTAAAACAACAATAAAATCTGATTTTGGTTCTTTGTAAATACCAAGCAGCAGAAAGTTTAAAACCTTCCTATAATGATTGAAGCAAAAGATATAAAGATACTACCACAAAACGTTGCATCATGGAGAACAATATCAGAGAAGAATATGGATTTACTGACCAGTAGACTTTGGTGGGGCTTTCAGTTTGTTTGTTTTTTATTTTAAACACTTGCAAAAGCACTTAATATCAACAACAGGTTTCTAGAATGACAGTGGAAACAAGACTCGTTGTGAAAGGTCTTATTCTTATATAGGACCATAATGCAGGCAGTACATGCAGCTTTAGGGCATCCTGTACCACATCAGAAATGCTTTTTAGCTATAACTCTGATCTGTCAAGAAACAGAGTTGCCTACTCATATTTCTTTAAGAATTTGCTCTGGTAGATTGTTTTTGCACCAAGCTCTATGACAGATCAAGTGTCACCTGTTGTCCTCACCTGCTTAGCTTTATTCAAATTAGGCATCTACCCTTCCACAGCCAGCATAAAGCTGGCATAAAGCTTAAAGCCCACATAAGCTCTTGCTAATTTGGCAGCAATGTGACAGAAATTCAACACTGAATCTGGATCAAAAACTGTATGCTGAGCCATCCATTCATGCACACACCTGGCACTAACAATCAGAGACACAGGGCTTAAGAAGGCCAGCAGTGTGTGAGCTAGATAAAGGCAAAAGAAAAGAGACATTCGCAGTTTCATATCCAAAAGGTGGCAGGACTGGAAAACAGGATCATGCAGAAGCTGATGGGAAGAGGCATATGGGACAGGATGTCAATCAGCAATATCACATAGGGATGCCTCCTTGTGTAGAGTACTACAGAAACCAACAGGTCTGGACAGAGAAAGCGGTGTTGCCCAAGAAACCTGAGAATTTCCATAGAGGGTTGAATAGAGTTTGGCAAATTCCCACAAACTCTTAGCTCCACATAGGCACCACTAGAAATCCAAGGTAAGGACTTTTCCTTTCAAATAAAAACAGGCTGCTCTTGGGCAAAATTACTGTAAAAGTGATGGATTATGCAGCAATTTGTCTTCTGCATTCAGGGATAATGAGACACGTGTAATAAAGACTCTTACTGTGCTCATTTTGCAAACCCTGAGAGCTTCACTGACCTGCACACATCACAGAGGGTTGTTCTTGGCTACAAGGGACTTGCCAAAGCCCTGATAAAATGAGTACATTAAGGCAGATAAAGATGTACCCTTTTTGCTGTATCTTCATTTATCTTCACAGCACTCCTGGGATATAGCACCTGAGGCAGGGGTGGGTAGAAGCTGTATGTTCAAAGGTACTCCAGAAACTACCTAGCTCTTCAGGCTGGTCTTTTTTGAAGTCCTAGACTTATAATTTAGATGCCACAATCAGTCTAAAAACTTCCTTCAGGCAACTAGAACTTCAGGTTAGATGACACAGCCTTGAATCTTCCCTCCAGCTACTTCTCTAAGACTTGTGATACTTTAAAGTTGTCCAAGTTTTTCAAGTTGACATATACAAAACTGTCAAGATACTGAAGACACAACATAGCTAATCCTGAGCTGGTTGAGATGTTTGGACCTCTAGATCAGAACCTGGAAGGTAGCAAGGAAGATTTCCAGATGAGGCTTTTTTCCATTTCTAAGGTTTCTAAGGGTAGGTTCCTTTTTTGCAGACTGGGACTTCAGAGATGCATGAAACAGAGGATGAAGGGATTCATGATCATTTAGGCTTCAGACTTGTGTGTTATTCCTTCCAACCCTAACCATTCTGTGATTCTGTGATCAATGAACTAAGAATCATGGAATGATTTGTGCTGGAAAGGACCTTTAAAGATCACCTAGTCCAAGAAGTCAGATTGAATCTAATATTTACAAGTATTTACTTGAAGACTCTTGAAGAGAAGAAGTAAAAGGCAGCAACATGGTGATGTAGGAACTCTCAGACTGAACAGTTAAAAGTGTGTGCTAAATCAAGTAGAGCTGAATTCTGGAGATGTCTCATATAAACTTCAGGTAAGCACTGAGCTCTCAGCAAACTAGCCTGTGTTGAGCCTCGTGTTGCCATGAGCAAATAGGTTTCTTTCTAAAAGCCAGCTCCATACTTTTCTGAAGAACATTATTAGAGGTAATAGCCTTAGCATCAGCTGCATTGGCCTGCTCTGAGGTCAGTGTGATGCTGTTCAGAAATGCTTCAAGTGTCCAAAGCTGGGGAGCTTCACTGAGCCAGCCTCGCATCCAGGATACCAAGCCTGCTTCACTGCAGGGTAATGCCATGGCCCATTTGGTCTGAGGGCATGAACAGTAATTCCTCCTTGTGTTCAGCAGTATGCACACACTATTTGCAGTATAAATATGCCACCACGGGCTGGATAAATTACACAGTATCAGAAAAGAACATTATGCTTCCTTAGTTCCAAGCTCTCTCTGCTGCACTCCTGTCCAGCATGCACAGGGGTAATGAACAGACTTCAAACACAAACCTTCACACATCTCCTTGGAGACAGCTGAGGAGAACTTAGAGATGAACACAGAAGCATGGAATGCTCCCAAGGGCAAGAGAAGTCACAGCAAGGTCAGGTCCTTTCAGTAGCCCCATTCCTCCCCTGCTGCAGTACCCAGATCCCAGCAGTAACTAAATCCTGAACACGGCAGTGCAAAAGGAACATGCTTCTGCAGAGGAAATAGTAAAGTAAAGCAACACCCTGACAGCTCATAAACCCAGTGTTTGTGTACTTTACTGAAATGAAATAATTTTTATAGGCAGGGATGGTTATTCCTTGACAATAGTTCATAGGTAAAGCTCTCAGCTTCTGTTCTTTCTGATTCACTGTGCAGGCATGACCTTCTGTCTAAACTTGACAGTGAATATTCTGTTTGTTTATTTTCTTGAATAAAAAGGAAGGACCAAACCCAAGGCTGCAAAGCCAGTATAGGAGAGTCAAATTTATTCAGAGAGCACGCACAAGGATATAGCAGATAAAAACAATGCTTTAGGGCGAGGGCATAAAACACAGCAGAGAGGAAAGTTGCTATTTTATTTTCAGTCAGTTTTCCTGCTAGAACCCAGCCAGTCTCTGCCCCAGTCTCGCTCAGATGCTGTTCACATATGCAGTCTCTGGCAATCCCAACCCTAAGCATTTCCATGAAAATACAGACAGATGCTTAAGCCTTTACCAACTTGCTGACCTACTGGCAAAATAAGGCCAGCAGTGTGTAATATGATACCTTACAGATTTTCAGGTGCCTTTACCTTAATTTCTTAAGACTCTGGCAAACAGGATGACAAAGGAGCAACACTATCCTGCCCTGTTAGGGGGGGAAATTGAGGTGAGGTTGCACTGCTGTGAAAGGCAGCAGAGTTTGCGTGGAATCTGCAACTCTCCCGGCCGAGCAGCACTAGGTGGCACTGGTGGTATTCACACACGTTTTCATCTGCATTTCGATTTCCAAAAGGAATTCATTGGTACCTTTAGACTTTCAGCAAGCAAGAATGCAATGGAAAACAACTCAAGTATTTCTCTCAGTTGTTTGTGAGCCAAAAGATTTTTTTTAAAAACCCTTTTTTTTTCATATTAATTGAGGTCGAAGAAGGACTGAATGACACTTATTCTCTCTCAGCACTTTAGCTTGTTAACCTCACTTACATGGTATTTAAAAATTACAAGTTAACTGATAGAAATACTATGTTGCACATAATGGAACATTTATAATAATTGATTGTGCTGCCATTTTACATATGAGAAGTGCCAAAGGCTTGATTCTGTGATGGCAAGCTATCAGTGCTGATTGATGGCATCAATACCCTTACCTCAAAGTGTAGTTAGACTTATTTGAAAGTGTTAACACTACATTGGGGTTAGCAGCATCACAAATTATCCTCCTCTAAACAGACCTTAGAAATTCCCTAAAGGTTGCTTGTCAGTGTGTTTACTGGCTTACAAATTTAAGGAAACAAACACAGAATGAAGCTATAATAAAAGGAAAAGGAAATGGTTTTTCTTGGAGATCATGCATTAAAGCAAATTGAGGCACAGCTTAAAAACTGTAAAAAAGAAATCCTTTGGTTGTGACCAGGGGAATCAAAACACCAGCAAGGAACTGCCATCAAGTTGGCAAGCTTTTTAATGGAGGTCAGAACTCAACCACCTTGGTTTTGTATTAACTTCTTGCTCTGAGTTCTGGGGGGAAAAAAAACAAAAGCACAAACAAGGCCAATTTGAAGAGAGTTTACTTATCTAAAGAACATAAAGTAATTGAGCCTTTTTCCTTAAAAATGTAGTAACAGTTGCCTTTCCAGTCAGAACACTTGCACAGCTCCATCCTGTGAAATCTTTCTTGGCAGTGACAATTTGAGCAGGGGGTTTATCTCTGCCTGACTTACCTGTCCCTGTGGTGTTTTGCTTCTACCTTGTAGCAACTACAGAGCCCTGGCACAGCCTCTGCTCCTGCTGCTGAGAGCCTGGTGCTAGCAATTCCTAACCTCATTTTTGAGGGATGTGCAGGTAGAAGAGGTGCAGGGCAGGAAAACAGCTGGAAGCACCTTTTGTAAATCCCTACTGGAATATTTGATTTCCTCTAACATGAAAGCTGAATGAAAGGGACTGTTTAGTGACACACTAAAGGCCCACCTCTGCCTTCTCCTGATGCGATCAGGCTGGAATGTTCCCTGAGATACTGGCTTTCTAAGCATGCAGGTGTGCAGTTGAACTTCTTGTCCAACCTTTAAGTTGTCTTTTCTTCTTTTGCACAGTTCTACAAAATTCCAAACCACCCAGTGAATTCAGACACTCTCGTCTTCATTCAGAGAAAATCTCAAAAAAATCTAAGTCAGAGACTCTAAACTTCCAAAATCTATTCAGAGTCAAAATAAACAGAAAAATGGACACAAACATAGATTTATACTTACTTTCCTAGCACATCAGCAAACCAAGATTCTTCATATGAAAGATTACCTGAATATCATGTCTTTCTGAGCTCTCTGTCTGCCAACACTCAGTAACTCTGAAAATAAAGCTAGCCAGTTTGAAAATTTTACTCTGTAATTTCTAGGCTCACTATCACGTCTTTTCAAGCCTTTTCCCTTGCCTGTCTTCAAGTTTGTGTCTTCTGCTTAACAGGAGAGCGTACAGAAAATGGAGCCAGATTTTTATTGGAGGCATGTAGTGAAAAGAACATGCTGGCACATATGAAGCTCTAGTTTTTCACCATAAGGGAGTTCAAACACCAGGACAGGTGCCTAGAGAAGTTTGGGAAGCTCAAAATTCAGAGATACTAAAAACTCAATTGGTCAAGGTATTGAGCAAAGATCCTGTTCTAGCTGAGGCCAGTTTGAGTTGGAGGCTAGACTAAATGACCTCCAGAGGTCTTTAAGAGTCAAAATTTTTCCATGATTCTAAATTTGTGTCACACTTGTTAATATAAAATATATCATATGCTGCAGAAATATTTTAAATTTGTGATTCTTTTGTATCTGTGCACAGACACATTTTTCTGCCACATTCTTTTGTACTTAACTAGGGATTATTTAGGAGATCAGTAAAAAATTGGCTGTCTTGATCTATTCTCTTCCTTCTGCTTTCAGTAACAGCTAAAAAAAAATATATATATATCCATGCTACATAAGGGTATGCTCAGTTATAGGACCAGAACTGATCAATACTTGAACTGAAGCTGCTGGGAAACTGCCTCAGGGTTAGATGCAACACTTATGCTTTTCCTCCAGAAATAAGCCTGCAGTGGCAGAGACCAGCTCTTGATACTCGAGGAGGGGCACCAAGAATAGTGCCTGTGTCTGTCTTCTTACCAGAGAGCACCTCAAATGCAAATGATTCTTGAGTGCAAATGATTTAATATTGGTGCCCTGGCCAAGATTAATAACTGTTATTGCAGGTACTTCCCCATCCTACCCTTCTGTTGGGTTTCAGCTAGCCAGAGCCTTCTTCCCCACCGTGGAAAGACCTTAGATTTTCTCTTTACAACTTGTGTCTGAGGAGGAAAAAACCAAACCAAACCCAAAAAACAATCAGGAAATCCCTCTCCATGGTTCTTTTCCAGGTGGCAGTCCTGTGCAAGTCCTCTGACAGAGGCAAGGGATCTGGAGGAATGTGAACTCCTGGCTGC
Organism: Cisticola juncidis; assembly: GCA_013400215.1. Classification (NCBI taxonomy): domain Eukaryota; kingdom Metazoa; phylum Chordata; class Aves; order Passeriformes; family Cisticolidae; genus Cisticola; species Cisticola juncidis. Next base: position 179,658 of record VXBR01004348.1, on the reverse strand, counting down.
ACCTCAGCTGTTACCCATTCCCACCTCACCTTCTGCAGGCCCTTGTTTCTCTGACTCTTGGGGAAGCACTGCAGTGCACATCCTGTGCAGTGCCCTGAAGTGACTCAGGTGAGCTCTGCTGGTCTTAAAGCTGCTCATGGCAACCTAGAAGTCCTGAAAAGGCCTGAGAGCAATGATGCCTCAACCTTTTATTAAACAACAGGTAAAACATTATGAAGATGCACTACAGTACATCTGAGAAGCTTTGTTCTTCACAAAAGTGGTGCAAAAAATTCCTCCTCCCTTTAGCCCTGCTCTTTCAAACACTTCTTTGTCCAGCACTGTGATATCTTTTACTTCTCTTACATAACATGACAGAAGTGGAGATGACACCCCAGCCCTAGACACTGAAATTAGTTTCCTGAAGAACATGCCTCAACTGACTAATTATGATTATAGATCATGGAAATTCACTGATTACTGCAAATGAGGAAGATACAGTAAGCTCCCACCAAAGGGATAGAGCAGCTATAAACAGGCCAGCACAAGCAAATAAACGCACCCTGAGATAAGCGTTTTGAAAGCAGCAGAGCAGGGAAGATATGAGAGGGACTAATCATTCACAGGCAACAAACTACTCTATTTGGTCCATAACGAGGCATTTGAGGGTGTTTTAAAGTTCCAGATTGTCACCAAGTGAACTATTCTCCTATTAATCTGTTAGAGAATTGGTAAACAGCCACGAAAGGAGCAGCACATGCCTTCGGCATTAGAGGGAAAATTGCCTACAGATTATAGTAAAACTATTTTCCAAAGGCTGTGAGAACACCCGAGAATACTACCTGTGCTGATAACACTATCTCTGCAAAGGAGCAAATGCTTAACAATTATCTACAATACCAAGAACGGCCACATTTTTCTGAGTGCCTCTATAAAAGCAGCCAGGGACCAGGTTTATGGGGCACAAAGCAGCCAGGTAGAGAATTACCAAAAGAAAAAACCCCAAAGTATTAATTTTGCCTGAGGAATGTTTGGGAAAGAGAAAGAAATGGAAGCTTTTTAAATGTTATGCAGGATTTTTTTTTTTCCTTTTTTTCTTTTCTGTTTTTTTTTTTGAACCTCAGCCCTTCCCCATGTCCAGGCCCTTCCAGGGGTGTGTTTCTTCAGGGAGGAGGCAGACTGTCTGCTGTTATGTGGGTCAGTGTGTCACACTACATCAGACAGGCTGGATTATCCACAAGGCATTTTAATGAGTCTGTATTTTGTCTCTTATCCTTGCACCACATTGCAGGTTTCTGCCAGCAAAAAGGCTGGGGGGCCAGGGAAGGGTTCTCCTGAAAAACACTTTAAAAATATTGTCTCTGTCATACCAAGACCCATACAAATATTACAGACACACTGCATAGGGACTGCTCAAGGCCTAAGTAATGAAACTGGATTGTTGAAAGGGAACACTTTCTGGATACATTACACTCAGGAGAGGGGAAATAGCAGGTTATTTTTCCATTAAAAAAGAATTCATATCTGTGGACTTTGAGAAGCTATCACTAAGACACCAAAATATATTTTGGTTCACACCTTGTGCCTGAAGTATTTCAAAACAAGAAAGAATAAATTTTTGATGGCAAAGAAGATATTAGGGTTAATATAGATTGTATTTTAAGACTAGAACAAACAACAGACAAACACAGAAAGATGGCAAAAAACCTGATGTGCAGTTCAAAAGTCTCTGTATAGAAACACAAATATAAAGAAATAACCCAATTTGCCTCTGATTGAAGAAAGAATGCAGATAGATCCCCATGACTTACAGGTCAGTACATAGGTCAGTATATCTCCATCTGCACAGGAAGGAAATATACAAAGATTAACAGGAATTGTAAATAGGGTAGGTGGAAGAGTCTGTATCCATTCTGGCTGCAGAAACTGCTAAAGCAGAAAAAACATAATGGCTACATGAAGGAGCAGAAAAATACCAAACAGTGGATACAGGCATACTCAAAAGAGTCAGGGAGAACATTGAAGAAAAGTCTTTAAGTCAGCTATCAAATCCTACTTTTACCTTAAGGTATATTAGTCATGGCAGGCAAGTCAAATGCATTCAGGACCTTATCTATAAATGATAAGAATGAGTAGAAAAAGAGTTTCCATTTGCATCTGTAGGGATGAAAATTGTTAAAAGCTTTGATATATAAGAGAAGTACAGATAACATAGATCACAAATTTTAGTGACATTTGTTAAAAATGAAGTAGACACATGTTTCTAGTATACGTGCACTATTTTTTCAAGTTGTCTTAGTTTGGAAACACAGGTATTTATCAGGGAAAACTGGAGTTTGGCTTGGAATCTCAAATGTAAAAAAACCCTCCCTCCAAATTATTACAATTTTGCAATTAGGAGCTTTCAGGCAAAAAAAATGGGAATAGGATTAACAGTGGTTTACTAGGAAAATTAAAAATACAAATGCAGTAATGCAAAAAATCCCCAAGCAAACAAAAAACCAAAAGTCCTAGAAAACCCTGACAGAGTCAGGAATACAGCCTGACACCCTGTTGCTCAGGGTGTTGGAAGGAGTCCAGATAAGTCTTCCTAGAGTGACAGATGTGGTTCTGTTGGAGTAGAGATGATCCTGTAGAAAAAAGGGTCCAGTTCTGGTGAGATGAGTCAGGTGTTCCTCTGAGAATCCAGTGGAAAACAGGCTGCTTGATGTTCCTACATCTCAGTTTTTATTGTGGTAGGAAGGGCTGGCTCCCCTCCCACTGGGTGGAGCATCTCACAATGGGATGGTGTAATGAGTCATGTCACTGGGGAGCCTTAATGGCCCATTAATAGCAGATACTCCCTGGATGGTGGACAGTGGTGAAAGAGATAAGAAACCTGCCCCACATGGTTTTAACAGCTGGTCTATTATTAGAAGGCACCTACCCCCCTCCCCTCTGGAGTTACAAGAGATAAAGGGAAAAAAAAATCTCCCCAACTGGTTTCAACAGATGACACACAATACACTTTTTTTTTTTTGGTTACATAACGCAAGACACAGGTGCTGTTCAATGTACTAGAAAACACTTGATGTATGTGTTTCCAATGTACTTGGAAAATACATGATCATACCCAATATTTTGTCTGTAGCTTTCAAATAGAGTCAAGATTCAGCAAAAAAAGTAGTCTGATAATGTGTCAGAAAATGTCTGATGAGACATCCAAAGTTTGAATATATTCCTTTGCTTGTTCAAAAGACCAAAACAAACCCCAAAAATATTTTGGATTCTGGTTGATAGTGTGCTCTTTCGGGTACAAAGAAAGGCTCCTGAAACAATGGAAGAGTCAGAGAATCTGCTACACAAGGGGAGACTGAAAAGACAGAAACTCTTCAGTTTGAATTAAAAATTTAAAATGACAATGGGAGGAATAAGATTAAAGCTGATTAAATAATTCAGGCGGGGGAGCCTGCAATACTAGGAGTAGGGAATACTCAGATAATACAGAGATTGGCTTAAAACAGGAGAAAAGACTACCTTGTGTGGCAGGGAATACTTGCTGTCAAACCTGAGGGAGCAGGTTCAGAGAAGGCTTAGACAAACAGTAGTCCAGAGATCCAGAAATGGATAAAAAGGCCTGGGCAGGGATGCACCCTCTAACACATAGAGTGTCCTGAAGGCTGGAGCAATACCAAGGCCAGGGACTGACTGCACTGAGTGCCCATTGTCCAAACCTTCCCCAAAATTACCACTGTGTTGCCACTGTTGGGGGTAGAGTCTGGGGCAGGATGGACCATAGGTCTGGCTGAGTGGGGCGTCTCCTGTGGTGTTAAACTGGTTCTTCTAATAACAGATAAATACAATTAGGAAAACAACCAACACTCTTCATATTTCTGTCTCTTTTTCTTCTCTTATTCTTTACTCGGCTGTTTGTATCCATTCTTATATTAAAGAGTTATCCCTATAAGCACTCCCAATGATTCCTTATTATGATTATCAAATAATATTATTTGGAGTTATGGATAAGTATCAGAGCCACCTCTTCTTGTTCCCTTTGTACCCTGTGTGTATCCCATCATTCAAAACCACATCCTCTCACTTGGCAAAAGAAGTGGCATGAAGGGATGTTAAACCACAATAGCTTCCCATTATTTTTTTTTCTCTTTACCCAGAGGCTTTCACTTCCAGAGAGAAACAGTGCAACTTCTCTCAGTCCTGAAGTGCAGCCAGCTCAGAGGCAGACTGCTGCAAGTGTTTAATCATTCCCAACAGCACTAATCAGTAGATAAGGATAAAAAAAAAACAAAACCATTTCCAAGTCTTGTATTTCTTCAAAGTAGTCGTGGAGAAGACAAAAAANNNAAAGTGAAGTGAGAAAAAAAAAAAAAAAAAAAAAAAAAAAAAAAAAAAAAAAAAAAAAAAAGAAGACATTTATAAAATGCAAGCATTGGAAGAAGGCCATCAGAAAGGGTACTGGATGTGTGATAGGATTACAGAGGGAAAAGATGAATGAATTGTTTGGCAGCCAACTTCTGCTGAAAACAGAGAAATTTGGGGCTCTGAAGCCCTTTAACCTGTGCTACATAGTAAGGTTTAAGGAAGATTTTCTTTATAATTTAACAATTGATCCTTGATGAGACCTTGGCAAGGCAGATCACTTTTTAAGCTGTGGCATAGAAGAAGTTGTTCTGTAGTAATAGCAACAATCCATGAAGCTATTACACATTTCCCAACCCACTCTATGTTACTTTTTACCAAGACTGCTTTTCTGTGTAATTCCTGTTTTTATCTTGTGATTCTCTCCATTTTTTTCTTTTTTTTTTCCTCCAACAAACTAATTTTTTCAATACGACAAAATCAGAATAAGAGTTTCAAAACCTTTCAGTTCTCAAGGCAAGGACTTGTAGAATGTCTGTCCCTAGGAAAATGAGGAAATAAAAATAAAAGGCTGGATTGTGAATTCTGTGGAAAAAAAATCACTACAAACTGGTGTTTAAAAGGCACAAATGCTTATTTCCTTAATGCAGACGTAGGCTATAAATGCAAATCACTAAAATACCAATCTTTCCTCTGGTCCAAGTGAGATGTACCTATAATGTGCAAAAAGGAGGTTCCCTGTTCCTTATCTTTCTTCTTTCCTTTTTATGGCCATCTGCACATCTTACTTGCCAGTGGGAAATGAAGCCAGTAGAACTTCACAGTTTCCTGCTTTGAAGATGTCAGTAAAGCAATTCAGGGGGATTTCAATTTTTAAAAAATTGAAAAAAATCACCATATTTGGATACTACAAGTCAGAAATGCAAAGCTTTTTATTTTATTGGAACAACTGCTATTTTATAGTGATATAGTGTTTATTGTTAGCTTTCTGTGAGAAATTCCAGAGGCCTGGACTTATATAAAAGAACATGTCAGGACAGGTAGACATTGTGCTCAGCATCACTGTCATGAAGTCCAGTAGCTGTTGTATTTACTTTTTCTTGATCAGGATGTACAAAGAACTATTAATGCCTGATAGGCAGAACAATTATACATGGAGCCAGTTCATGTTACGTGAGCCATGGTAGAGTTTAGGATTCCTGAAGCATTCCTGATATTTCCTGGTTAGCTGACAGAATGTTCAAATAAAATAGAGCCATTTAATGAATTTTATAAGAGTGAAAAGCATACTGTCCTCCAATCATCGATCAAAGAGAGTTTCCAATGAGTCCAGTGGATAAGGCAAGCTGTCCCAAAATTCATACTAAGAAAATTAATTCCTGAAACTGGAAAATACAGCCAGCTCTGTTGAGGAATTGTGCAAATCTTCTTGGCACTATGCTGTGCTAACCCAGCTGTGATGCTGCTGCATCCAACCAGCAATCTCTGCCCTGCTTCACTCTGCATGCAGACACCAACCTGCTCAGGCTGAACTCCAGATCCCTTCATGCTCCAGTGCACAACTGGAAAGATGCCTCCTGTCTCTCCCATATAATAAGAAGTTATGCTGTGCCACTGGTTTTGTCAGAAGCTGAGAAGAAAGCCAGATTCTGTATCATTTCCAGACCTTTTAGAGCCCTGATAACTATGATAACTCCACCCTGGGAGTTTCAACACCCTTGGCAGCTTATAGACCAGTATGGATGAGTTGCTACTGGACCAATATCTCCTGCTTAAATCTCTGAAGGACCAGCAGCATACCAGATTGTGCCCTATGTCTCTTTAGTAAGAGAGACAAATATGCCTCTGTATGTGTCTGTAACCCTCTCCAAGGGTTCCAAGGAAGTCAGATAAGTACAGAGAGGTGCCTGAACCTGACACATGCATCACGTGTCCCTCAAGTCTGATCTGTTCTCCTTGTCAGAGAGACAGAAGTTAGTAAGGAGCACGGACTCTGCTGGCAGCTGGTTTCCTTCCAGCTTTTCCCTTCAATCCACAGACACATCAGAGCACTCAAACATGTGAAGAGCAAACTCTTCCAGTAAGAAATGTGCAATACACTGATTAGTGTCCATGTTGGTACAGTTTCCAAGATCCAGCCTAAGGTTAGTATGCATAGATTCCTTTAAGACCTTTATTTATGCGTTCTCCCTCTTCTCTGTCCTTCACACACTCCTGTTTCTGCCTGGTCCTGTGCAAGGCATGAACACATGCATGGTGCAAGGTGAAACAAGAGCCAGAGTGGGGCAGGGGCAATCAGAGCTGCCCTTCCTGCCACAGCAAGGCATGAGACCTGCAGATGGAACCTGTCAGACTCTGAAAGGCTGCAGTCAACAGAAATATTTTCTTTAAAGAAAGGGCGTGAAAATATTTTACACTTTCAACTAAAACCAGGTCAAGTTAAATGCATAGGAGGGTGCTGCTTAGAATCTGGATTTCTCTGGAATTCTACTTTCTGATCCCCAGCTTGATTTGATCAGTCCTCAGATTCACCATTCAGATTACAGAAATGCTCAGTCAGGACTGCAGCAGAAGCAGAAGATTCCAGGGGATTATGTAATACAATTTATATTCTACAGTAATACCATTGTATAATGTCCTTATTATTCAATGCATTTAGAGAAGTTTGGAAGACTGACAGCCTTTAGGCTTGTCTTCTACCTGCTGTTGAATAGAAAGTGGCATCAACAATGTAATTTTAATTTTAATTGCCACTTTCCTTCTCTTGCAATTCTAAGCAAAGACAAAACTTCAGAAACGCAAGATTCATTGCTAAGTTTCCTCAGCAAAATTAGAAAACAAGACTCCTTTAAGTTAACTTATATCATCCAAAAATATTAATAGGAATTCACTTTTAGTATTATTCAGCTGCTCTATCTGTTTAGCCCTTGGTAAAATAATTTCTGTTCTTGGTCATCCAGAAAGAGTTTTCACCACTGGCATACAGGCATTTTCATAGCTTTTGGGATCTGGGGGGTTGTTTTTGTCCTGAGGCTTTGGACATTTTCTATTGTTTCTGTGAGTGAGAGCTGAAATTATATGTTTGAGTAATTTCTTTGTGGAGTAACAATTTTACAATCCCTTTAAAAATCTCCTTGCTTGTGATGCTTATTCTTGTTTGGGCTGACAGACTATTAAAGAAGAAGAATTACTGATCTCACAAGAACTTTTTTCCTGTTAACTGTGCACTTCATTTTACCTTTTCCTCTCCAGCAGTGACTGCACTCCAAAACAGCAGTTTGTCACCTTTATGTGGTTCATATGTGAATTGTTCTTTGGGGAGAAAGCAAAGCAAGAGATAGAGGAGAGTTGATCCCAGATCAATCACACTCATTTCAAAGGGGTTTGACATGTGAACCACAAACATTTCTGTCTGATGGGCTCTGTGCTGGTCGAGCTCCTCATGTCAGAGCAAGCTGCAAGCTGGCTGTGCTGGCTGCACCTTGGAGCTCCCAGAGCAAGCACGGGAGGGCTGCAGGTGTTTGCCACAAACACCTTTCCTGTGCCAGTGGGAGTCACACAAGGCTTGTGCAGACTGCAGGGAAACCAGGAGCAGCATATCAAAGGAAATAACACCAAATTCCTCTTATGCTATTTCATTCCTCTCTTGGAAAGATATTTATGAAGGAATTATTGCTTTCCTCCAGTCTCTCCACTGGATACTCTCTGGTCTGTATGACACATCTCCCGTCAAGGACTTGCTTTGTTTCTTGAGCAGGTTTTTCCTTAGCAAGTTCTGCAATTTTTTTCAGTTCACTTGAGATAGTACCCGCTATTCTAAAAGATCAATTAAAATACAATTATGAAAAAAAAAATCTCAGCATCCTAGAATGAGATTTGTTAGACTGTGGAATAGTGTCCTGAGGATGTGGTGGAAATTACTTTGCTTGCAACTTATAGAACCACTGAAGCACTCAAAACTATGAAGTAAAGAGCCATTGAAGTTTTTTTCCATGGACTAAATTGGGATTTAGCAAACATTTTTGATTCTTTTTTTCCTTCTCTCTTGCCTATAACTACGTGTAAATAAGGAAGGAACAATTTTATCTATTAAAAAAAAAAAGTTAATCAAAAGTCAAACAACAAAATCCCACAGAAAATCACTTAATTTAGGGAATGCAATTTCCTATGGTTTAATTGAAGCTACTGTTCAAAGTCACCATATACTACCTTAGTTATGGATTAAGACTTATTTGCTTTAAGGAAGCATCTTCTTTGATGCTTGGATATTCTCCAGACTTTAAGTAACATAAATTGCTTCACATTTCTGTAATTTCCCAATTTGTGTTAAAACACACATTCTTTTTCTGAGCTGGCAAGCATTAGCTCCTTGTCTGACTTAGTGATTACTTGTCACTGTTTGCCCATCCACAAACTACATTGGATTTAAGTCTGGACTGGCAAAACCCATACTGCAAGTTAATGCAACTCCATGGAACATGCCATACCATCTGTCCACCCAAATCTACTCTGAGAATGATCATAAATGGACATATCCTTCTACCTCTTCATAGAAGAGAATTATGGAATTATGGAATATACCTGTAAATTCAAGCAGTCCTGTAAGTGTGAAAGAAGCGACTTTTATGCTACTTTAAATGTGGAAGTAATATTAGATGTCCATGGAACCTCAGGAAAAGTCAGGCCTTAAGAGTCTCTTTCATTTGCCTGGGTAAAATGTGATGAATCATATATTCACAATTTGAAGGTAAAGCCAGAGTAAAATTCTATTTAAATGTAAGTGAATACTTATGGAAGGTATTGCATTCCTCTACCTCTCATCTACACTGTTGGATAACAGAGAAAAATCAAAGTGAGTCTCGGGAGGACCAAGTCGTTCCCTGTCATATTTTTTCCACTGCAAATACACTACAGTCCACTGAACACTGTGGGACTGCCACAGCTGCAACTGGCATTTATCTGTGGAAAATGGAAGTGTTGAAGAAATGGTGAAGAAGAACATAGATCCAAGCCTTGACAGAACTTGTTCTGTAACACAGTGAACTAACCTAAGATTTTTCAAATACAGATGACAATGGCTAGCTGCATAAAGAAGATTTACATCTGATTTTACAGCTGATTTCAGACTGGGCTAGTCTTAAACCTTGGGTGAAAGGTATCAGAGCCTCAGGGAAATGAAATAAAATAAGTAAATATGAGAGAGAGCAGATATTTAGGTGCTTAGCTCTGGGCCTGTAAATATGATGGAAACAGAACAGCTGGGATACCTGGATTCGCTCTTTGAAGAATTGGCTGAAAAGGAGGTCTCTTTGCTCTTCCCATTGATTCAATTTCAAGAATATATAATTGCATGAATTTATTTCTGGGCTAATCAGTGACTGTGATGAATATCTGTCATGAACTTACATATCCCTGAGATGAATTTAAGGAGGCTTGGATCAGTCCCAACAATGCAACAGTCACCTTTAATAAGTGATCCCTTGTACACGTGGAACTGACAAACCTGCACAAGTGGTAGGTCAAATTCCCCCTTCCCCACCTAAGGATAATTTAAAGGTTTTTAATCACTCTTTTTAAGCCTGAGCTTCACATTTGGTTTGCTTTCAAGCTCCCTACTGTATCTGGTCTTCCTGTGGGATTTTGGTTTTTATTTTCATTTGGTTTCAACAGATGTTATTTACTGCTATTTCACTCTGCTTTGGAGAGGATTTATCATTGAGATGTATTTTCATTTTAGTGCACAAATACGTTAAATCCAGGCTTGAAGCCCGACCAAAACAGCTGGAAAGTGACACTGAAATGAAGGCTATAGTGCTGCTTCTCTAATCTGCTGAGCAGTTTATATAAATGCAGTATAAATAAAATGAGTCTGCAAACAGAAAAGCTTAAGGGATATTAAATCCTGGCTTTATAAATGATGGTCAAGCTAGCAGGAACCACCCCATAGTGTGTAATCTTTCTCTTTCATGTAACAAGGTTACCTCACAAGCTTTTTGGAGTAAACTTAATTAAAGTCAGTGGAGAGAAAATACAAAGGGGGAATAGTAATAGATTTTACTTCAGAAATCAAGTGCATTTACATATCTATCTGTCTGTGAGCTAGAAGTATGTCTCCCCATTCCTAGTGGGAGAAAGCTTAATTTTTTTTTCCCTCCTAAGATATTTACACCCACACATGCATTCATAGTGAGCAGAGAGAAGGTGGGGATGAGTGGACTCTTCCCTTTTCCTGGAAGAGAAAAGCTCAGTGCTTAATAAAGGTTTTTGAAAGGACACAATATGCTACACATGTTGGCAATGAGTTTGTAAGTGTTCCTAACATTTCTATACAGCTGTAATCCATGCATTTAATAAAATATTGATATCTATTTCCACAGTTCTATTGTGCAGCAAAAATCTTAATGGGATCTAAATTAAACACTTCTGCAATGGGTTGGAGACTGCATGTCATTTCTTGCCCTGGTGGAAAAGCTTTGTGCCATCCCATCTGCTGTTCCAAATGCCAGACCTCAGAAATGTCACTAAATGGGAGGGCTGTTGTAGAGAAGTACTTGCTATTTTATTTGAGATTCTGTTTAGCCTGGTAAAACATCCCCTTATCTGTTTGTATCACTGAGCTGTTGCTGAGCTACAGGCCCAAGTCTAATCTCAGATTGATGAAATGCATCCAACATGACATTTGACTCAAACTGCTCATAAATAATAATAATACTACTTTACATTTATATAACCCTTTTCAGCAAGAGCTCTCCCAAAAGGCCTTTTTGACCTCCAATCTATCTATTGTGACTCTCAGTGAATTAGAGACAAGCGTAATGCTCTCTACTCCACTACCCCATACAATGTGGCAATAGCTGTGAGCCAAATTACATTTGTGATGAGCATCCAGTCATTTTAGCTACGTGATGCCCAATAATCCATCCCAGCAGAGATCACCTGTAACACTCTCAGTGTCTCAGTGGTTCAGACAGCTGCTAGTTGTATAAAAAGCTCCCTGCCCAGTAAGTATTGCCCTCTTTCTTCCAAATCTGGCATCTCTAACCCTCAAATAATTACACAGACTTTAGTTTGACAATATTTACTCTGGAAAAAAAAATAAAAAAGATACTTTTAGATGCAGGAATTTGCAATTCATTGTTTACCAAAACCAGAAGTTTCGTGAATTCTGAAAAGTAGATTCCTGGAACTGTTCTGAATTTAAGGTGTTAGTACCTCAATCCTAACCAAAAACATATGGAAACATGTAAATACACCACCATGACACTGTCACATTAAAAAGATTGTGTAGGTCATATCAAAACAGGGTGTTGTTCTGGTTGTAGTCAGGGTTTTTTCCACTTCTCCTTATGAAAACATATTTTCAAAGGCATCTAGGCATCAAACAATGCAGATAGGGATTTTCAGATTCATGTGCTGTGTCTATTGCAGCTTGAAGCTTAAACCCCATGAATAAAATTGCCTTGGATAAATCATGAAGGCTGGCTTTAGTGATCTGCCAAAGAACAGCATCTATCTACATATCTAAAAAACTCACTGTAAGATATTTTCTCCCTGCTCCTGCTGAAAGCACAGGTACAACTCTTATTGCCTTCCAAAGGAACAGAATTTAGCCAATGAGGTACTTTTACTTCTGTGTAAAACTTCCTTTTCTGATTAACCGAGAGTACAATGTAAATAATTGTCAATTGCTTAGGTTACTTGAAAATATCTTTATGGCTCAAAGACTATGCCAAAGACAGCTGATAAAAAAGGTTACAATAACACATGGAAAAGAAGCAGAACACATCAACTTGTAACTTGAAACACTTACCTTCTATACAAGAGATCCAACCACAAATTCCTGTTCTCACCTTGCAGTGGGATGTCAGGGATTTTAGCCATTTTGGTGTGATTTTTTTTATTGTTTGGTTTTATTTTAAAATTTTGAAGATGCTTCTTGTTAATCCATTTTACATTTATTCCCAAGGTAATTCCCATAAATCCGTTATATATCACCTTGTTCTTGCAAAAAAAACCTAATGGGATCAGCAATTATCAAAAATAAACAGGATGCTGATTTTATCATACATTACACATTGAATCAGTAGTGCGAGAAAGAGTCTAATGAACCCGTCATTTTCTCTGTGTATTGTAGCCTGTCTCTGTATATTGTTCTGTCCTTTTTTTGCTTTTCTCAACTGTTGATCCCCTTGTCTCCAAAGCCAAAATATTTCCCATTTCTGTTTTGTGTCTGCATGTCACCACTGGAAAACTCAGACATGTGTTTGCTATACAAGGACAGGAATTTTCATATCTGTATTTAGACTAAAGCCTCAGGTAGAATTAAAAACTTTACAGTGTTCCAGCTCTAACAGCTGATATCCCATAAACTCACAGTTAAGTTAAATGCATTCTCTGCACCATCTTTACAGTCTGGCATCTGATAACACTTTGGTTTCAGTTTGATAAGTCAGTGATTGATCTTGTAACCTAAGTGTGAGCTACTCATTTCTACCTTCCTTACCTGTGAAGTAATGACACAAAAATGTGATTGAGAGCAGCCCTTAGGAGAAGGACCTGGGGGTGCTGGTGGATGAGAAGCTCAACATGACCCAGCAATGGGCACTCACAGCCCAGAAAGCCAAACATGTCCTGGCCTGCACCCAAAGCAGGAGACAGCAGCGTATGGGAGGGGATTCTTCCCCTCTGCTGTGCTCTCGAGACTCTTCCTGGAGAAATGCATCCAGCTCTGGGGTCCCAACATAAGAAAGAGATAAACCCATTGGAGCAGGTGTAGAGGAGACCACAAAGATGATCAGAGGGCTGGAGCAGCTCTCCTCTGAAGGCAGGCTGAGAGAGCTGGGGTTGTTCAGACTGGAGAAGAGAAGACTCTGAGGAGACCNTGGAGAAATGCATCCAGCTCTGGGGTCCCAACATAAGAAAGAGATAAACCCATTGGAGCAGGTGTAGAGGAGACCACAAAGATGATCAGAGGGCTGGAGCAGCTCTCCTGTGAAGGCAGGCTGAGAGAGCTGGGGTTGTTCAGACTGGAGAAGAGAAGACTCTGAGGAGACCTTAGAGCACATTCCAGTACCTGAAGTGAACCTAAAAGAGAGCTGAAGTGGGACATTTACAAGGGCAGGAAATAACAGGACAAGACAGAATGGCTTTAAAAGGAAAGAGAATAATTTTAGTTTAGATATTAGAAAGAAATTCTTTGCTGTGAGAGTGGTGAGACATTGTAACAAGGTGCCCAGAGAAGCTGTGGATGTCCCATCCCTGGAAGGGTCTGAGTGAAGGTTGGATGTGGCTTGGTCTAGTGGAACGTGTCCCTGCCCATGGCAGGTGAGTTGGAAACTAGATGATCTTTAAGGTCCTTTCCATCAAAAAACATTCCTGATTCTATGAAAAATGAAGCTCTTTCTAATAAAAAGGTGTCCAGACCTCTGTTCAAGCCAGAAGGAATTCTGATAGTTCTGATTTTATGGACTGTAGGATAAGGTAGCAGAATTATGTTGATTTTCTTACAGGGGACAGAAATAAAGAGAAATGAAAGCAGATGGATCTGCCCTAGCAGTGAACCACTGCATACAATACTTTGCTTCAGTGAGTATCCAAATGATTTTCAGGTAGTTTGGTGCATAGTTAATTTATGTGCTTCCTTCTCTGCCTGCTAGTTAGAAGCTGTTTCTCAAGAAGGGATTGTTCTCTGAACTGTTCACCTTTGCATGCGCTATTTCATTCTTAACTCTTCTAATATTCTTCTTAAGGTTAACTTAGTGAAGTGAATTCAATATACTTTTTTGTTGCACTCAGGGACTCTGTGTGTGGCTGGGGTCCAACCCAAAACCTGCAAAGGAGCTCCTAGGTGACTGCTTGCTTGATGACTGCATGTGTCACACCACAGAGGCTGTCCCAGCCAGGAGAGGTTTGCCATCACCAACCAGAGGTGACAGTGTCCCTGCAAAGGGCAGCGCTGACAGGTACCTTGTATTTTGACCAAATGTAAAGATTCTTCTTTAGGCTGCATCTTAGATAAAGCACGTTTCATTAAATATTTTGGAGTATAAAACAGAAGTCTGAAGCACAAATTACCATCTCACAGTATCTGAAGACACTGTGTGTATGCAGCTCAAGTACTCCATTTTCCTGACACCACAAACAGATAGAAAAGCAGCCCTGGTTTCTACAAAGGTGCATACTTTTGTAGTCCTCACTGAGACATTTAAAAACCTGAAAATACATTGAAGTTCTCCCTTTCCCTTGGTGAGGATGTCTAGGATAGAGAAGCAATATTATTTTTATTGACAGATACAAAATATTTAGAGGAGGAAGCTGGAAAAACAAAGACTACATCCACAAGAGGACCTTAGTACCAAGAAATAACAATGTTGAATAAACATCCAAGATCTCTATACAAAAATGTTTCAAACAATTCAGAAAATTTTAAAAGACGTGCTTCAGTGCTTACAACAATCCAAAAAAACCCCCAAACCATCGAAAAAACCACCAAAAAACCCAAACAAAAACTCCACCCTCAAATAGTTAAATGATGCAAATGTGTATAAAAATGGGATCATTATAAGGAATTTCCAGGTATCACCAGCATATCAATCTGAGTTAAGCTACAAATATAGACAAACTTATATCTTTGGAGATACCCAAACCTTTTAGAATGATCTAGATGGTTACACAAGAGCTGACACAAGTAGATTTACAGAAGAACATAAATCTTGGCAAAACACTGCATAGTAGTTCAATTATCCTGCTTCAGGGAAACCTAATTTAATTGCTGGAATGCAATCACTTCCGATAAGGTTTGATACGAGCATCATCTATTGTCGGTAAATGTATCTTCACCAGATGTTCTTTCTACAACAGCTAAATAAAATCGATAATCACCCACTTCAAATAGCAAACTGTTTGTTGCTTCTTTAATTTGTAAACCATCTAGCCAGAGGTCAGTACCTTATTTTATCAAGAAAATAAAGATTATAGCTTATTCTAAAAAACCCCCATCCTCTATTATTTGTTATTGCAGAGTTCATTTTCTGTATGCATAGTTTCTCCTTGCTTAGTACTTCATTAGTGTGTGGCCCAGTTCCTTCAGACTACTCTGCTGTGCCATTTCCCGGAGGATGAAATGAAGTCCAGTATCTCATCTCACGGATGTTTGACTGAACTTTTCCAAAAATTGATGTTTAAGAATATTGGGAAATTGCTGTAGTGGGTTGACCCCAGCTGAATACCAGGTACCCACCAAAGCCTCTCTGTCACTCTGCTCTGCAAGTGAACAGGACAGAGAAAATGTAGCAAAGGGTTCATGGGTTGAGATAAGGACAGGGAGAGATCACCCAATAAATACAGTCATGAGGAAAACAGACTTAAAGATATTAATTGAATTTATTAGTAACAAAATCAGAGCAGGATAATGAGAAGCAAAAACAGACCTTAAAAACACTTTCCCTCCACCCTCCCCCTTTCCAAGTTCTACCTCCTACCCCCGATGGCAGAAGGATACAGGGAATGTGGGTTATGGTCAGCTCATCACATGAATTTCTGCTGCTGCTCAGGGAGAGGAGTCCTTCCCCTGATTCACTGTGGGGACCCTCCCAGGGGAGACAGTTCTCCATAACTTCTTCAGTGTGATTACATCCCATGGGCAACAGTCCTCCACAAACTGCTGCAGCATGGGTCACTCCTCCATGGGGTGCAGTCCTTTGGGCACAGCCTGCTCCAGTCTGGGTCCCCCACAGGGTCACAAGTCTATTGGAACCCTGAAGGCTGAGAATTTCAGGCTTTCTGTGCTAAAAGGCACTGACCTCCAAGCAAACACTACATTTGACTTGAGGCCTTGGAAGAGACTTCTGAAATTGAGTGATAGCACTGGGGTTGTGGGTGTGTAGTTTGAATAGAAGTGTGTGATATCACAGGGTGAAAAAATCAGAATATAAGGTTTTAATACATAGTAGTATATATGGGACAATATGGAGGATTTAAGGCATTGTCTTAATCCTTCTTTTTCACCTTCTCCTTCATGGTTTTGGGTGTTTTTTTCTAATGGGGCTGAAAAGGTCCACATTGCAGACCTTGGATAGTCAATTATTGGGTCAAAAGTATAAATAATATAGGTGTCACCTTGTTATTGGAGAATAAGCTCTTAAAAGTCCTTGGAAAATTAGAGGCTACTCCATTTTCCACCTTGTGAGTCAGAGCTCACGACTCATGAAAATGTAATTAATTAACACTGAGTCCAAACATGAAATTGCAACTCCCTTGTATTAATCTTGGCTTTAACATGAAGAAAAGATAAGAAACTAACAAGTCCTACCAGGAAACCTGCTCCAGTGTGGGTTCCTCTCTTCACAGGCCTGCAGGTTCCCACCAGGACCCTGTTCCAGCCTGGGTCCCCCACGGGGTCACAGCCCTCTCTCAGGCATCCACCTGCCCTGGCCTGGCTCTCCTCCCCGGGCTGCAGGTGGATCTCTGCATCCCTGTGGATCCCCATGGGCTGCAGGGGCACAGCTGCCTCACCATGGGCAGCACCACAGGCTGCAGGGGATGTCAGCTCCAGTGCCTGGAGCACCTCCTGTCCCTCTGCACTGACCTTGGGGTCTGCACAGTTGTTCCTCTCACATGTTCTCACTCTGCTCCTCCCTGGTCACAATTACTTCTGTGCAATAACTAATTTCTTCCTCTCAAATCTGTTATCACAGAGGCATTGCCACCATTTCCAGCTGGCCCAGCCTTGGCCAGTGGCACATCTGCCTCAGAGCCATCTGCTGGCTCTGGGGACATGGAGGAGGCTCCTGGCAGCTTCTCACAGAAACCACCCCTGTAGCCCCACCAGTACCAAAACCTGGCCATGCCAACTCAATAGACTCTAACATTTGAACAGTTCTGTAATTGCAGCTGAACACATTTTTTCATTGTTCTAGTTGTGTAAGACACCTTCAACACAAACAATGTACAGCTCCTGATGTCTCCTAACTCTGCAGGTTTGAGAGATGAGCTATAACTAGAACCCACTCAGACCCTCTGATGGCTGATGCCAAATGAGGCAGGTAGGACAACCATTCTTATCCACTTGCATGTTTTAATATTCTCTCTTATTTAAGCAAATAATTACTTAGAGGTTCTGACTTGCAGTATGGTGACATTTGAAATGTACAAGAGCAAGAAATGAAATATAGTCCTGATACTGGAGTTATTTCTACTCTATAATTAATTGACAAATTCTATCACAAGCAATTTGTATTTATGAAATTGCATAATAGACCCAAGTGGTTTTATTTAGATGTAAAGCCTATCTAGTGCAATCACACTGCAGTGAATGTATCCATTGTTAGCATTAGCACTGAGAATTTAAAACCGGAATAAATTTTTGTTACCTAGGGAAATTTACATATGCAAATTGAAGGAGCAAAATCCCCAACCTATCAGGATTGATATTTTCTTGTTTTCTGTGGTAAAACACCCTTAAAATAATTAATCTTTTGTAAGGGCACTGTTTAGCAGATGTGCTATTTTGGAAATAGACCTTGAAGCTTTGTAAGCCTGTAAAATTTGCAAATAGATGAGAACAAACCCTTAGTAAATGAGATAAAGTAATAAAATATGTACTCTTTAACTAATTGTAGACATAACGCCTAAAGATCTTGTGAAATAACCTCTGTTATGCCAGGTATTAATATAAATTAGCTCAGCTGTGAGTATGGTCTCTTCTTAAAAGCTGAATAGATTTGCCATGACATTGCTTTAGAAACCTTTGGAGATACTCTATGGTTAATGATGACTATTGAATGAATTTGCATAACATTAAACTACATGGGAACATTTGACTCCTAGTTGTATTCTCTGTTTCATCCCTACCGAATTTCATACATAAGTCATGTATCTTCAGCTGAAATATCAGAGCACACACCATAACCATCCTTTTCCTAAATAGTCGTTGGTTTATCAGAAGAGAGGACTGGACTCTGCAAGTGAAATTTTCCAAAATTTTGATTTCCAAAAATAAACCCAAGTAAATCTGTGTGCATATGACACCTGTTCTGCATCCAAGGATTCATAAAAACCTATTACCTCAAAACAAGGATGTGATGCTGGGAGCAGAAGCAAGGAAGTCTAGAACTAGTGGATTTCCACATCTCCAGTTTTAATGCACAGTGATGACTATTAGAAAGTTGACACCTTCCAATACTTTCTACAAAGCTATTCCCTTCACAGATTAAGAAAAGCCTGGGTTATCTTGCATAGTACTGTGTAGAAGCATCTGACACTCTTGACTTCAATACAGTCTTCTCATACACGTAGGAAAATTTGATTTGTCTCCCAGAGGGTTTTCTGATCACAGCCATCAACATAATTTGATCTGACAGGAGACAAAATCTCTCTTCAGAACAAAATACTTTACCTACAGACAGCTATACCTGAGCCACAGATACATGAGCTCACTTACTGTCTCTAGAGAAATGGAGAGTTGCATGCAGAGAGCCATGGTAAGCATGATGGTGCTGCAGAAATACAGGAGGACAAAGGGCAATTCCAACCCTGTGCTTCTCACAGTAATTTTACTCCAGTTCCTATTTCCCTTTACAGGAGAAACCTATGGAAACCAGAAACTAAAGAGGTGCAAGGCTGTGAATCCCACCTATGAGAAATCCCACAAAGCAAGACTGGAACTGGAAATAATAAGTTTGCCTCTCAAAAAGGGTGCTGGCTGCTGTTGCCTGTAATTCTCAAAGCTGATGGAAAGATTCATGAGCTCCAGTGAGACCCACAACCTGCACAAGCTAACTTATCTCAGGCTGCAATTTAACCCAACTTTAATAGTTCCCAGGCCCTCAGTAACTGTCTGACCTGAATTGGAGCTTCTGAAGTGCTTTATTCTATCCCGTGTTATAAAAGTTTTCTCCTTAAGGATATTTCCAGCACAAATCCTGCTTTTTTTTTTTAATTATGTCTGAACCTGTAGCAGCAGAAATAACAAATATGGATCAGGGAAGCACTAGGAAAGCATCTCACAAGATATTTGGGGTTTGTCATCACCAGAATGAAGCTAAGACAGGTTGCTGGCAACAATTTCAGGAAACCTATTACCTTACCGAGCATTAACAGAATTGGTTAGATTAGCAGGAGCGTTAATCAATCCCCATTAGTATTACATATGCTATTTCCTGAAAGGAAAGATATACCTTTTGGATAAGATTTTGCAAACACAGCCAGTATAGAGTACAGTGAAAGAGACAGGTACAAAAAGGTGTAAGGATTTTGTCTGACTGCAAAATGATCCTTGCCTCAGCTACTTTGACTGGATATCAGTTAACAAGAACATCCTTTCTCTCTAGATTTTCACCCAAGGACATGTTTGGTTTTGTGGCTTTTATAATGGACTTGAGATAATTGTCTACTTTGTAGTTTTTATACCTTTTAAATCCTAATTTTTTTGATAGCATCAATACAGGGTTCAATACAAATTGCCACAAAAGTCCATGGAGTGGCCACAGTGAACAATGATTTGGCAAACTTCTCCTCTACCAATCTTCTTAAGATAGGTCATTGGGATTTTACCTGACTGCCTAAGTCACTTAAGGGCTCTTTAGATCGGTCATTTACCAGAAGGCATCCAAAATAAGTCACATAAGTTTTCTGCTTGGTGCTAGATCTAATCCAAAAGCAAAATTTATTTCCAATTTCTGATTGTTGAAAATAGCTACAATTAAAAGATAAACAATCAGAAGAGTAAGTGTAGGGTTAGTTTTGGCTGACTGATTTTTTTTAAAAACAGAAGGACAAAACTCCTAATAGGCTTCACAAATAATTCAGTAAAACTGAGAATGCCTATGCACAAAATGACACTTGAAAATAGTTTTCTTAGTGCATCTTTATAGGAGTGATTCAGAATATCAATTTGTTTGAGATTACTACATATTGTTTTCTTTTTTAATTGCTAACTCAAGTGTTTAGAAATGGTTTCTTTAAAGTTTGTAGATACAAACCTATTGAGAATGATCTTTAGACTAATGTTAATCACATTGTCCTTCTGATATTCAATTATGCTCTCAGCATATCAGGAAAACCTCTCACAACACAGAACTTGTTCCTGCAAGTACTAAAAACTATCTTTGACAAAAAGAGTTTTCACCATTGTTCCTGTCAATGCTAAACAAACAAACACAATCTGGGCTCTGCAGGCTGGCCTGTGAACCAGAGGATCGTATTTGTGGTATACAAATTACCCACTGTCTGCAAAATAGCAGAAAGAATTTAAAAGGGCTGAGGGGAAGGGGGAGAGCACTTCAGAAGAAGAAATATTCCTACCCATTAAATGAAGGAAAGAATTTAAAAGAAGAGAACATGCAAGTACTGGATGATTATTTACAATTTAGTCTAGTTTTTATCTGACTGAATCAAAGTGTGCCAAGCCATGTACACCACAGTCTACAGAAAGAACAGTTAATTATTCAATCTTGCATGAGAGCAAGTGCAACCTTGACCTTCTGAGGTTTTTCTGCAGGACTTATCTATTCAGGCAACATAATCTTTATTATTGCTGAAGGGTTTAATATTTTCACATTGCTTTGATAACCAGTGAAGCATAAAAACATAGGTATTCCATGAAGCTCTCTGTAGAATTACTTTTCAAAATAGAATAATTTCAGGTTATCTTTGAAAGTTTTGATTTGTAATTTAAGAGATCACAAAATTCTAAATATGCATTGGCCCCCACACACAAAAAAGTCCAGCTAAGACTGGTGTTTGCTTCTAGCCTGTTTTGATCAAACTCAGTTGTGAGTATGCATGTATTTTTATCTGCCTCTCTCTTCCAGCTAAGTAACTCTTAAGCCAATTTCAGCAACAGTGAAGAGAGAGTAAAGGTCTTTGAAGTAGGTCTCAATATTCTGGATGTCAAATTTTCTACAAAATTACTGGAAACAGGTAGCTAGGTAGAGATGAAAGGCCATCCCTTGCCTGAACTAAGTTATAGTGTGACCTCAATTCGTAGTAAGCCTCAGGGTATTTACTGAGGCTAGAGAATTGCTGAGTGTCCCAACATGAGAAAAGTTTCCTGTCTGCAGTCATATTTTTATTGACTGTGACACAAAAATGCTACCACAGGACTCCAGAACACTGAGAACCAGACCTCAGTACTGCCACTGCCCAAGAAAACACTTTTCCAGTTCTCTTCAGAAGTGTTAGACACCTGCATGAATGACAAAATCTCCCTAGAGACCAGCCCTTTTTCTGCCACAGAAAACCCTTGTCTTATCAGAGCAAAAGTAGTGTTCTGTTCCTGAACACAAAGTTTGAGAACTTCAGTAGGATGTCACATCTCATTCAAGAAGGCTGAAAACCAGTAGAATTCATGTACTGGTATTCATGTTCATGCATTGCACTTTCAGCTGCTTCGCTCTTATTATGACTCTGTGGAAAAGAGCTAAGAGGAACTTCACAGCTTTTCTTATTTTTCTTTTTTTCTCCATAGGTTTTTATTTTAAAGACACCTAAGAAAAGTTTTTTAGCCCAGCACAGATTACAGCTGCTCAAGCTCATACCCGACTGCCAGCAGCACCAGCTGCAACACAGACATATTCCTTCTCCCAGGAATGCCTTCCACACCAGGAGATAGAGGAAAGTATGAATTTGACTTTTTGACTTTAAGAATACTGACTTTAAGAAACCTAAGTAATTCAAAGACTTTAGGCTATTTCTTATTCTTACAGAAACAGAAGGCAAAAGTACCTCGATTTTTTAACAAGTGCAGGTTTTGATTTTTTTTCTGTACTTCCTAATCTTCCTGGCTAGTTAAGTAAAATACAACATACAACAAAGCTTGTAAAAAGACAGAAGACATATGATCTCAGAGAGAGGAGCTTGATCTGCAGAGGATATTGGATGTTTGAAAAGAGCAAAGGATTTTAGTAGAAGATTTTATTAACTATTGTTTTTGCTTTATCTCTGATTGTAATTACACTTTTTTTAGAACTTGCTCTGCCTTCTACACTACAGCTCAGATGCTGACATGAGTAGGGAAACTGCATAGCTAAATCAGTAATTTGTCTAGCATTCCTTAGGATATAAAGGTCCCCTTCCTTCTGTGAGAATATAAGAACTACTATTTGAACTACCTCAATAATATTTCCAACTTTTTTATTTAAATCAGTCATTTTCAAGTCTCCTGAAATATACAGAATTTTGAATTCTGGAATATACTGCTTTGTTTAATACCTTTTCAGTTATCTGGATGAGGAGATTGAGTGCACCTCAGTCATTTTGCAGCTAACACCAAGCTGGGCAGGATTTTTGATCTGCTTGAGGGTAGAAAGTCTCCCCAAATGGATTTGGACAGGCTGGGTCAATGAGCTGAGGTAGGAGGCTCACAAAGTCTAGGTGTTGGGTCTTCCATTGGTTCATTTCAGCTCCATGTAATTCTACAGGCTTTGGAAAGAATGGGAAGCTGCCCAATGGGAAAGGACCTGGGAGTCCTGGTTGACAGTTTCTGAACATGAGCCATCAGTGTGCCCAGGTGGGCAAAAAGGCCAAGGGCATCCTGGCCTGTATCAGAAATAGTGTGGCCAGCAGGACCAGGGGAAGGTGTGGTGAGGCTACATCTTGAATCCTGTGTCCAGTTCTGGGCCTTTCTCTACAAGAAAGAGGTGCTGGAGCATATCCTGAGAGGGGCAATGGGGCTGAAGAAGGTCTGGAACACAGGTCCTGTGAGGAGCAGCTGAGGGAGCTGGGGACAGCCTTTACCACTCTTTACAACTGCCTGAAAGGAGGGTGTAGCCAGCTTGGGGGTTGGTCTCTTTGCTCAGGTAAGAAGTAATAGGACAAGGGGAAAGAAATGCCTCAAGCTGTGCCACAAGTTTTAGAATGGATACTGGAAAAAGTCAAGCATTGAAATGGGCTGTCCAGGAGAGTGGTTGAATCACCATCCCCAGAGATATTCCAAAGAGGAGTAGCTATGGTGCTTTGGGGCTTGGTTTAGTGGTGAACGTGGCAGTGCTGGCTTAACAGTTGGACTCCATGGTCTTAAGGGTCTTTTCCAACCAAAATGCTTTTATATGTACCAGTCAAAGAGCCAGCCCCAAATGACATCTCTATACAGGCCTGTAGCATAAGAGCACCTTGAGTTTTTCTCAAAGCACAAAATTGAAAAATTGATCCTGCACCCTACTATGATCCTTTGACCTGCACTCCATCCCCAGTTTCTCCCTGTAGTATTAGCATAAGGATCTACAAGGGAACTACAGGTCTGACTCCAGCTGTGCCCTGTGTAACAGAAGAAGTAATCCCATTATGAAACTGTAATCACTGGCAGCAGTGAGCACCATTTGTCACTTTCACGACACAAAATGAGGTTTAAAAAATGTGAAGAAAGAATATCTCCATAATATGAAAAAGTATGTGGTCTGCTCTATTGTCCTCACTTTGACTTCCTAGCCTGGGGTCATTATGTATAAGCAACCATATATTTCAGCCACCACGGAAAAGGGTGTTAACATTAGTCTCTGAACATCTTACCTGTGCTGGCTGCTGGCAAACCTTTTGCTGCTTGTACTTTCTCATCACTCTTATGGTGCCAGAGTTTCATAGTGTTCAATGAGACACAGAGATACCAGAGATACTCAACAGCACTGAGCACAAAGAGTGAATAACCCAGGGCACAGATATTTTGGTAATAGAAGCTGTGTAAAAACTTAGGTAATTTGTTTATGGAAAGATGTTGACTTGGCAGTTTGTGATTACAGCGCTAGCTAGCACTCAACAACAAAGAACCTCTGCCCACAAGTAACATCAGAGAGGTAATTAAAAGAAAAGAAAAGAACTGATTCTATTTGGTCAAAATGGAGCTTTTGGGAAATTGCTGCAATAAAAATCAGGAAGCCAAACAATCAATAGCTGTAGTAAAATATTTTCAAAAACTTTTTTGACTAAGTCAGTTTTAATCCCTTCTCACTGGGCACCACTCTTGGGAAATTTAATTAGCTCTGGACAGCTGCCTAATGTTTACAGAAGTTTAACCATGCTGGCTTCAACCAGAATTTCTATCAGTAATCCTTATTTGCCTGCTTTTTTAAAGGTAGACTCATGAGTTACAGCCTTCTCCCTATTGCAATTCCTCACTGAAAAACTTTCCTCCAAGGCCCACTCCCTTTGAGCATCTAGTTCTTCCTTCAGCTCTGTGGGAGGACCAAGGGTAACAAGCACAGGCTCAGTTTACTAAAGAAGGAATAATTTATTATTCCATTCTCTCCTCAAATTCCTCATGCTTCCCTTGATATATATTGGTCACATGGGTAGGATGAGGAAAAAGTAAGGATGAAGGGTAACATTTGGAAGCAGGCAATTAACAAGGAGTTTATCATGCAGTATAAAGTAATGTGTCATAATGCTACCTACCACTTTAAAAAACTTGCCTACAAACCATAATAAAGAAAGGACCATAATAAAAAGTGGTATTAGTGATAAGTGCTTATATTCTGCACACTGGGATAGAAGGATTAAATCACACTAGAATTAAAAAAAAAAAAAAAAGAATTCAGCGATTAAATTTGCTAATTCTGAAAGGTACTATTGCAAAAAAATTCTAGTTGAGGCATGATGTTTTGCCCTCTATTTAACAAATGGCCAAGATACCTCACATCAGCTTGCAAACTTATTTAGAACAAAGGGAAGGACATACTCAAATTTCACCATGGAACTCACCATGACTTGGGAGGAGGCCAGAAAAGGGCTCTCTGGGAAAGCGTGAGTCTTGAGTACACATCCATCCTAAAACAAATCAGGCAAACAGTAACATTATCATTTTTTCACATCTTTAATACAACTCCTAATTAAAGACTCTCTAAAAACCCAAAAGACTAAATTAGAACATTGCAATTCTAGTTTCTTTAAAAATGCTTTAATTTAAATAATTACGTAGGAAAAACAAAAGTCTCAACTCAAGGATAAGGCTGGTTGTGACATGATCTCCCCTAAACTTTGGCAAGCTGTTGACATTTTATCCCTATAGGCAGAGGCAAAAAAGCCACCATTCCACTCCATCTCCCTTTTTGGACATTCCTAGAGCAGGCTTAGTCTGGAACAGAAGTGCAGGAAGAGGTTACCTGACTGCAAAGGTATACAGAGAAAGAAAGGATCAACAGAGCTTCTGGCTTTTCAGAAAAAAGGACCATAGCCAGAGAGGCAAGCATATGAAGACTTATCTGCATTTCTAATTTGGAACTGATGGCTTTAATTTGGTTGTTGAGGTTGGGTAAACTGTGAGATCAGGACAGAAAATTCTCTACATCTGTGCCCTGCTTCTGGTTTGGGAATCTGATCAGCGGGCTTGAAAGACAGCTAAGGCTATCACAGCTGCAGAATAAAAACAAAGTAAGCTAGTTAGGAGTTTTTATCTTCCAAAAAGGCAGGACAAATAATAGAGCTTCACCACACAACAGAAGGCCTTTCACCGTGAAATATTGTTAGCTGGCTTCTGTGGCAGCATGAACACAAACCGCAGGGTATGGAACGAGTTGCAGTAAGCTGGTGAAAAAGGCAATTAGTGGGAGTGGAAAACTCCAGGCTATTTCCCTTCTTCCTACACATTATTTTAAGAAAGCACCACTGCATGACACATAGCTCCTTTTGCTACTTACTTTAATCTATACTCAAGGAACATTAAGCAGGTAAGGCAGGGTAATGCTGCTCACCCAGCAGAAACTAAGTAAAGATGAACAGGGAAGGTCCATTCATTCTCTCTTCCAAAAAAGAACCACACATTATCAAAGAAAACTAGCAGATATCAAGTTCAAAACATATTGTTTGTCATGTAATGCCCAGGGAATCTTCCTGGTACAGAATGTTACTGGTTTTAAAAAGATAAAATATTACCTGTGCTCAAAAAGTAATTTGCTAAAAAAGAAAAAAAAAAAAAAGAAAAAAAAAAAAAAAAAGTGGGAAAAAAAGAGGATCCCTCACATTAATGACACTGAGAGAACTCAACTTTTTAGAGCTGAAAAAAAAATTCTAAATTATGATCTTAGCCAGAAAACACAGAAAATTCATTGAAGAGATAATGTTGGCAGACCTGCAGAAAAAATATTAGATGCCTTTAAAATGAGAAGATGTTGGTTTTGCTTACTAATGGATGAAATGCAGTATTGCATACTAACTTATCTTTTGTGTTGGTTAGGCTTTGTCATTAAACTGCTGAGACTTTACACGTAGTCACATGTAGTCATATACGTAGCAAATATAACAAATTGGGAGAAGAGGTCAGCATGTAGACAACAAAAGATGTCAATCATATATCCAAGGATAAATTCTCAATTATACACAAAGCATGCAGCAAGATTTTTTATCTGGCTGAACTACAGCAACTACTCTGCTAATCCCATCAAATTCCATTTTATGTACTTCACTGCAAAACACTTGGCCTCAGACACAGTCTAAAAATCTGTTGGAGAAACAGTGTCTCTCAAGGGCCATGCTTACATGCCACGTGTGCTTTTCTTCTCTATTTTCCACAATCATGTGGACTGGCTGGCTACAGAAACCTACCTAAGATCTCCTTATGTTCTGCTTTCACTTTGCTGTTGATGCTGTGTTTGTGTTCAGTCAAGTGAAGGAGTTTGCCTAATTTCCTGCAGAAGCAGCCACAGCATTACACCCTGGCAGTGTGTGTGCCTTGGCGTGTTACTCCAAAATTATAGAACAAGGAAGAAGGTTTAAAGGTTCCTACAGGTTTCTTGCAAGACAGAGCAGAGAAGAAGGAAGACTGGGATTAGAATTTTTGGAAGTTCACTCCTCCATTTTTTTTAATCTTTTCAGGCAATTCTACAGCCAAACATTCTAAAACTCTCAAACCAGAGTTTGTCAATTCTCTGCAGAGAGTTAATAGAAAAACAGAGGAAAAGGTTCTTGGTGTTTACAGAGACAGCAGAATACCTTTGCATATTTCAGTGAAAAACCCCACATTTAACCAAGANTTTCTTTTTTTTTAATAGACAAGCAATAGCACAATATAATTCCATTAGCAACTGGAGATCAGAGGCGTCCCGGCTTGTTTCCAAGGTGCTTCTTGGCTGCAGAAATGAAACATTTACAGAATTTATTAGCCTAGTATTACGCCTTTAATTCTGCAGCAAACCCTTATTCTCTCCACCCTCTATCCAAAACCTGCCAAGAAATCCTTGTGTACACATCCAATGAGGTCCCAGAAACAAGTCCTATTTTTTGTGAGCTAAATTTTTTTGCACAATGTGAGGGGTTGAACGTACTGCTTGCCAGGTGTTGCAGACTTGTTGTGTCTCTATAAACATCACACCGATTCTGCTAAAGAGGCTGCATCTCTTACTGTTTAACACCTTTCTTTTTCCTTTGTCAAACAGTATTTCCTGTTGCACAGTGATCTGGGCTCTCTCACAGATCTCATCACTCAATACTGCACGAGCACACCACCTTCTCTCCTCCATCTTCTGCTTGAAGAGGTCTCACCCTCCATGCCTCCTGTAGTGCCACTCACAAAGCTGGCTCTACCTCAGGATCCTTCCATGCAACAGAGCTTGCATCTGCCTCACTGCCCCTCTCCTTGCTGCTGCCCCTCTCCTGTGCCCGACCTTTCCAGGCAGGCACAGCTGGTCTCCCTGGTTTATTATCCCCTCCAAGCTGTGCTCCTGGGGCATTCGGGGTCCCCCTACAGAGGGGAGGCTGTGACACTGAACTGCAGCTGGAAAGATGACAATGAGCAGCGACCACGCGCCTTAAAGCGTGGCACATCCTTCTCCTGCCGCCTGATGCTGCATCCCTGTCTGGGCTCCTGCTTTGGGAGGCTTTCCTTCATGCAGCCAGGCACAGCATTCTCATTTCTTTGAGACACCATTTGAGCTAACAGAGTAACTAGTTTGTGGATGACTAAGGGGCTACAAACCCTCCTTAATTACTTCAGGAACCCTTTTGCTTCCTCAGGCATGAACTTTGAATGGTTCCATTGAATGGAAGGAGATACTTAAAGGCTACTGAGCATCTGTTTGAGTGCCTCATTGGACTGGAGATGTGAGCCTGTTCCTGTTGAGCAGGTGTACTCATCATAGCTCTGCTAATGGGCACTTTTGGTAGAAGGCATGGAAAAATGCTGAGGCTGACCTGGCCTGGATGCACTTTAGGGCTCCAGCTGCAGCATTTTCACATGGCAAATGTGAGACACTCATTTAAAAAGAAGCATCTTACTGCTTCTTTTTAAACTGCTCAGAGACCAGTTTTCTGACTAATTCTAAGACAATCTCTCTGTTCATTATCTTTTCCCACCTGAAGAGAGTCCTCCAGTGAACAGAAAGCCAAACTCCAAACAAACTAGAAAAGGCCCAAAAGACAAGATCTGCAAAGAAATATTTGATGAATTGGGTGGGTTTGATGCAGAGAAGAGAAAACTAAAAGAAAACCTTCCTGACAGGTTTAATCTTTCTAAAAATATTCCCAATCATCAGCTCAGACCACCTCTTTCAGAAAGGATGCGGACATATTGCTGATCATGCAGAGGACATCCTGATCCTCTACCTTATTCCCAAAATCCTTTTGTGTTATATATATGTGAATACACAGAAACTTGGGAAGTTCTACAGATGGTTCATTGTTTTTCTCCTTGTCGACACTGTTACTGTACTATTCTGTCTCCTCTCTCAGTTTTAAGCCCATGTTCAGCTTGCTTCAAAGAGGAAGAAAATAACCTGCTCTCATGTACCTGGTGAACCAAAAAGGACCAAGTAAATTGCAGTAATACAGATGTAGGGTAGGGAGTCTGAAAATCTCACTAATATTTATGTGTAGGAAAATGGGNTCTATTGCTTAGAGAATTTCTTGGGTTTTTTCCACAGAAAATGACTGCCATGCTCTGTTTCTTCTGCTCCTTTTTCTCTCCCCCTCCCTACAGTAATCTTAGCCAGCTCCTTTCTTTGCTTTTCCACTGGACAGTGAACAGTTGGGCTTTCAGATGTACAGTGTGTTCTGCTGAATGCTCTCTTCTCCACTGGGAAATCATCCTAAACCTCTTCTTAAAACTTTGTCACCTTTTCTTCTGAGGTGAAGCATCACCACATAAGAGGAAGAACTTGATACATTTTAAAATCAGTAAAAGATACTTTTGTCCCTGGTATTGTTACATATTGTATTGTTGCAGTATGTTATTTCCTCTTACATTTACTTCACTCATTCTCTTAATGGCCATAAGATCACAACTACAGACTTGGGTTTCATCCACTTGTCTTACCTGGGCTCTTCTTTCCTTGCAACTATCATTGTCTCTGACAAAACACTGGGCTTGTACACCTATGTACAGCTTAAAACTAATAAATGTTCCATTTATTTTCTGGGTAAGAGCTCATTTATCTTCTACTGAAATCTTGCCTCTTGCTCTTGTGAAGGTTTGCCTTTCATAAATGGTACAGATGATGTCCTCTTACACAACCTGTTCACAGTTAGCCAGAATTTGCAAAATTGTGGAAGTCAAGGTAATACAATAGAATGTTTGGCTGCTTTCCAGAGTGTGTGGCTTTTTGTTCCTTGTCCCAGCCCAGACAGCTCTGCATGTTGGTTTTGTGAAGTCAAGACTTTAAGCTTTACTTCCCTTTTCCCTCAGAACTCCTTTTTGGGCTTTTGCAGATGCCCCAATGTCAAAACATTGATCTCCTCTCAGTCCTGCGCTTGTGTTTGCCCTTCCCTGTCAGAACCCCACACTTTCTTGAAGGTTAATTCTCGTTTCCTGAAGTCTTTTTTTTGGTATTTTCCCTTAAAACCCATCATAGGAACTAATCAGGATCTCATGCAGTCCATTGCAAATCATCTCTTTAGCCTCAGAAGAGAAACACACTCTTCTGTGAGATCCTTTTCTTTGTCTACACTGTTTAAAATCTGTCTCTCATACAGATCACTTTTACCTCAAATGCAGAACTTGCTCCTCAGATTTCTGGGATGTGGAATATCAATTAGTCATCTCTGAGTTAACAGTAAGATATTGTAAATATGAGTTATCTGTTGTCATAAGAATGAGGCTGTATTCTGTTTGTTTTCCTTCTCACTGGCTCTCACAACTCTTAGTGCTTTCAGCACATTCCCATCACCATCCACATTTCCATGTGTTTCAGAGAGGCAAATTGCTAACAGTGGTTCTTAGTTCCAGTGCTATTAGTGCTCAACAATCACTGAGGGCCAAGTGATTTATCAGAGAGCCATTTATTTCATGGTGTAAGCTCTGACCTCTTAATTACACACATCTTTACTCCAGGCAACTGCCTCTGTACCACCAAAACATCTCATAGGTATGATTATTACAGACATGGGAAAAACAAGGCAGTCCATGGAAGATTTGTGAGGAGAAAGAGGATTCATAAGGGACTACTTGAAAGAGAAAACATGGAAACAAAGTTAGGCCCAGAAGGGAGCAATAACCTGACAAATGAGAGGAAAAAGTGTAAACAAGAGGCTCACTTAGTTTTGCTTCACAGCCCCCAATGTACCATGGACCATTCAAGAAAAATGTCATGGAAAAGTCTAAGTATTGCCCCTGCAACATGCACCAGTCTTAAGAGAAAAGAGGATTTTTTTTTTTTCCCTTTGAAACCAAGAAGCAGTATGAAGAGGCTCTTCACATCCCCTGGTCACCAGCATGAATTCCAGCTGATGAACTTAATTTGACCTAATGATGTGAAATAAAAGTAATACTTTCTGTTACAGCCCTTATAACTGCCAAAAATTAAGGCACTTGACTTATGTTCCCTACACTAGGTAATACCAGGGCATTATTGAAAGAAAATTACTGAGACCAGCAAAAACACGAGGATTTTAATCCTCCTAAAAAAGGACCCACATGATAATATGGACAGAGATTGCATTGAACTTTTGGTCTGGCTTTTAGATGTTGTTTCTTGCTTTACCTCCTGTGAGTCTGATGGAGCATTGCCAGCTCTCCCAGATTTGTACAGCCAAGTGATTTGAGCCCCTGGGGTAGGAACTATTCAGCTTCCTGACAACATTAAGCTTTTTTCTTTTCCTTGGTAGTCCCCATATAATGATTAATTTTATGTTCCCTGCTATTTCTCCAATAAACACAGCAATTAATTACATATATTTTAGTCTTAGGACCAAGCTTACTCTCCTGTCAGAATCATTCTACATTCACTAGTCTGTGTAATTTCCCTACTCAGTTTGGCACCTGTATTTAACAAACAATAAGCACAGGATGAGATGACCTTAAAACATGATTGAACTCAGCATGCAGCCCATAAGAAATATGGGTGCATGTGTGTACTGAGGGATTTCAAAAGCCTTGAAGTAGTCAGTTTAGATGCTGGCAGCATAAAGTCCTTGTTTAGAAAATACTTTTTTTCATTACTATTATCAATTCCAAGGAGCTCTTTGGTTTTGCACTTTTCAGTTGGAATCCTAGTCATATTCACATTAATTTGATTTAAAGTTGACATAAAATGAAGGCAAAAGCTTGAACAGAATTCATATTCCCTTCATCTATGCACCAAAACTAAGGATGAAGTTGAACAAAATATTTCCTTTTGGACCAAAGTAATTTCTATTTTATTTCTTTCCAGCTGCCCTTCTTCTCAGCTTGAGGAGTTCTGTGCAGTGCAGCACCAAATCAAAGCCTCTTATATATCCAGCATTACCTGAGTGTGCCTCTACCTGGGTGCTCCCCAGTTTCCCTTGTCAGTCTGCCAGGGTGGGCTGGTGGCTCTAGTTGTGGGGAGCCCATTCTTCTTTCCCAGGATAGCTGCAGAGTTCCCTTTGGACCAGATATGGTGTGGTGAAGGGGAACTGGAGGAGAGGGAAGGCACAGGACCCATTTTTTCCCCAGCAAAACGGAAGTAGGGCTGCTGGTAGTTGCTCACTTGAGCCTCCATTTATCTGCACATGTAAATCCCTCAGGTTCTGAGAAAACAGAGATGAACCTTCTGCTCTCTTCTTGCAAGAGTCCTTCATCAGGCTTGTCCTCTCCAGGACACAGAGAGTGAGGGGAGGCTGTGTGGGGTGACACAAGCACCCTCAAGGCTGAGCCCTCTGGCTAGGGAGCAGTCAGCTCACAAACTGAAACTTTCAGAGCTGCACTTACAGAGGACAAAACAAGGGTATTTACTTGGCAGTAGTGCTTCACTCATCCAGCTCCTCTCTTTGTGGACCAGCACAATTAGTCACCTAACAGAGATACCCTATACAGGACAAGCAAAATTTTGGTGCAAGACTTGGGGATACATTAAAGTGGTTGTTGATGGCAGAGTTTACCAAAGAGTGAACTGCCGTGGTTACAGATTTCACGATTTATGCTAAAAAAGTGACTTTTTAAAATACACCTTTCATCCAAAAAGGGAGTTCCTACAGCCTGAGTTTAGAGATGACCTATGCCCAAAGAGTTATGCTGCAAGACTGCTCAAATTCTTCTGCATCAAGAATGCACCCATTTTCCAAACTGATTCATTGATACATCAGCCAATTCCTTTGGATTATCCAATTCAAGTTTTCACCAACTGGATTTATTTAGCTGTGCTCTCAAATTTTTAAAACCAGCATGTGGAAAAGCATATTAAAAACTTACTACTGCCAAAGTCACCATTATTGTCCAAAGTGTTTTGTTTAGGAAATTTAATCAGGCTTTGTTCACAACACATGGGAACAAATTTGCTTTTTCTGCAGTGCTGAGAGCTCCTTTGTGCGTACAGCACAAAGAAGGAAGGATTGTACATCAAGTTGCATCTAGATAAGGCATTTCTTGTATTGAGAAAACGTGACAGAATTTGGTGGATCATTGGATTTTAACGTCACTACTTTCATGGAAAATAACACGTGGGGTTTTCATAACCATGAAGATTCAATGCTCATTTGAGCAATCACACCTCTCACAGCACGCTTGTTCCCTGACATTTATGCTGGTAGCTGCCTCTCAGCAGCCTCCTCATTACAAATCTCTAATGCCACTTCTTGTGTCATTTGATTTTCCTGTGGAGGTCTTCTGCTCACTGCCTTGCCACACTATTTTGCTCACAGTTTCTGATGAAACTGCAGCCAAGATAATACCAAACACAGCACTAAATGGAGAGGGGGAAAGCATTTAGTTCTTCAAAATTCCCTGAAATTTTCTCACCCACAGAGAAGGACATTTTGATAAAGTACATCTTCAGAAAAGAATACTTTCCCTCAAGTGAGTTGAGGTGTCAGACAAAAAAACAGTCTTGATGTTGTATCTTGGAAAACAAAATACTGTAATTCCCATTTCAGGATACAGTTGTTGAAAATATTCCGTACGTGAATACCAATCCCTGTTAATGCTTGACCCTTGGAGAGGTCATTAACTGGCAGTCTCTGAATGAAACCAGGAGGCTGTAAGCAGTTTTTGGCACTGCTGATAGAAAGGACAACATTCAGCTGTCGGCTACATTTTTTCCCCTTTCCCCAACTGATCCTGTAATTGCAAGGAATTTTTTTGAAAATGTGGGACTAATCAAAAGAGGGAAACCATGAGGAGAATGGAAATGAGGAAGAACAATTTAGCAGCAGAAAATAGAAATCTCAAAGGGAATGTAAACATATGGACTTATGGGAAAAAATTAAATTATATTTTAGGAGTATTATTTATGCCTGATGAGGAAAAGGGTTAATTAGCAGATAAGAGAAGAATTTTGCAAAACTGATTTGGCTGAAGAATAAAAAACTTCAACAGAAGCAACTGGCAGATAAACAGACCACATCCCCCTCGAAAGGTGAAACAGCAGAGCCTCCAGAGATGTCAGGCACTGAGAGGCTCTTACTGTAGAGTGTTACCAACAAACTGTCAGCCCGGGCAGCACGGCTTCTCTGCATGAAAAAGCAGCTGCTGTAAGAGCTGGCTGGGGGATACAGAGAGCAGAGCTGCTGCTGGAACAAACTCAGCATGTTGTTTGTGTTTTCTGGTAAAATCCATTGGCAAACCCTGTAAGTCAGACCCAAAGACCTCTCCATCCTCCTTAACTGTGTGTGCCCGGTCTATCAGTGGGTCAGTTTGGCTGGCAAGATGATGCACCAGACAAATCTGTTCACTGACTGAGGGTGTTTCCATCCCAAAACACCTCGGAGATAACCCAAGGGTGGTGTGGGTGTTTGTGCCGGGGGCAACCAGGGCATAGGAACAACAAATGAGAGGGATGCCACAGAACAATTCCCTGAGAGCCACTGTGTCCCTTGAGCCACAAATAACTTTCTGTGTGAAAGCCCTACGACATTCACCTTGACCTGCCCTGGAGGAGGGAAGAATCTTGAAGGGAAAAAGAACCACATTGAAAACCAACAAAACCCTCAGCGCCCTCCCGGAGCTTGCTGTTGCTCCACAGAGAAATTCCCGAGGCAGGGCGCTCAGCTTGTTGCCAGGGTCCGGGAGAGCAGTCATTACCAGCCTGAGCAGCAGCAGGGCGGGAGGTTCGGGAGGATCCCGGCTCCCGGTTCCAGCTCCCGGTTCCAGCTCCCGGTTCCAGCTCCCGGTTCCAGCTCCCGGTTCCAGCTCCCGGTTCCAGCTCCCGGTTCCAGCTCCCGGTTCCAGCTCCCGGTTCCAGCTCCCGGTTCCAGCTCCCGGTTCCAGCTCCCGGTTCCAGCTCCCGGTTCCAGCTCCCGGTTCCAGCTCCCGGTTCCAGCTCCCGGTTCCAGCTCCCGGTTCCAGCTCCCGGTTCCAGCTCCCGGTTCCAGCNTAAAGAGGCTGCATCTCTTACTGTTTAACACCTTTCTTTTTCCTTTGTCAAACAGTATTTCCTGTTGCACAGTGATCTGGGCTCTCTCACAGATCTCATCACTCAATACTGCACGAGCACACCACCTTCTCTCCTCCATCTTCTGCTTGAAGAGGTCTCACCCTCCATGCCTCCTGTAGTGCCACTCACAAAGCTGGCTCTACCTCAGGATCCTTCCATGCAACAGAGCTTGCATCTGCCTCACTGCCCCTCTCCTTGCTGCTGCCCCTCTCCTGTGCCCGACCTTTCCAGGCAGGCACAGCTGGTCTCCCTGGTTTATTATCCCCTCCAAGCTGTGCTCCTGGGGCATTCGGGGTCCCCCTACAGAGGGGAGGCTGTGACACTGAACTGCAGCTGGAAAGATGACAATGAGCAGCGACCACGCGCCTTAAAGCGTGGCACATCCTTCTCCTGCCGCCTGATGCTGCATCCCTGTCTGGGCTCCTGCTTTGGGAGGCTTTCCTTCATGCAGCCAGGCACAGCATTCTCATTTCTTTGAGACACCATTTGAGCTAACAGAGTAACTAGTTTGTGGATGACTAAGGGGCTACAAACCCTCCTTAATTACTTCAGGAACCCTTTTGCTTCCTCAGGCATGAACTTTGAATGGTTCCATTGAATGGAAGGAGATACTTAAAGGCTACTGAGCATCTGTTTGAGTGCCTCATTGGACTGGAGATGTGAGCCTGTTCCTGTTGAGCAGGTGTACTCATCATAGCTCTGCTAATGGGCACTTTTGGTAGAAGGCATGGAAAAATGCTGAGGCTGACCTGGCCTGGATGCACTTTAGGGCTCCAGCTGCAGCATTTTCACATGGCAAATGTGAGACACTCATTTAAAAAGAAGCATCTTACTGCTTCTTTTTAAACTGCTCAGAGACCAGTTTTCTGACTAATTCTAAGACAATCTCTCTGTTCATTATCTTTTCCCACCTGAAGAGAGTCCTCCAGTGAACAGAAAGCCAAACTCCAAACAAACTAGAAAAGGCCCAAAAGACAAGATCTGCAAAGAAATATTTGATGAATTGGGTGGGTTTGATGCAGAGAAGAGAAAACTAAAAGAAAACCTTCCTGACAGGTTTAATCTTTCTAAAAATATTCCCAATCATCAGCTCAGACCACCTCTTTCAGAAAGGATGCGGACATATTGCTGATCATGCAGAGGACATCCTGATCCTCTACCTTATTCCCAAAATCCTTTTGTGTTATATATATGTGAATACACAGAAACTTGGGAAGTTCTACAGATGGTTCATTGTTTTTCTCCTTGTCGACACTGTTACTGTACTATTCTGTCTCCTCTCTCAGTTTTAAGCCCATGTTCAGCTTGCTTCAAAGAGGAAGAAAATAACCTGCTCTCATGTACCTGGTGAACCAAAAAGGACCAAGTAAATTGCAGTAATACAGATGTAGGGTAGGGAGTCTGAAAATCTCACTAATATTTATGTGTAGGAAAATGGGATAAATAATAATAAAATAAAATAAAATAAAATAAAATAAAATAAAATAAAATAAAATAAAATAAAATAAAATAAAATAAAAAATTCATCCAAGCAAACTATGGAGTCTCCCTCCTCAGACATGTTTCAAAGCAGGCTACAAAACAATCTATCAGAACTGAGAGCTCCTGCACATTGCCTTAAGGTTGGGATGATGCTTAGGAAAGTTACAAGCACCCTGTGTGCTGTGTCTGCTGAAAGGCAAGGCAAGGAAGAAAATATCTTTGGCAAAAAGAAAGAGAAGTACTGTGCAAATGGTGTTATGGTCACACTAAAGAGAAAAAATCAGTCTATAACACTCTCATTCTACTTATCAGGAACACTGAGTTTGCTTAAACATACAGTATCTAGCACCGTGATTCCCTAAATTTATAAATTAACTCGTTGAAATGTTATTGCTTTAACACGTGTGTCTAAAATTGATTTCCACCACGACAGATATGACTAGAGCTCTACAGTAGCTTTTCTTTTACCTTTGTTTGATTTTTTTATAATGTATTTTTAAAGAAAAGGAATATTATATGCAATAATGAATTAAAGTAAAAGGAGAAAAAAGCTATTGTACATCAGGACATCATGTCTCTTTTTAACTACAAGAGATGAAAAGACTCTTGTCTTAAGTGAGAGTGTAATAAACATCAAAAAATGAAAACATGCAATAAAAATGAAAAAAGATCAGTGAGACCTAAAATACATTTTGTAAAATCTGTGGTAATATTTCAGTACTGACGTGACCCTTTGTTGCCTTCTACTAAACACAAAATTGTGGATTAAGGTGTGATAGAATAATATCAAGGATATACAGGAGGAGCCAGCAGTGCATTTTACACCAAGTAATGGTGAGTGTGTCTCTACTGAGTAGCAGAGAATTATTGACCCTCTGTTTTGCTGCACCATGTGAAATTCAATCCAACCAGATGATCCCACCTGAACCTGGAACTAGTTTCTTCTAGATGGCTATCTGTGCAAGTATCTAAATACGCCTCCAAAGTGCCTGAAGATAAAATACAAGTAATGGGAGGTGACTCTAAATTACTTGGACTGTGAGTGAGCCAACTCTTCTTCAAAACTTATTTCCTGGAAAGATTCCAGACTTGTTTTCAATTAAAACAAGTATGAAACAACTTTCTGCTGTTCTTTCTCTTCAGAGACCCCTCTTCTTCCTCAAACTGCAGCTCTCAGGCACGTGACTTTATTTCAAAAAAATGAAACTTGGAGGCCATCTGCGTTTTTCTGCATAGCAAGCAGCCTTATGTAATTCTGTTCTGCTGACCTCTCTCCTGCTGCAAGGTCTGTCTGCAGAGCCATTGCATTAGGAGGAAATGGCAAGAGGCCTTTTGGAATACTCTCTCCCCTAGCACCGTCATAAATCAGCCCAACTCCTACGTTTCTGGGCACTGCATCCGTTGTTGTGTCTGACATCAGTTCACCCCCCCAGCCCTAAAGCACACGTCCTGATCTTGCCTTCTCAGCAGAGGATTTGTGGGAGGGGATGAGAAATCACAAAAGGCGAATTCCTTCGGAAATCGGCGTCATTCAGCATTGGTGATGTGTCCCCTTGGCTTATCAGATGAACAGCCCATCGCACGTCATCCTAAACTTTACCACAATTAGTCATGAAGTTAATCCAGAGCTGGGAGAAGGGCAGTGGCTGCACTGTTGGAAGGACAGCTAAATGAGAACATATGTGCTACTGAGAAACAGCTACAGCTACGTCCTCACTCCTAACTACGTTGTGAAACAAGGCTGACACAGCCCCAAAACTATTAATTTCCTGTCTTGGTGATAAACTTCAGTACCTTGCTTAAGAATTCTGAGGGTAGAACAAATTTCTCCATGCCTTCTCGACACTCTTACCAGTTTTCTAAAGGAATCTTTGCTGATTTGTTTAAGGTAAAATTGAGAATATATATGTATATATATTAAAGTGCTATTTCATTATGCTGTAACACAGTGTATATCTGTCCTTGCTACAACATTTCCTTGGATAGTCTTTAACAATGCCTGTGATCTAAGCACTCGTCAATTTAATTTGAAGCAACAAAGTCAGAAAAAAAGCAGGGCAAGTGCTTCTGTTCCTTAGTTTACCTGTCTTTGAGACAGAGACATTAAAAGCCTTTCACCTGATATTATTCTGACAATTGAAGACTGACCAGTGTTTGGTTCCATCTGGGAAGGATATTAGTTCTTCACAGAGGTGGAGACTCTTGTATGAGAGGTTGAGCTACACTCATGTTTTTGCCAAAAAGGCAGATGCTTCCTTGCTGCTGTTTCTGCTACATTTGTTCACTGACTTCCACCAGTGCACCACTTTTCATCATATACACTAACTCATAAAACTATTGAGAAGCAGTGTTTTATTCTGTAACATAACAAACTATTGGCAGGCTTGAACTATGTCTATAACACTTGGATGGAAAGCAACACCAGCTTGAAACATCAGCAGTGATGTATTATGGCAGCTTGACTGTGGTCTTATTCCTATTGTTATTATATGGATTAAAAAAATAAACAAAAGTAACATTTTTGTGTAAGTGCAAGCAGCTGATTTGAAGCAATAGCCTGTAGGACAGCAAGCAAAACAGAGAAAGCCAGAGCTCCTGGTACAGAATGATGGGCAGGTTTCCCACCAGAAATGGCTTCATTTTGGTACTACTGAAAGGATTCCTAGGACTGCTCCAGCCAGGGCTCAAGGACAGC
The DNA here is from genome assembly GCA_013400215.1 of Cisticola juncidis. Classification (NCBI taxonomy): domain Eukaryota; kingdom Metazoa; phylum Chordata; class Aves; order Passeriformes; family Cisticolidae; genus Cisticola; species Cisticola juncidis. The sequence continues at coordinate 140,403 of VXBR01004348.1, read as the reverse complement.
CAGCAGGACAGTGGGCTGCGCACTAGATACACTAGATGGCTTTAGGCCAGAGCACTCCCAGGTTCTGGGGACAATGGGGTTACTTTCTGGCACTCTCTACCCTTTAGGACATCACTATTTCTATGCACCACCAGCCCTTCTCTTCCAGTGGTTTGATGCAGCCAACAGGCCAATATTTAAACACTTGGCTGCCTGGCCATTCTTTGTCCCCAGCAAGGCACTTCAAAGGGCAGCAGGCAATGTTTCATGATTGATTACTCAGGAGGTAAAATGCTCTGTAGGAGAGGAAACAAATTCCCCTTCACATGGGAAAAATTAGAAGATAAGAAGGATTGTAAGGTCCTAGAGAAGGAATGATGGGGATAATAGCTACCACAGGTAGTCAACACAGGTCATATTCCACTCTTGCTTTACCTGCAGACTTACCAAACAGTGGCACTTTGTGAGTTGCTCCACAACAAGGGGAAGATAGAGACCCAAAGGCTAAAATTAACAGGAATTCTCAAAAAGCCATCTCAGTGTTCCCATTTGCTGTCAGTAAACCCAAAAAGCAGCACTGTAGCCATCCTCTCTTTCTGTTTGCTTATCTTTGATGGTAGAAATACAAATAACAATTTTTGAAATAAAAGCTGAAGTTTAAACAGAGCCATGAAACACTAGAATCATGAGCCTATAAAACAAGTTTTACAATTTGCCTCTTAGGATGTACCTGCACAAAAAATACAAAGCACAGACTGCTGATCCAGCCTGTGTATCTGGAACTGTTGAGTTTTTCCCTTTTCTTAGTCCATTCCAAATAGCATTTGTTATTTTTCCATAGCAAATTGCATGGCTACATCTAAAATAGAGGATATTTAAGTACCACAATAACTTACATAGGAATATGGCCATTTCTCTTTGATGTGGAATCTTTAAATTGAATCTGGAGGCCTTCCTGATGATTCACTGCATCTCCAGTAAAATAACATGAGCTCTGTAAGAGAAATTTTGAAAAAGAGTCAGTATTTTGTAAGAAGTCATGTTAGATAATAATAAAGATAATTTCTGAACATGAAATCTATTACTCTTCCTCAGGAGAATTATTGTGGATTGACAACCTCAAGGCAGAATTTGATTTTACAACTAAAATACCACATTATCAATCATAAAAAGGAGAAGCAACATTGAATTTTTAAGTTCACATTTTTCCTAACATCTCTATTTCTGACTTTTTTTGTGTGCCTACCATCATATCACTAACAGAAAAAGTACTAATGGCATTAAAAAAGTTATTTGGCAAAATAATGATTTTTTAATTTTTTTTTCTTTGCTGGTATATATTACCTAGGCTTTTTCCTCAGAACAGGTTTTTGGGCACACATTCTAGCATCTGTGATATTTTAGGTAATCATAGGATGGAAGTGCTTATCTGAGAGATGAGGTTTCTTTCTTTGTAGTTTTAGGCAGCTGAAATGAATAATACCTTAATCCCTTGGCTACTTCATTTGTAACTGCTTGGTAATTGTGAAAGGGTACATTCCTGCTAGAGGATTAATTTAGTTCCTGCATGAGAATTCTTAGCACATACCACATATGCAGCAGCCCTTCTCAAAAGAAGGTGACTCAGTTTCATCTAACACATTAGGAATGTGCACCTTCTCTGCTTCTGATTAATTTCTGAGAACTGACTACAAGCAAATAACATTTCCACAGCCCTTGCTGATTCTAAGAGTATCTCTCCTGAAACTGGTGAAGGAATGTTCATTTTCAGAATACTGCCTATAATACCAAAGATGAATAAAACTGCAGGTTTGCAAAAAATGCCAGAGATAAATAAAATTATATGTTTACCTTAAAATAGGCCATCATTGCACTTTTTCAGCCAAACCTCTCTGTGAAATCAGGTAAAAAATAGCTGGTTTCCCAACACATATTTTCATTGCCTTTTTTTTTTTCTGACCACTCAAACTCTCTGAAGATATATATGAAAGAGTAAAAGACTCTACAAATTGCTGATCCCTTCATAATCTGAAGGGAAGAGATACAAATAAACATCAGAAAAAGACCTAAGAAGTTATCATTTTTCAAGATGCCCGAGGCTAACAAATTCTGGAAAGATGCAAGGTCATGTCACTAGGCAGGGTATTGAACCAATTAGAAAATGACTCACCAAAATTTAACAGAAGCCTTGTTCAAATCTGCACTGAAATTTAAATATATAGTGGAAAAGTCACGTCCTGCCATTCACTGTGTAACGTTCTGTGCTTACAGAATCCTCCAGGGCTGGCACGTCTGAGCCATAAGTAACATATTACTGCAGCTCTGGACTGTACAACATCAGGAGCTAAAGACAGACAAATGTAGCAGAGTTCTGCTGAAAGTTAAAACAATTCTGTAAACTAAGTTTTTATCTGAGTGTCAGGTTGTGGCACTCTAGTTTCCCTTTGTGCATCTACCAGTGCTTGACTGGCTCCTTGGAACTTTGAAGCAGTATATGTATTTATGAATAACATTTTGATGCATTTTTGAACTCAGCACCTCCATCATGTAGCATTCAGTTACAAATGATAGCATAATTATTGACATTTTTATGATGTCAGCTAGTATATGCCATAAATACTTGGTTACCGATACCAAGCTCAGAAATGCCTCATGAAATGCCTAAAATAAATTTACTGATCTTAAACCTGTGATGGTTAGATACTTGAATTTGCTGTTGAATCATCATATTTTATTTGCATGTGCTGCATCAAAGGTTAGAGATAATTTTTCATTTGAGTAGACGTATTGGAGATTGATGCCAATAATTCAGAGGTAACTGATGTGTCTGCTTGCAAATTCACAGATTTCATATAGATCTTGTCTGTTATAATGTGACTCATTCTTCTGCCCATGATCATTTGTATGCAGTGACATTTGTGATTTAATTTTACAGATCAAACTTAAAGCAGCAATGCAGTTTAGTTTCTTTGGCATGATAATTGGACAGTAGATCATTGAACGTTAGGGTCCGTTCCCATTCCCCTTCAGCTCAGCTCTCAGCGATGCAATCTATATTTATATGATGCTAAAAAATTATTGATATCAACTGCCTCCATCTGTTGTACAATGAGACTCCTGGGTGATGCAGGGAGTGGAGCTGTTGAGACGTGGGTTTGGATCTCAGCTCTTTCCTGTTCTGTTTATATGACTTATATTGTCTGTGCTTCAGATAACTGCCTGTAAAAGGATATTAACTCTGTTTGTCTTATGTATAAAGCTAGAGATAGGGACCAATCATCCTGCTGATTATCCACACTGTCCAACACAGCAGGTCTCAATCTTATTTGGAGCCTCCAAGCACGACTGGATATCAATACAGTGAAAGGCAATAGAGAATTCTGTATTGATTCACTCATTAAAACCTTCCAAATGTTTGTAAAAAGTAGTCTGTTAACATGGAGTAGAAGTGTTATCCCAGACTCTGAGGCTCTTCCATATATTATTTTTTTTCTATGGCATTTGCATCCTGCTTCCTGTTTGATGACAGTCTAGTCTCAAGAATTTCCTCTCCACAGCCCTGTTTTCAAAACACAAGACTGTCCCATACACTTGCTGTCCATTGTGTGACATGATACTGGATTCTGGGATCATCTTAGGGAGAGAAGTATTAAAGAAATTTCTCCTTGGGGAGAATTGTTTAGGTTGGTTTGGGGTTTTTGTTTGTTTGTTTGTTTGGTCTTTGTTAGGGTTTTTTGTGTTTTTTACCTGAGATAATTTCCCTTTTTTTGCTCATGTTAGGGCTTGTTTAGGGTTGGAAATGTGAGGGACAAAATTCATAAACTTACTTCTTAGGCTTAATTTACAAGTGAAATGGGTAAAGCCATCACTGAGAATGCAAATTTAATTCAAGGCCATAGAGGAATTTTTGAGTATATTAGTGTAACCCAGGGGGTGAGTACAAACTTTACACATTTCTGGACATTTCCTCACCTCTGAATTTTGAAGAGTATATTTTGCTACATGTCCCTTGAGGAATATGGTTTCTTTTGATTTCTCTCAGTCTGCATTCCATATGGAAACACTAAATGCTGCATCCTGTCCTCAGCAGCTGCAAAGTTGATGGGTGTTGAAGGAACTTGCCAACTTCAGTCCTTGCTCCACGCTGTGCCAAAAAGAGCCCCACGCCTACTTGTTTTCAAGACAGCAGAGGTGGCATGAGCTGGACTATCTGATAACAGGTCTGGTCAGAGGCATTCTGGGTGTGAAAACTTCTGGTCAGAAGATGCTAAATAATATCTCAAGGGAAAATTTAAAATTTACAGCAACACCAAAGAAATGTTGGCATCCTGAGCCTGACAATGTTTTTTCTTCACATAGCTAGCTCAAATATGGAGTCAAAAGTTTCATTTCCTCACTGGGAGACTCTCTGTGTTGGGTACGTATATCTTGAAGCACTAAAATCCCTCAGTCTGTAATTAATTAGCTCAAGTAGCTTTGATGTTTACAGAGAGAAGCAGTGGAGATTGCCTGCAAGGCTCAACACTCTCAGTAGCTTACAGGGGTTTAATAGCACTACACACTGCAAAACAGCTCAGCCAGGGTTGTATTTCGAGTATTTCTTGCCTGCTGAGGAAGGGGGAAGTTCTCTGAATGTGTTTGGGCATCTGATCAACTTTTGTAAATGTGAGGATGGGGTGGGGGAGATCTGACATGGAGTCAGATCTTCCCGTGCTCGTGGCACACAGTTTGGTGGGTGAATGTTCCAGGTATTGCAGATCACAAACAGGAGCTGCCCAGATGAAAAGAAAACTATCGATGCAAGGGAGAGGGAGAGCAGATGGAGGGCTCCATCCTGAATAGCAAAAATTAGGAAAGAAAGAAAAAAAAGACGTAAAGGCAAAGAGAGAAAAGAAAGAAAGATTGACAGAGTAGTATGTCACAAGAGAAAAGAAATTCTGTGTACTCCAAAGTTAGCAATGTCTGACTCTGCACTTCAGCCCAGTTTTACTCAAACCATGTGTGCTGTTCAGTGTGTGCTTTACGTGTGTTCAATTACAGGGGTTATCTCTTCTCCACAGGGGTTATCAATAGGGGTTATCCAATCCTTCATGTTAATTCTTCACTTAGTCATCTGCAGATACAGAGCAAATGCCAAATACTTTAAAGGAAATGGCAGTAGTAGGGATCAGCCCATATCATTCCTATTGTGCACTAGGATTGTTTTTTATAGTTGCTGCTGCGTAAATGTTTCCAAATTGGCTTGTGGCCCAGAGACAAGAGAAGCACAAAACATTTTCTCTGGTATCTTTGTCATGTTTATTTTCCTCCCTTATTTAAATAGGGATGTTCTTTTTTGCCCTAAGGTTACGAAGTAGCAGATGCTTTTCAAGCTCTCCAAGATTACAGTAAAAATCCCATAACTTTTTAAAACAGAAAAATGCTATAAAAGCTAAATAATTCTAGGGTTTCCATAAGAAATTGTAGTCTAAATTAGATAACTCAAGAAGAACAGGATAACAAAATACTTAAATCTTAAAAAGTTAATCTTGAAACACATGGTAAGGAGATGTGATTTATCAAGTAAATTTGAGAAAATGAATCTGTTTCTCACTATTCTACAAAATTAAGAAAATGTTAAGTTTGTTTTTCTAGTAATTAACTTGGTAAAAATATTCACTTATCTCTTGCTCTTGTACCCAGTATCTATTCAGCTCAAGCTCTGATTCTAGATATGGTTCTCTTAATTATATTTTTTAGTTACATCTCCAGATGCTCAGTGTTTGGATGCTTTTCCTGGTGGCTACAACTACATCAGATGCCAACAACCAAGAGAATATTTTTTCTACAATGCTCATTGCCCTGAGGTTCAAACCCATATCATTAAAAATGGTAGGAATTTTGCCAATGATTCCAAGCAGTGCAGAAGGACATCTACCCCTGAAATCTGCATAAATGTTTCACCTCTAGTCAGAATATTCAATAACTTCACACAGCTTTTGGTGGAATTTCCTGTAAACTGTTCTCTAAATTACAGCTTCTGGGGCTTTGTTGAACCAAAATGAAAGGCAAAACATTCAACAGAAGCAGGACAGTTAGAAAAATGCACAAACCATAGCAATGTTTTGTGGCTATGCTGCATTATGCACATAAATTTGCAGACATACATATACCAGTTAATCAATCACCTCCAGTCAAAAATGTCAGGGTATCATAAATGATATTGTGCCATCAGCTTTTGCTCAGGCAATTTCTTTTCACTCTATTATAACTTTTCATCTTGAGCCAATATTAAATTCCATTTGTCACAATAGGTGTCAGTAGCTATACCATTTTCAGTAGCATCTTCTAGATAAAACACCCCAATGTCTCTCTGCAGCACCATTAGCAGTATTGACTACTCTATTTTCTCACAATAGAAAGCCCCTCACAGATTCCTTATTTTGGAAAAAGCATCCTCAGCAGAGCCAAACATCATTTGAGTGATGTTTGAAGGAGAAGAGATTAAATACTTAGTAAGAGTTATGAACAAGGCTCTATTCCATTTTCATTTAGGGCTGGGATCATTAAAGGGACACACTTTTCCTTGTTGGTGATGTTTTATTGTCATTTAAGTGGGCTCCTGCCATGCAAAGGGATGGAAGGTTATTAATGCTTTGACTAAAAACCTCTTCAACCATTCCTCATTCGGCTCTTAACAACAGAAGCACTGACAGGAGCAGTGAGGTGGTCAGAAGATGTAGGGAGAGGACAGGTGACTTTCTGTCAGTCATTTATCTTGTCTCCTTTTCAGATGACATGCTGGGACACAGGGTGCCCAGTTTGTGCCCAAGGGATTATCTCAGATCATCATTTAGAGATAATGAAGAAATGCTATTATTCTTCAGTAAATGTAAGAAATATTAGCAAGTGCCAAGCAGCACAGTCTGGCTGTTAGAGCAAGAGACAAGGGGCAGCAGCTCTTTCCTTTACAGCTGCTTGTATTATTATCTCAGCTGAGTCATATTAAAGGAGGTAGGAGTGGAATGGTGGGCAGAGGTGGGGATCAGAACATCTATTTGTTCTTAATTAAGTATCCTCTTGTTCTTCCTCCCAGTCTGCCAGTAACATTAAGGGGAAATAATGGCATTTGATATCTCACTGGAGAATTACCTGAACATTTTTGCTCTTGGAAGTCACTGCATACTGCTATTAGTGGGTCTTTTTGGGTAAATTACTCAGCTCCTGAGTAGAGTATGTGACAGAAAATTGCTTTCTAGTACCTTCCACTATGCTGATTTTAGTCATGGAAATGTTCTGTTGCACCGAAAGGACATTTGTATTGCTGCAATCAGGGAGAGAAAATGCATATGATAAACCCTGACCTCAGTGTCCAGGCAGCTCACAAGCAGAGCTTGCTTTCTGACCTCTGGGAGTAAAACATCCTTAACAGAGAAAAAAAAAAACAGAAAAAAACCAAAACAGTGACAGAAATTCAGATGGCAAGGGGAAACCGAAGAGGGTTTTTTAAGCTACAAGGAAGTCACTGTTCCTGTCATGCACTGCCAAAACATGGAGTTTTGGGACCACATCTCTTCCACTTTTTGATCAAATTGTGGCCAAATATCTCACTCATGTTGTTATGGCATTTGCATGTACAGTTAAAACCAAGAAGTTTGACAAATAGAATATTTAAGTGTTGCAAATTGTTTCTTTACTTTCAAAACTATATAGTATTGCTTCTTAAAACCAGATTCATCTCTATTTAATAAATTACTAAACTACTATCCTCTCAGGTTAGGCTAATCTGTGATTTAGGGGAATGCTTCTTCCCTTACAGACAAGTATATCACTACAAAGAGTCGAAGTAACAAAAATGTTGCATGGGAGCAGAGCCATCCATACCCATGTGGGCGAGTCCTAAAAAGAAACACAGTGGAAGAATCATCTTTGATTAATGTTCTTTTGTTAATCATCTCAAGCACTAAGTTGTTCTATTCATCAAACAGCTTCATGCCACAACCAGGTACAATGCAACAAACATGTGACTCTTGGCAGATATTATGCTATGTTAATTTTCTAAAGTATGTAAATTTAGATATGAACATTGAATGAGTCCCACTGGCAGCTGACATTAAAAGGAGAGTTCTGCCAGAGTTTTCTTACCCTTCTCTGTCACTATTTCCAACTTTTGAGTTATATTTCTTCTGACTTCATGGAAAACTGACTGTACCAGGTGCAAGAAAAATTGCAAAACTATTCTCTAAGAATACACAGAGACCATTTTCACTCTATCCATATGATGACCCACGTCCTTTTTGAAGACTGGAGTTTAATGACTACAGCATGGCTATAAGAATTCTCTCTGGTAGCTAGAGATGACTTTTTTTGTGATACATGTTTGATAGTTGCTTTATGGACATATTTTCTTCAGATCAGGCAGAACTGCATCAAGTCACAGACTAACCTGGGACAAAACTCCCTTGCTGTGCTTCACAGCCACCTGTAGAATTGCAGCACTGTGCAGTTAAGGATTTGTTTTCCTGAAGCTTGTGGAAATTTGTTGACATGTAGATTTGAGCACCACATCTTAAGCACTTGTCCACCATCTCTGCCAATGTGAGTTTCCATGTGAACTGTCCTGGGAGACACCTGCAAAGCTTGTTGTCTCAGCAGCTAGTTTATAGGCTGAAAATGCCTCATTAGTCCCAGCTTCACCTTCTGCCTCTCAAAAATAAATAGTAAGTAATGAAGGAGAAGAAAGACACATGCCATGTGTGCTCCTCTTGTGTTTGCTCAGTGTTTCCCTGCAGGTCCCCTCCTTCCTGTTTTCTCTCATCCTCTCCTCATGTTCTGTGAAACTGCATGACTGGAAAGGTCAAATGTTATCTAGTTCCTTAGTTGGTTGGAGGCTGCTCAAAAAGTTCCTTTCCAAAGCTCTGAAAAAATTCAGCCCCTTTCACATTCTTCTTATTTCTCACGAAACCAGATGACACTCAGGAAAGGAAGAAAATACACTGACTGAATTTAAAAGTGTGATGCTAATATTTCTTGCTCCGTGGAAAGGCAATCTCCCTCAGCCCACTGGAAAATGTCCAAACTAATAACAGTAATTAATAGCTAGAGTAATCACATCCCATGCAGCGGCAGCATGTGACCCCTCATGAATATATTTTCCTTTTGGCACCTACCAAGAGAAAGAAATACTATTGTGCTGGCACAGGAAGCTCAGAGAGACAGAGCCACAGGACTTCAGGCCCTGAGGACAACCACAGCAGCCCCAGGGATCTGCTGCTGGCCTTGTGACATGATGGGCTGTGGCACCCCATGACAACCACAGCCAAAGCCCTGCTCTACCCAGCTTGCAGCTTGCTGGGCAGCACTCCAGGTCAAGGGGTAATGGTTTTAACTGAAGGAGGGTCAATTTAGATCAGATATAAGAAGCTTTTCTACAATGAAGGTGCTAAAACACTCGAACAGGTTGCCCAGAGGGGTGGTGGATGCCTCATCCTTGGGGACATTCTGGACGAGGCTCTGAGTACCCTGGTCTAGTTGAAGGTGTCCCTGCTCATTGCAGTGGGGTTGAACTAGAGGGCCCTTAAATGTCCATTTCAGCTCAAACCATGATCTCCCTCACCCCCCACTTCTTGCAAGAGCAACACACAGCACTGCAGGGTCTGTCTGCTTCCATAATTCATGGTAATTGGAACCATATCCACATGCAGTCGTTCCTCAGGGCATCTAATGCCCCCAGGGATATGAACTATGGTACAGCTGCTGATGTTAGACCAAGGACGTGCACCACAAGCACCCAAAGATAGTGAAGATTACAAGAAAATTATTTTTTCCCCTAAGAAGCAGACACTTTCTTGGTTCCTGACCAAAGAGAGGGCATTTTATGCATCAGTGCCGTAATACAAGGGCAGATGTGGAATACAGCTATAGGGAGGGTCCCTGAAGAACAGCAGAAATTCAACAACAAAGCAAACTATTCATTTAAAACAGTCACAAAGGCTGCAAAATCATGCTTTATCCTTCTTCCAATTAACAGAAAAACAGTCAGTCCAGACAAAGTTCAGCCTTGTGAACATGAGGACACACAGGGTTCAGTTGTGTAAACATAAGCAATCCAAGCTCGATACTGCTCCCAATTAAGCAGCTTGAGGGATGAGAAACCAAATGAACAGAAGAACCAACTCAGAATGCAGAGCAGTAGCTGGTGCCCAGTCCTGTCTCAGTGCTCTCATTGTGCAAGACAAAATGCAGTTACATGGGGTGTAATTAAATGAGACATCCTTTTGACCTGCTTTTTGTGAACGAGAATATATCAGCTCTATACTTGAAAAAAAGAATGGTAGTGTCATCTTGGTAGCTTGTTGACCTTTATATATGATCTGTTTATGACATATCTGTACTTTCCTATCCTTCCTTGACTTTCCTTCTTCTATTACTGTGAAATATTTTTGTTCATTTATTTATTTGCTTTCATCCATTTGTGGTTTTTTTTTTTTCAGAAGTAAGTACACTGAAAAATAAAAGCTAATAAAATATTGTATCTACAACCCTCTTATGCAAAAAGTAGAGTTCTTCAAGGCTTTGCTTGCATACAGACTTTTAGTTTTGTCTGAAGGTCCCTTTCCAATTTATTCATACCAGTAATCTATGAAGAAAAATTCATGGCCTGATTTCTATTTTTAAAACCATGCATATTCTGGTCTAATGCTAAAGATTAAATAGAATAGGAACAGATCTAAATTGTTGATATAATCTGTTGATCTACATCATGACAAATCACCTTGTAGATACTGGACTATGAGCTGATATACATGTGTGCATGTGGAGTGTGGCAAGAATTTGCACTATTTTTTAATGAAATTCATGATGGATTTACTACAAGTTTTGCATCTTTCATTCCACAGGGCATTTTTTTCCCCCCTAATGTTTTATGTATTTTCCAGTATGAAGTGTTTCCTATTTCTGGATGCAAGCTCAAGGTCATCAATAATCCCCAGAGGTGGCAATGGAGAAAAAAAGCAAACACAAAGCCCTTTGCCATTCTTAAACCCACTTTTTTCTAGTTATAGGAAACACAAATTTAACTGTTCACACTCAACCTATTTTAGGACAACAGGAATTATCTCTGTGCTGCTTCTGACTATACATTGTGGGAAGATATTTGAGTACCTGGAATAGATTTCTGGGAAGCTGCAAATTCAACTTTGCTGTATTCTGACAGAAAAGAAAAAAAAAAACCAAAACCTTTCTGATACAGGGGCTCGAGATAACTTCTTCATTTTTGGTCTGGAATTTTTCCACATCCACAAAAAACTAAACTGCTGGGGGATTCTGGAGGCAGGATGGTTTCCTCTAAGAAAAAAATATTATTTCAGTCTATGACAACTTCAAATCTGCTGTCTGTAAGCTGCTTTAATTTACCTGAGTTATGACACCTGCTGCTCTGGGATGTTTTGTACCCATTCACTCGTGTCAAAAGAAAAGGGGTTAATACTCTTTCTGTCAAACTTAGCATTGACTCAGTTGAGAGAGCAATCTCTGAACAGAAATGGTGCTCACAGTCTCTATCTCATGGGGAAAACTTCAAATGAATAGAAACATATGAAATGAGAAGTTTTGAGAAAATCTGTAACCAGAGGGACCTCTCTAATAACCTGTTTTGCCTCCTAAGGTATCTCTGGAGAGTTGGTTTAGACCAAGACCTTTGGAAATACGGGGAAGCTATTTCCCACAGGGAAAAATAATGAAGAGAAATACTGTTGCTATTCCATTCTTTAGCTTGCAGAATAAAAAGTTTCAGATAAACAGACTTTTTCACATCCCCAAGGAAAGAAGAAGTCACAGATGCAGGCATGATGAGGTTTGTACTTGTAAAAGCAAAAAATTTCAACTTGGTAACCTTCTGAGCAACAGGCTTATGTAGTCATATGCTGGAGCACATTAACATGCAGAAAGCATTGAGGAAAATATAAGCCTGTTTTCTCTGCTGACATATAAACAAGTGTAAAAAAGATGCCATGCACAATCTTCACAAGATACATGCCCTGTTTCTCAGAGCTTAGCCAAGAACACAGATCAAGCATAGCTTCAGAATGATAAATGGTGGCAAAAGGTGAATATAATTTTCCTCCTTAAGAAAGAAAACCAGTGATTTACAGTGTTATGCTTTGGATATGGAGCTAAGACACTTCCTATCAATCATTCTGAATAAAACTATCACTTTGGAGTGGCTGGAGACAGACAGACCTGCTGGAAACATTGGCAAAGTTTCCTACATGAGAAGTTGGAAATTCAAGAGTTCTAAAAGCCCTGAGTCCCTACAACAGAATGAAACCACCAGACAAACATTTGGCAGCCAGAGGTCAAAATTTTTGCCCAGTGTAGCAGAGGAGCTGCACTGATTAGGTCCTTAGTTATTCATTAAAGTCCATTTTAAAAAAATACTGCATGGGTTTTTTATGTTTATTCACTTTCCAACATGGTGTTGTTACAAAATTTTAAACAGTGTGGGAACAATATGGGCCAAAATGACTTACTGAATAGCATCAAGTTTATAAGCTCTTAAATATGTTCCAAAAATACATCAAATGAACCTAAATCATAACATTTTAATACTTGAATTTTAACATAGTTTGAAAAATTTGCTGGCTTCTTTGCTTCCTACTTTCAATCCCTTAACTAGATCCTGTTTATAAGCAGTATGTGATGCAAACAGAGGTGTAGAGCTGTGAAAAGCTGAGCTTTTTGAACAAAATACAAGACAAATATTATATACTTGAAGTGTATAGAACAGTTACAGCAAGAAAAGCTATTCTGATGAGATGCTGAGCTGAGGTTGGGAAGGAAGTTGCACTGAGGGATGTTCTTACTTAATGAAAAATTCAAGGTATTCCAAGGCAGCTTACCCATCACTAAAATAGAGATAAGTAATGATTTTCTTGACAACAATCCTACAAACTCTGATTCCTCTAAAGCTGCTCTACTTCAAGACAGCTTTCAGGAGAGGAAGCACTAGGGCTTGGGAAACATATAAGTCACCATCCTGCCAGGGACCCACAACTCCATCAGCTCCCATGCTAGCCAAGGATAAATGCATAAATGCTATAGGCTAGCCATAATTAGATACACTTTATCCAAATGCATGCACAGCTTTGAAGTGTAAACTACATTTCATTTTGGGGGTGGGGGTAACATCAAATATGTTAGCTCGCCAACTGTAAATTAAAACAAAAGAAAAACCCCCTCATTTGCCCCCCATGCACCTTCCCTGAACTGTGAGATTTAGTGCACCAAGATTTAACAGCTCCGTTAGAAAAACGAGAAGGATACGGCAGAACATATGGCACAAAGAAGGTGTTAAACGGCAGAATTTGAAAATGGTTTGCAAGATGCTCCATAAATATTCCAACCCCAAACACAAGCTGTTTTGCAGCAGACTCTTGATGGAAGTTTATGCACACAATAAAATGATTCTTTTCTTAGCTCACAAGCAGCCTGTTCTGGTGACGTGGAATGGCGTGATGCAGAGTTAACCTGCCTGCAGGAGGAGCCCAAAATCAGGCAGGTGTGCCTTGGTCAGGCAGTGTCATTGTTATTGTTCCTACTGGAAATAGTGGACAATATTCAGGGACAACAATGACTCACATTTCATCTATCAGCCCGAAGGACAAGCTCTCAGGAAGAGCAAAATCAATGCATTTTACAACCTTTATTTCTCCAGCATCCAGACAAGTGCTGCTGTCCCTACAATTCTGGACCTATTTCAGCAGAAGATACATATTCTCAAATGAAGTCAACAAGAGAGAGATGAGGATCAACCTCCAACGCTTCTGCATGGGGTAGGAAGTTATTTGTGTGTAGCTACATTAGAGTTGACACCAGTTAACTGGAGTTTCCTACTAGGTATTTTAATAATATATTCACAAACACTTAACAATAAGAGGACAGGAATTCACGTAAAACCTAGGGCTATCCAAGCTCTTAGTGCTGGATGCTACTCAGAAGATTTGTTGACGTAGGAAATACTGCAGAATGCTAACAAGAAAGGAAACTTGGGGTCCTTTGGGGCACACTGTAAATTTTCATGTGGGTTACCACAAATGTACCTACTATTTACACAAATAGGACATAAATTTTCATCTATTGATCCCAACCCAATCCACTTTCTTTGAATGAAGTGAAAATGCAACCGTCTGGCTGAAAGCTTCACAAACTGAAATCTCATCACAAACCCAGATATTTTAGTCAAGCCAGGACTGTGATTCAAGAGAAGTTTTCCTCACTGGGTTCCCTCCTTTGGATCTGCTTTTGGGTGGTACTCAATGCACAGCTCACAAAATTCAGCACAGTAGGTAACATACTGCTTTGTTGTGAATGTTTTGTTTCACCTCCGAGGCATCTCTTAAATGCTAGGCTTCCAGGGACTCATTTGCTTTCATCTGCACAAGCCTCCAGCTGGTAGCCCTGCAGTAAAGCCACAACCTTCCTATTTCATGATTCTTGCTTCAAATATTTTTGTGCATTGGAGAGATGCTGACAGAAAAACAGAGTTGGACAAAGGAGTCTTGACAAGGACTCAGACAACCAAGGCTGTGATGATGTGCCTCTGAACTGCTCCTCAATGTTTTGTAAAGCATGGATGTTTCTTCCGTGGGAAAAATAATACAATACACTGGGATCATCTTTTTTAAGCTGCTGATATAATCTAAGTATAAAATATATAACAAAGACTTACTTATTTTAAAAGAAAGGATACCAGTGCCTTTACAGACAACTATTCAGCTTGGAAGCAATGGGCCATATTTACTATTATTCACTTGCAATACTGTAAACACACTTGAAAACCCTGGAGAAAAGAAACCATTTGTGTGGATTGGAAGGAAAATGAACCAATGTAGATGGCAGAACAGTTAAAATGGAGGGAGAGGGGAAATGGAAGGCAATTGTGTACAAAATGCAGACAAAAATTACTTTTAAAAACCCAAATGCTTATCCATAAGTACTCATTCTGCAGAGTGCTGTCTCTGCCTACAAACATAATTCCTTACAGGAATTGTGGGTGCTGTAAGATAAACCCAGAGCCTACCAGGACTTCTTTGCACAATAGTCCATTTGGTACAGAAGGTTCATCTGGTAGGTTGCATCAGGATTGTGGACCGATGTGGATGTGGACAGACATGGAAGCACACTGTCCTGGGTTTCAGACTCCAATCCCTCTCTGTAACAGCATCATAACACAAAATCTTTCCACAAGCCACCTGAGACCTATCTTGATACCAGGTGGATGCTTTACATCTGCCATTCCTATTGAAAGACTGCTTAAGGACTTGCTACTTTGAGGGTTGGATAACTCCTCTTCACTTTTAATGTTAATGCAATTACACGTGATTTATTCATGCTTCTTCTCCCTCTCTCATGTAGTACTGTATTTACTTAGGGTAATCAATCTACTCTCATCCCTCATTAGATTAGCCAAGTCAATACTTATAGATTTCCATTTATTCATGTATCTTCCATTTGGTCAAGGTTTATTTAATCTTACCCAGCCATGCAGAGCACTGCACACAATATTCTAGATGAGGCCTCAGCTGAGTCTCACACCATTGAATAAATTTTTCCTCTCTGTTGACAGTATCTTGAAACTGCCCCTGCTTTCACCCTTTTTTCTGCTCTCTCATGCTTGTGCTTCATAGTCATCCTGTGATTGAGCAGGCCTGTTTCTCCCTCATCATGCTGGTTTGGACTCACTGATGGCAATCCTGTTAACAGCTGAGGGTTTTGCTCTGAATCTAAATGTGTCTAACCTTACACACTACCCTGGGCTGAGTATTCATCTTCATCCTATTTCTTCTCTTGTCCTTAAGGTCATCCAATTCCCAGAGTGTATCACTCCAGTCCTGCATTTCATTGATGGCCCTTCCTTTGGCTGTGTCATCACTGCAGTCTATTTGCTCCTTCCTCATTTTGTACCAGGTTTATTGGTGAAAATACTAAGCAGCATTGGTTTAGAAACCTATCTTTAAAAAGCACAACTAATAGCATCCTTCCAGCTTGAATGCCTCCCTTAAAAAACTGTGTTATCTCCCCACTAGAACAGATACTTTAGCAGTGTACAGTTCTTATAAAAATCCACATCTTCCTCACCTAAATACTTAATTTCACGTTCTGTAATCTGTCAAATGCTCTACTATGAATTAAGCAATACTCTCTGAATTTCCTTTGCCTAAAATGCAGGCATATTACTGGGAAAAACAAACAAACAAAAAAACCCCCCCAACAATATAAAGATATGTTATTATTCTGTGTTTGTCCTTTAATGTTTTTAGGTTGCATTTGATACTGTTTTCTTTTGTGTGTATATACTCTATTATTCTTCCCTTCAAAATGAGTACAAAGCCAAAATGTACAAATGCACTTAGACAGGGCTGCAGCTTTTTAGATTGCTTTTTCCTTTTCTGTCAATGTCTAATTATTGGCAATACTTTTGCTGTTCTCTGTTCATAGAAGCCCGCTATGACTTCATTTCATGGTAGAAGATCCTTGTGCTGGACATCCATTTTTCATAGATCAGTGCCTTCTAAGGTGAAAAGTCCTTGTGACCTGGAAAGAACTGAGACCACAAAATTTCGTTTTCTTGTCTTAGTTGTGGACCTTTCCATTTCCTTTTTTCCATTAGCCATCTTCTCTATCATTCATTCTCTTTCATCCAAATTCACATTCAAAGAAAAGGAAGAAAAACATTTAACATGGGAAATTATATCCTCTTTAATTCTATCCCCATCCTCATTTCACAGTACTTCCATGTTTTTCTTGTTCTTTTGATTTGCATGGTTGAAAAATCTTTCACAATTTGCTTAAATTTCCTGTCTCAGCTTGACTTTTGGCAGTTATCATTTGTCTCCTGCCCTTTCTGACCTCTCAAATGCAGCTTTAGCACTAGTTCTGACATATGTTCTCACTATGCTCTTACATATGGAGGATTTCTCTCTTCATCTAAATTCCTTACTTAATAAACACTAAAACTGATTGAATTCTAAAACTGCAGAGAAGTCATGAATATTTTCATAAGTAAACACACCACATTTAGATCATTACTATTTATGAAATTGTGGTATTTGATACTGAGAAACATATGCTGATCAATAAATAAGAATGTCAGTCTTTCTTAAAAGATCAGGAAATACAAATATTCTGAATGAAAAAGTATATAAACTTCTTTCTTCCCTGAAAATTAAAACTCTATTTTCCAAAGTACAGTTACAATACCTTAAAGTAAAAAAAGAAAACAACAGAAAACCAGCCTACCGCTGTATCTAATAAAGATTTTCAATCATGCATTGCACAGTCAATTTAAAAAAGCAAAGCTTCCAAATTTGAAGACAGGAAATGGAGCATATCTGAACTACTTACAGAATAGATAGTTGAATTAAACTCTTAAATGATAAAATGGGTGAGGAAAGAGTATAAATAAAATAAGAAAAATATATTAGTGAGCATGCTGAGTAGATTAGGTGAAGGATTAATATGGTAACCTATGACATTTTCCATTATGTTTCCTTCAGAAAGTGGTACAGTGCCTGCTCTATGAAGACCTACTTTTTCTCATTATCACCATCTATGCTTCAAAAATAATCAGGGTAATGAGCCCTGACCAACCTTATTCTTTTTTTCCCTCTGCATGGCATCTGAACCTTCAGGTTGCTTTCCAGTACGTCAGTGGCAGTGGTCCCTGTCCGAGGCAGAGGCTCATGGTGTGCAGTTACTGATGGATTAGAACCAAGGCTACAAATCACAAAATCTCTGCCTCAGACTGCACCTTGATTCCCACTGAGCAATGTGATTCAACAATTAGATGGAAGCTGGAAAATAGATGTTGGCAAGAGGTTGTGCTGATCATGAGACATGGTAAGAGTGAGTGGTGCAACAACAGCTTAGGGGATTAATTTGAAACAGAAGCTGCTGCCTTCAATGAGGGAATGATTTAGCATTAAACAGCAAACAGTTGCCTTAGTAACTAATATATTGCCCTATGCCTCCTTTCACTCTGAACATAACCATCTCTGAACACAGGTTTTTCATCACCTCTTTTGTTTGCTTAACTGGTCTTCTTCAAGTGTCAGACAGCCAAATAGCTTGCAGTGAAATGTATTTCCTTTTTATGAACTGCCCTAAAATGCAAAACATATTCCAGGATCTCCTCAGTTTACCAGGCTTTGAGTACTAAAGAAAGATGTTTTATATCTAAGCAGACAAGTCTATTTCTGATAGAAACAGGAATACAGGGTGCCATGTATTCATCAGGCCTGCATGTGCTCAGAAGTCTTTCTGAATATCACTTCTTAAGAAATGTGCCATCCAGGATGAATAAACTGCGTAGTGTTTCTCTTGATGTTTACCTGTTCCTATGTAGAAGGCCAAACATACTGCAGATGAGAACCAAACAACTTTAAAAAGCAGGAAGAATGGACTCATTGTACACGTTTTAAGAGAGTATCGCCTGTCTAACTTCCGCAGCAGAGCTTGATAAACAGTTGAGGAAAATTAAGGGATTATCTCCTCTCTCTTAAATCTTGACATAAGTTTTAGATGGAGCTAGAACAATGATGTTTACTCAGAGTCAGAAAGGTCAGTCAGAAACTGCATATCCAGTTTAGATATAACCAGAGGGAATAAACTTGCAAGTGTCTCCAGGGTTAGTCCAGCCTCTTCTGGAGACTGCATAATAAAGCACAAAGCTATAAAGTAGCCCTTACATAAATAATGTATCTATTTACTCAAAAGTTCCAGGAGAAAATGATTACCATACCCATACTTTTCCAAAACTGCTCCATCTTCTGTAGGATGGATAGAATTTAAATGTAGTCTATGTGTTTTCTCAGGTCTTGGAAAAGCAAAAAAAATGTGGATATCATTGTTCTGAGCACCCAAAAATCCCAGCACAGATTTTTTGCCTTGACTTTCATGAAGCAAGCTAAGAGCAGCTAAGTATTGAGCTTCTCTCCACATGGGAGGCCATCACTACTGGTGATCATGGGACTCCAGCTTCAGATTCAGCCACTTTAGGAATCCAGAGCAGACAAAACACTTCCTGATATCCAGCATGTGGTCCTTGCTCCCATTTCCCATGGCAATGAATCTATCACAGAAAAGAAAAACAATTAGCCTGAATTTGTCTGGAATTTTGCACTGAGGAATCCCATGAGAACTGTCTATTCTCTATGTCCCAGTTAAGATTTGCGAATTTTTGAATTTACACAGAAAGCAGGTGCACTTTTTCTGTGATCTATTAGGCTCTTCTGCAGCCTGGGCACATGGCTGCACCATTCCCAATACAAAGAGATACAGTGTGAAATCTCAAAACAAACCCTTCTATTTCCATGATTTTAATTGCTATCACTATAATCACTGAAATACACCCAGTGACACGGAGCAAAAAGATACAAAGCTGGAAGAAAAAACTCACAATGTGAGAAAAGAAATTCTCCCCATGTCTAGATACAGAGGATGGTTGATGCCTTGGGTTGGAGGAGAAGGAAGGCAGGGTCAGGTGTCTGAGTCAGAAGTAGGGCACTGATGTTACAGTCCAATGATCCTTTCCATGTGGAAAATTCAGTGCTGTTAAACTGATGTTCTATGGACAGAAATTGATCCATTAGATTTTTCTGATGTTTCAGTAAGACCATACTCATCAATCTTTAAAACCATTTATAACCCCCAGAGATACACAGTCAAATTTATCATGTTCTGTCATAGAAGACACCCATGTACAAGCTGCAACCTTTAAGAAGAAAAATTACCATTAAGAAATTGCTCCATCTAGAACTGCCAATATTACTATAACCAGTGGTGATGGAAAAGCAGATCAAGCAGATCTGTGTCAGATACTCAGAAAGAGCATGAGACATTAAAAATTAGCCTGCATCTGGTTTTCTTACTCTTTTTTTCCCCCCAATGTACTTTCAAAGTGTTTGATGTTCTTTAATGTTAGACCCTTATTTGGCAAAAAGGAAGACAAACAGGAAATAGATCACACACTCTGACATGAGGCCAAAATGACACTGAGCACTACACAGTCATGCTGGAGAGGTCAAGACTCAATTATTTTAGCAGAGAGCTTGTATATAAACTCCACTACTGAAAAAATGCCTTTTTACTTCTTACATGAATTGAGATTAATTATAATGCCCAACTGACACAATATTAGAATGAGTTGAAAAAAAATCAGATTGATTTCTTATGTGTTGAAGCTATTACCTTAAAATAGTCTGTAATTGATTTTAGCCTGATGGTGAAAGCACGGGTGCCATTTTTTAAAATGGATTGTGCAAATTTGGCCAGACAGTGCTAAGATGAGACCAGACTCTGAGAGGGTCAATCAAGGTAAGTTTCTTTGCTAGCAGTTACTCAGCCATTTTGGTCAGCTTCATGTCTGGAATTCCATCCCTCAATTATCTGAAATCCATTAGAGTTAAAACTGTGATCATGAGAAACAAAATCAGGAGGATTGCAGCCTGACATAAAATCAGTACTGGAAAAGAAGACTGCTCCAATACTGGTAAAAGGGCTTGACAGCTTTCAACTAAGGTGTCTGGCTGGTAGAAGGGGATGTAGAAAGGGCATGTAACAGTTCCAAACACCATGAAAATGAATTTTTCCTACATGGCTGGTGGATACAGTTTCATATTATGAACCAGTGGCATTTTACCCATCTATTTGTACTTAATGAGAACATGACATCTTGGATTTCATGTGAGCTCACTGAAATTAAGGGAGTACAGCTTTAACTAAACCCTCAGGATTAGGATTTATTAACATGAAGAGGTTGTGGGGGGATTTTTTCATTAAAGATTTTGATATTTTGCTGCATCTCTACTTCCAGAACAGGAATGAAGATCAAGTTTCAAAATTCTTAAAAAAAAAAGTTCAATGACTAAAATATTCAGAGTAAATTGACTTCTATACTATTATACTGTAGAACGATCCAGAAATAAAATACAAATTCCAGAGTCCTTATTATGAGAACACTGCATTACAGTGCTGTGTACTCAACTCAACAAATTTATTCATTTTCATTAGAATTGCATTTTTGATGGAATTGTGTCCCAGTGGGTTTTCTGAGCCAATCTCTGTTATTACATATTTACAGAGAGAACACAAATGAAGACTGAGTAGTTTTTGAGCATCGAAATGCCAGTGATTTTGACAGATATGCAAGCACTGGAACAAATATTTGGAACAGCTATTAATATATGATTAACAAATAACTAGAATTAACAGCTGAGCTAATATGGATGCATATTCAGATGTATCTATTTTTACACATTCATAGGTTGTATTTGTGCAAGAGACAGAACAACAGCAAGTTAAAGGTTATTGATATAAACAGACTATAAGCAAAGTAAGAGACACTGCAGAGTAACCCTCGCCATCATGAGGAGGAGGAGGTTAAGAAGAAACAACTTTTATTCCCTGTCACTCATAATGATTAAAGCTCTTTTCTCTAAAGCAGGCATTGCTGGCTGCCCTCACACAGACTCCTGGAATGAGGACAGCTGCTGTGAATAAGGCAGGGTAAGATCTTCAGACCCTCAGGGAGGCGTGTGCTAGGAAGCAGCAGCAGTAACAGGGTGTATAATATAAATGAAATAGCCTTGGTGGGGTGGAGTTCTGCCAACAAGCAGGAGCAAGAAAGAGATTACTGGCAGTGGGCTGGGACAGGAACCCAGGCTATCAATAGAAATGGGAATGAGACATTAGAAGCCTGGAGAATTGGCTGGAGTTTCTCCAGACTTAACCCAGTATGCCTCACGGTCCCTGCACCTTCTGTAGGTGCTGGGGCAGTAAACATGCCAGCTGGAAAGGCAGAAAGGATTGGAGTCAAGCACACATATTGACTCAAAGAGGTTTTACCATTTCCTTGGATAGCTGCTGTTCAGCTACCTTCCTCCGTCATTTGAGAAAGCTTGCAGAGTCAGTCCCTGAGACAGCAAACTCTGCTTCTCCTTTGGTTTCTGTTAAAAAACCCAACCAGCACCATCCCCTGCCTGCAATGTGTTAAAGACCAGCAGTTGTACACTTCTACAGCTCTTTAAAGGCATGAGTCTTTCAGGTGTGCTGCTATTGGTTCTTTTAATTCATCAAACATAAGTACAGTTCTCAGGGAACTTCTGTAAGGCTCACATACATAATAATGTGAAGTATAACCTACTAATATAACCGCCAAAACTCTCTTATTCATGCAATTTCTGATTTGAACAGTCTAAGGAGGTGATAAAGAAAAGTAAAGCTTCACAAGACTCATCATTTAACCAATGCTTCATCTCTTTATTTCATCTTCTCTCTTTCTAATTTAAAAATGAAGCTCAGATGTTCTGTCTAAAGACAACAAAAGGAGGTTAGAATTCCTAGTTATCAGTAGTGATACACAATCTAAAATAAGACCTGTAACTCTGATATGCACTGCAAGATGAATGCAGGTAACTGAACAATAAAATGGAAAGAGGGATAAAGAAATTTAAGGAGTGAAAAAAAACAAAAGCAGTGCCAGCATAACTGTATATTCAGTTACCAGTCAGGACCATGCAAGAAGCAATTGTTTTCACTACACTCAAAATCCTCATGTTGAAGATTACTTCAGAACGGGCTACCGAGTATTTAATAAAGAAAGGCTTGAAAGACCGCAGGGTATAAAAGCTTTTGTATGATTTGAAGAGACATGACAATCATGCTCATCGGGATTATTTTCACAAAAACTAATTTTTTAAGCATATATGATGTGCCAAGTAAAAGCCTCTAATATCTTCCCCATTTCCCAGAAAATCTGGCTGATGTTCATGTCCTCTGTACATTCTTTAATCCAGTGCTTTAGGACAGGAGGCAAAGGATGATGTAGCCAACTGCAAAGCTGCAAGGCTGTGTAGTTTTAATGGACAGTAGTTAGAGCTCAGACCTGCTCAAACATGATAAGCAGAACAACGAAAATACTGAACATAGCAAACCATAGTGCCTCTATTGACTGAAGACTATTGACTGTTTTTATCATTTTATAAATTGAGTTTCTTAAACATATAAATCTGGACAAAAAAAAAATTATTACCGGCAACTATAGACATCACATCCTGTATACCAACATTTAAACACAAGTCATTTGATTCTCAGGAAGAGTCTTCTTACAGCTTGAATTAAGCTTCAGGCTATAACTCTACCCCACTCACACAGCCATGAGAGAGCAAACTGAAAGACACTATGCCAGGTTTAACAGTGCCACCCTGTCATGAATTCTGTCTCCTGGTATCAAAAACAGGGCAAAAGCTAGAGGTCAGACAAGGTGGGCCAGGCTGGGGTACTCCAGGAGAAACATGATGCCATTCAGTACAACTGAATTTCCCTGTGCCACCAACAGGCTCCTCAGACATGAGTTTGCTCCTATTGCAATGTTAGCCATGACTCCATTATCTTCATCCAGGGAAAAGCCCATTCTTTATTTTCACAGCTCATTTTACACAGTTTTTACAGGCCTCAGGTGTAACTTTAATTGGTTGATAGCTTTCTCCTTTGGTTAGTAAAAGATACTCTTCTCATCCATCAAATCTCTCCATTCTTGGATTGTTTACGTATTTTCTTTACTGAGTCTCATGGGACAAATCCCTTGTTATTACAGGTGCATTGGTTTTTCAACCCAGGAATAGGTTGTTGTGTTAACAAGTTTTCATACCAAGATTGTTTTTGCATGGGAACTTGCAAATTACTTAGAAATGACAGGCTAACTTCAGCAATTTAGCAGAGCAGACCTGATTTTGTGAGGCCTTTCTTTTGTAATTCTTTTACTTATCATGCCAAGTTCCTACTGTTTTCTTCAGAGATTGATCTTGCTCCACTCAAGTGGCCAGAGAAAATTCTCCAGCCCTTCATGGGCCTGACAAGAATTAAGGAGGCTTCTAAATAACAGGTATTTAGAGGTATAACAGGTTGCCTAACACACTTCTCTGTTGTCACATGGGACCAAACACGTCTATGCCAGTCCTGAAAGTTTTTGTTCCAACAGTAGAACCCATACTGGACACTGAACACAGACATCCAGTGTAGGGACTAAAACAACCTCCCCTTGGCCACGTTCCTGTCAGAAGTCTCACTCTGGCAGCTTTTCCTGTTGCAGGGCATAATTAGTTTGCAGCTGGCTTGTGTGGATGAGCACTACTGAGGAACTGAGTGTTATGATGTTGTTTCCATAACATTCAGCATATCCACAATAGATATTTTATGAAAAGGTGAGGGTGCATTTTATTGTGTTTCCAGCCTTTCCTTTGCTATTATGAGGGTTGGAAACTGCTTGCACTTTCTAACAGCAAGAAGAATGAAATCTAGTGTATTTGCAAGAGTACCTACTCACATGATTCCCTCTCCTGTATTTTTCCTTTCACAAGTAGTATATTACTTCAGTGCAAGACAAGACAAAACCAAATCAGACATCAAACTATATGTAAGCAGTATGTTAAACTAAAGCAAAGAACTCTGCTGCTGTTTCAATAAGAAAAAAATGAAGGCCCTCAGGTTTTTTTTGTGAAAAATAGGCACCAGAGAATCAATCACCAGATTTGTTTTCCTTCTTGAAAACAAATGCAATATACTACTTTTTCCTGACTAACCAGCCAGCTTGTTGGGGAGGAAAAGGCATCCTGTCCCACAGAAATTAGGCAGTGTTTCACATTGAGAGACAAGGACAAGGTCTACACTGAATATGAACCAGCTTGTGTGTGTAATCACTTCTGGTGGTCTACTGGTCTGCTTATACAGCTTTGGATGATGAACTTTCTACTCAGCCCTATTCAGGCACTACTCTTTCCTGTACAAGCTAAAAGCCAGTCAATGCTGAGATAAAAAGAGTCCTGTGGATTTTGAACTGAAACTTGTCCAACAGAGAGAGTAAAACGAGCCCTTATACTGAGACAGCCGCTCCTTGCATGGTCAGGTAATGACCTATGTGTGGTTTAACAACCTGTGTGTGCCTTTCCTGCCAGGAGCAGGAAACAGGGTGAATGCAAAAGGAAAACACAGAAAATGGCAGGTTCTGGAAAATCCCCCATCTGCCTTTTCAAATGGTTCCGGCTTCTCATTCATATTAAACATAACTCTGAGCTGTGTTTCAACAGCACTGTTTAAACAAATTGCTTTGGGGAGCAGACATCACTTTCCTGGCCTCTGTTTGATGCCCTGCAGAGAAAATAGTGCAATGCTATTGACAGTTCAGAAGAAGCAGTGCCATAAAGGCAATAATGCACACATTTAGTCTCCCAAACAACCTATTTTTCTGCAGTTATTTAAAATTTAAATGTAAACTGCAGAAAATACTGTGTATATGTGGCTTGCTCTCCTGTGATCTCACCAGGTCCCTCTCATTATAATCACAGAAAAAGCAGTTTAACTACATTCAGTGAATTTCAGCTTCTCAGCCCCCACAGAGGGATCTATATTAATATGCAGCAGCAAAATGGCAAAGCACAGAATTCTGTTTATCCAGGAGTGTTTGGCTGGAAGAAGGAACTAAGTTTGATAATGAACTCTTGAGCCTGGTCCTTTACAGGGTGCACACTACATGCCAGCCTCAACATAGCACTAGAACTGTTTGAAATGGAAAATTCAGTCCATTTTCCCTCTGTACTGCAACCCGTGATGACTAACAATATCACTGAATGAAAAAAGCAGTGCTGATGCAGTCACAGCTGGAAAACTGCACCCTGTGATGGGCACAGACTGGTGGGTACTCAGGAGAAAGGGAAAAGATTGTTAAAGAGATGGCACAATTGTGATGACACTGGGAAATCTGAGTGGCACTTGGCTAGTCTGGCAGGGAACAGGGGTAAGTTTATTGAAAGCCCTCACTTGAACTCTCCACTGTGAAAGGCCTTTGCTGGAAGGGTGTCTCAGGGCAGCAATGCTCCAGGGGCAGTTCCAGTCAGAGTATGTGAGGATCTTGTTTCACAGAGATACCAACAGATTTACCAGCAACTGTGTAAATTGATTTCTTCAGAAGTACTTTGAGAGAGAAAACATACCTAAGGAGAATGCTGAGGGTCTGAAACTTCATGACATCCTTAAATTATCCAGGTCCAATTGATGAAATCTGCAAGGACTCACTCAGACATCAGAGATATTGTTTGCCAGTGTGACTGAAACACAGAAAAAATAAAATTCACTTTCATGGATCTTCCAGTGCCCAAATATAAATAATATTTGACTTAAAAATTTCCATGCTTTTTAAGAGGCTGCTATTTGCTGTTTTGCACAGAAGGGAAGAAAGCAGATGTCATTCAGTACAAGTGCTGTAGCACAATACTAGAGTATTTAGAGAAAAAATGGGAACAATTTACAAGTAACTGAGAGAAGTTCAACACCAATTACCTTATAGTAACAAGTACAAAGCAAAAGAGATCAATTCTTCATATGGGAAGTAGAGAGGATAATTTATGACAGAAATTAGGTCTGAAAACAAATGCAGTACACCTGAACTCCAAACAAGGACCAGCCCTTCCCAAGATCCCTTCAGGTAAGGTTTCACAGACTGCTGACCTGTGAAGGGAGAAAAGAGGTGCCAAGCTTATACTACAGTCAGTCTCCAAAAGACCCAGCCTGGCTTTAACCACATTATTGAAATAACCCAAACCAAAACCATGGGTTCAGCTATTCTGGACATCCATCTGAGCATCACCCTCTTTCTCAGGTGTAGTAAAACAATGAGGTTGGTCAATACTGGAAATGAATAACAGCCTTTTTCTTTTAGCATCTAGTCACAAGCATAAATGTCTAAAGCAATTCAGGAATAAACTTTCTTTTAAGATGACAATATTTATCTCTTCCATACCATGATTAAAAGCAAAGTACATAGCACGCAGAGCACAAAGTAGGCATAAAGAGTCTCCAAAACAGAAAAAAATCATTTTGGGGAAGGGGCTTTACTCTGGGTTTTACACAATCCCTGTCTGTCAGGCCACATGATGTGATGCAGGCGATATGTCAGCTACATAAATCAATATCTATACCATCCTGTAAGGGCCAGCTGTCATTGTGGGGCAGTACACTGGGACTGCAGGGTCCATAACAGGATTTGAGCAGGGGTAGTGGCACTGTGCAAGAGACTGACTACCACTGGCTACAAAATTACTTTTTAAAGCTTACATGGTGGCAAGGCAGCACTTGTGTTTAAGGACTATCTCTCTGATCACCTTCAGATTTATTTTCCCCTCCTTATATCTCTACCTTTACACATTTAAAAGTTCTTTCACCTAGAAGTTTTGCCAAGTGGAATAAATGAGGTTTCCTTGCATGTCTTTTTTTATGTGCCACTCAGCTCTGATTAGTAGATATTCTTTCCTTTCCTTTTCCCCAACTTCATATCCTTCTTTCTCAATTATGGTGACTTTATACACAATGTCATGTTTGTAAGTTTTCATCCTCAATGTCTCATAGAAGACAAAGAAATATCTCACTTATTTTCTTTCTTGACAGTTCTTTCCCATCTTTCACTATATGATCCTTACCTTTATTGTTGTTTCAATTCCTGTTTGCTTGCCAGTGGACAGATTCCTGCACTGAGCCAGTTAGTATTGACTGACATCTGCAGAGCAGATAATCTTTGTTTTTGAAGGGTGTATATATTATGCATAACAGATTCCCCATAATTATGCAGAGCACTCTCATTTCTGGAAATGACTGCTCTTCGTGTTCTGTGTGGAAGTAATAAGATACATTTCAACAGGTTTCACTGACTGAAGAAAAGCACCGTACCCAACGCACTGATAATCTTACAAGAAGTGCTTCTCAAGAGATGTCTCATTTAAGTTACTGGGAAGCAGGATATGCAGACAAAAGAGGCTTGTTTCAGCACAATGCCCACTGATCTTGCCCCATTAAGAATGGAGGATTTTGCACTGTCTAAATCTTCTTTTTCCTGTATTTGTTAACCTGCCTCCTCCAGTTGTCTGTCAGCACCAGCTTTGACCTCAGTCACCTACATCTCTTAGTCTTATCTCATACACCTTTTCCCCTGTTCTCACTATAGAGGAAACAACCTCTACAACATGATCTGTAAGAATATCCCCTAGCCTTTCTCCAGTAAAAAATCTCCAGGATGAATTATCTTGGAAATCAGTCAGCTGGTAAGCTATTGTTTTGCTTTGATGTTTTTAAAAAATAAATAGCAGGATTAACACGAGCTGTGATTCATGTCCTCCACATGCAGGCTGCCTGCCAGAAGAGGGTTCAGCAGGAAGGTGTCGAGGCTCCCTTGCCTTGTGGGCTCGGCTGGGCTGTGGTGTGAGCCCCCAGCTGGGCACAGGGACAGCAGCAGTGGCTGCAGGTCTTCACACCATGCTGACAGTCCCCAGGCCTTCTCCTGTCGCTGGAGCAGCTCACAGCTCCCAGCCTCTGGCTAGGTGCATGCCTGGCTCCCAGCCTGGACACCCTCTGCTGACAGCCTTGCCTTTCTCCACCAGAGGAAAGTACTGGAATGCCTCAATTCCCCAGCAGCAGTGCTGCTGCCTGGAGGGGACAATGTTGACAAACTGAAATTATGACAGCTCCATTCCCTCCCACTGCTAAAGTGGTTTTGTTCCTGCATCTATTTGGGGCTTTAACTGACAGTGCACTTGTATCACAATAACCCTGCCAGACATTTTGCAATGTCAAACAAGCAAGAAGTCCAGAAGCATTACTAAGCAAATTCCGTGAAACATGGAAATCCTTCCTTTTACCAAGTGCCAGGAGCTTTCTTCTGGCTGACCCTAGCTTTGCACCAGGTAACCCTAAGATTAGTTCACAGAGCCATCCAAATGATTTTTATCATCAAACTCTAGTCTGATTTGGAACTACAAGTGCTGTAAATCCCCAATTCTATCTCAGCAGTAAGAGCATATTGTCACCCATTGCTTCTGTTCTCTTGTACTCTTGACCTCTAAATATGATGATATTGTCTTTTCCCCTAAAGCCACTGCCATCCCTAAAGTGCTCATGACTCCTCATTCTTTACGCAGGCAGCCCTGGCATATTCATGGATGAAATACCAGTGCTTTGTTTTGAAAGCTGTGTTTGTCCTGCAAACTATAGTTTTTCAAGTGAGCACACTGTAGAGCTCAGCCTATGTCAGAAGCAAGACTCCTAATGCCTCAGCTCAGAACACATCACTGCTGTTACAGCCTGATGCAATGCCTTATTCAGCCAAGCAATCACATGGAAAAGTTTGAAAAAGGCTCTGCTGAAGACAACGCAGTTGCCATCCACGCCTTAATGAAACAAATTCAACAAACTGCATCCAAATGCATCCTCAATCATTTTGCTCTCCTCAGTAATTCCACAGCTTGTTATCTATGACAATTCAATTTAACCTATCCTTAATTGTAACTCTGAGAGTAGACTCCATAGAATGCCATATGGGAAAGAATCCACAAGGTCATATAAATACCACATTTTGTATACTTTTTCACTTGAGCATGACTTGGCTTCTCACCTCTCCATCAGTTTCTTTATATCTGACCAACTTAAAAATAAAGGAAATACATAGCAGAGAACCCTCACACAGCATTCTGCAGAGGAGGCAGGAAAGTGTCAAAAGAAATACCAACACATTTGCCTAGAGCACCATTTAGGGAATGACATATTGATATATTGATATATTTGGACAGCAAATATTATCACAATTCTTATAACTTCATTCTTACTATTCCCAGGGAATAAACAGATTTTCTGCAGTATTTGTAGTGGTATAAAAGAAATAATTTTTCAGACTGTCTTCTAAGCATTGCTTTCTTCATTCTTACTCTGCACAGATACCGCAGATCCCTAAAAAGCAGCAGAAACCAATCAGAAATCTTTCAGGTTTTTTTTTCTTTTCTTTAGAAAGGTCTCACCCAGCCAGCTATGTCCTCATCCACAGGACAGCTCCTTTGCCCCCATTTCTCTCCAGAGACCCACATGGACTCAAGGCAAAGCACAGATCCCCCTGCTGACTCCTCCTCCCCCATCACAGAGGAAGCTCATTGACCTTCTCAGCCTTGTTTCTCTTTCAGCTCCACTGCCTCACCAGAATGCATTGGCTATTAGCCCATCTCCCCTTAGCCACAGCTTTATCAACCTGCTCTATCTGAGTGCTTCAGGCATCATTTACTGTGAGGCCTTGGGATATCCCCTCAGCCCAGGCTCCAGCTGCTACACACTACCCCTGAGTTAGTAGTGGCTGAAATGTGCAATTTGTAGCTCTAAACCATGAAGGGCATCAGCATGAAGTGCTGAGTTGTAGCCCTAGAAGAATATGGTGTCCAGTCCCAGGTTTTGGGGCTAAATATCAGCGATTACATCACTTTGATCACCTCCTTTGAAGTGTTGCACCTCTGCTAGATGCTGTGAGAGAGCAACTCGGACTCAAACTCTTGCCACTCAAAGGAAGAGGGACTGGAAACTCATCACTATTTGTGTGGGAATCTCCACTCATTCAGTGAGAGGAGGGTTGGCTGGTCCTGAGGTGGAGGACACTGGCTGCCAGTGAGGTAGGAAGCACCCTAAGAAACCCTGGGTGAGCCAGTGGCCTGCACAGGTCTGATATCCCTGCCTCTAAATGGGATAAGACGCCTGCCTCACAGCTGGGACGTGAATTGGAGCTGGGTTCATTCTCCTCAGCTTACTAATCAAAAAGCACAAGAAAGAGCAGCTTGGTTGTGATCTATAAATATCTTGATGTTTACACTAGGTGCTCAGAAACAACAGGAATTTTCATATTAAATAATTCACATATATCCAGTACCAGGGGGAAGAAATTAAATCGTGTTCTATGTTTACACAATGCTTAACACAACCACCAAAACCTAAATGCAAATAAGTTAAATGGATGAATGAAAGTTAATACTCTAGAGAAATAACAAAACTTAAATAACAGTTAATATTAAATAACAGTTAAATAACAGTTTCAGACCACAAGAGACCACTGAGGACGTTTCCCCAATGACCTCCTTCCCAGACATGACAATTCTGTTAATTTTTATTATAAAGAGAAAGAAAGAGAGAGAAGAAATCAAATCTAAATATAGCAGAACTCTTTTCTAGTCACACATATTGGGCTATTTTCTCCAATAAGAAGCATCTCAAGTTTCTGTTTAAATGGGTCAGGAATGTGTTGGCTGCACCTGAAAGTTTCAGTGACTACGAAAGCTTTAAAATCTGTTTTTAATCCTTAAAGAGAACTCATGCAAAGTTAATTTGTACTCTTGAATTGTCATGTCTAAATTATTGCTTAGTTAATATATTTGAAGTGAAAGATTTTCAAGGATTGTTGCAAATTTGGAGGAATATTAGGCTGAATTTACTTGAAACCTTGTTGGGAACAAATAATCTGCTTTCTGACTATGAACATAGTATTCATTCTTTTTTTTCTTCTGTCAGCAGTTTTGTATTTTGCAGTTATCTCCAGTTAGGCACACACAAATACCCACATATGGAACAATATTGATATTAAAGAAAGGAAGTTAACATGTCTGACAAACCCAAATGCAATAGATAAGTGTACACAAAAGGAGGTACAAAATTAAGCCATCTTTTGAGGTCTGAATAAGTGTAATTTAATCACATTTACATGAAGCCAAGAAAACAATGTTTTCCAAAAGCCAATGCAAAATCATAACAAAACCAGCTCCAGATGAAGAACATTCCTTTTGGGCTCTACCAATAATCTGTTTTTCATATGAACACTGTCAAAGGTTGAACAAGTAAGGGCAAACACCTCTATCACTAAATCAAAGAAGAAACCAACTTCTTGGATCTATCATATTAAATAAAGAAAAATGTGCTGAAAAGATTCTCACTGACATCCCTTCTTTTCCTGAATTCTCAATTTACTTAAAGCCATAGTATCTAAAAAAAATTCTTTGTAGTCTTTTATACTTGTCACACATGAAGTTCTTCAGGTCATGCAATAGGATATTTATTCTAGAAACCCTTTCAGAAGGGCCAAATGTGTAAAACAGAGATAGCAGACAAGAATGTATCAGGTCTGATCATTCACAGGGAATTTTCCTGTGACTTATGGTAGTTTAATTATTCAACACAACATTTACACAACTGTTTTTCAGGGATAGGCTAATATATCAGCACAGAGCTAATGCTTAGTTCTAATGAGCCCACGGTAAAGAAATATCATCAAAGCTACTTCTAGACAGAAGGAATGTACAGAAATGTTGGAATTTCTTGAAATGTGATTTACACAGACTAAAATTCAACATCTGAAAATGTTATACTATCCTAAGTTGTTATACAGTATCTTAGTGAGATATTAAACACAGTTGCTGCACTCATCCTGGTAAGCTTGAATTTCAGAGCTGATTGAAATCTGAAATGGTTCTTTGAAATAAAAGGTGTTTGTATAAATATAAGGATGCAATTACTGAGATAACAGAAATGCAAGAAATTTGTGTACATAAGGAATCTCTGAAGGAAAGATGATTTTCTTCTTTCTCTCCCCAGCTCCACAGCACTGAAATGCATAATCTTTTCTGCAAAAGAAACTCTTCCTATTTCAGGTTTTAAGAGAATCTGGAGGGGTAGGAGTCTAAGCAGAAATCTAAAAATTATAAAGATATTTCCCAATCTGTTGCACCATAGCTAGCAGCATGTCAGACAGTCACCTACAGCTGTTCATTACTTGAATTGTGTAAACCACCCTGCCTTAATATAATGGGCTTGAAATCCACAGAGCCACAAATTACTTTGAAAACAGTTAAAAAGAACTTGCCTAGAAGCACCTCTTAGGAAGAATTCTTGAAGGGGCACTACGAGCTTTCCCCTGAGTGCTGCACTGAGGTCCGTGCACACCATCTTCTGCAGGGGATTTAAGTAACATTGCTTGCAGTGCCCAAAAGGTTTGGTTTTCCTCTGAGACCTAGGGATTAAAAAAAGTCAAGGCATGGTTTCAAGTTAACAGTTTGTTGTTTGTTATCTCCTTTGCCTTCTCTATATCAGCTCATTTCCACTTGTAGTGGAAAATGTGTAGAGTAGTACATCAGAACATCCCCCTGTTATTTTGGCAAAGTGTACAGGGCAGGGGCAGGAGACGCTGCTGCTGTCAGGGCAAATTACTCAATAGCTCATCTCATCAGTGATGCTGAACTTGCCTACAAGGCAACGCTGCTCCTTGTCCATGGCATTATTGTAGGTGCCTCAGGTACTGCTGGTTAGGTGCCAGATCATTTTCCCTTGACACTCCTTGCCTTATCATCAGACATAGGCTCCTCCTTCTTTGACTAAGTCTTTGGTGAATTCTGCTGCCTCAAGTTGACCCTGCCTTCTTTCATTAGTGTTAGAAGTGACTGCAAGTTGCACTCAGGCAATTCCTCATGCTTGGTGCAGAGGGTCAGCCCCTGGCCTGTGCTCTGCTTAAGGAACTGGCATACAGAGATACAGACAGCTGGCACTGCTCTTCTGCACAGTAGCTGGGCAGAAGCCATTATCTTCCTTTGCAAAAGCCTATTTGAGGGCATTAAGCAAATGTTTCCAGTTTTCATACCCAGAGGTTGCAATAACTCTGCTTTTCATTATTATGGAAAATGAGCTTTCTTTGTTGGAGAGCCATGCCCTTTACCAAGGTCAGAACCCACCTGGACTGTAAAACATACAAAAAAGGAAGTCATAAGCATTCACGAGAGAGCAGCAATGGCAGTGCAGAAGCTGCTCTTTTATCCTAGGTGGTAATGTGCTATTTCAGAAGGCATTATTACCTCACGATAACTCTATTTTCATTGTGTATAATGATTAATGGTAATTGCTTTTGTACTTCAGTATTTTTCAGAGAACACTTTGGCTTCCAGTGAATACATTAGTACCTCATTGCTGTAAACACCCTCCTCACAACTTGGCCTGTAGCACAGAATTAGATTACAAAGCAGTCAAGATGGATATTTTTTCCTTGTTTTGATTTTTCTGGGAGATCAGGTTTTTGCTCTGATGTGAAGGAGAAAATTTTTCAAGAGCTTCCACTTTAATCTAGCTATGAGTGGCATTCTACGTCTTGCTAATGCATCTACAATTCCAATTCCCTGTTAGATTGGTTTAGTGTTAGGACTGTGATCAAAGAATACATTTTCTTCTGCATTCCTAGGCTTTCCCAATAATGTAAAATGCTAGTTTGTGGGATGGAAAAATAAGAAATATGCCTTTTCTGGTTTTCACAGGAACCATTTTATCTCTAGATGCTACATCATCTCACTGTCCTCAAATATCTTTTGTGGGATGACCCACATTAAAAAATGTTGCTTTTGGAAACTTCAGCTGAAGGGGCTTAGGACTGTCACCCTTACTCTCTCTTTTGCTTCCTCAATTTTCCTTTATTTTTAAATACTCTCTTACCCCCACTGAAAACTCAATGTAAGGATAGGGAATTACAGCAATAGATTGCCTAGGGTGATGTTGGGGTCTCCCTCATTAGGGTTCCTTAAAAAAAGATTAGACCGTATCTGTCAGCAATAATTTATGTTTTGCTTATCCTGCCTTAAGGCAGAAGGGCACACTAGATGATTTTCTTTGATGTTGTGACTGTCAATAGGATTTCTATACCTATAACACCTAAGGATTTATAAAAAGAGCAATCTTATATTTTTTTAGGTCAAAGAATTATGTTTGTGGTCTCTAAGACATTGGAGCATTTCCCATTATCTGTTACTACAGATAACACCAATATCGTGGGTAGAACAATGAAGCAATTGTTTTGTAAGAATTAACTTTGATAACAACAACTGCATGAGGTTGAAATGCTTCCCTGCTCAAAGGAAGTGTTCACAGTTAAGGAGCTATCTTAGTCTTATTTAAGACCATCTCAGACTTTATTTAAGGTTCTGCTAAAGGGCTGAATTGGGATTAAAGGGGTCTCAAGTTCTTCCTCTGATGAGACGATTTCCTTCTGTGTTAGCGGCCCACCAAGCCATATCCCTCCTTCAAAAGACTGCTGTGGGACTGATGGCACATAACTGGTGTGGTGATCATGTGCAAGGTAAGGATTTTATATGAGACGTGCTGGAGAATAATTACTACTCTATAATGTCAGCTTGATGCTATAGCATAGACACAATTTGTGTCAAATTAAATTCTAATGTTTCCACAGCAATCATATTACCAGAACCAGTTCTTGCTATTAAAAAATTATGACCCCATAGTCTTTGATAACCAAAACCTTAAATTCAGGAGTGAAAAGCTGAGTTCCCATCTTCAAATTCCCTACTTGCTTCAAATCAAGGCATTAACAGAGGGATGTGACTCAGTGAAACTATTGGCTCATTGTATAGGAAATTTATTATTATTGCTGCTTTACCAAGAAAAATTCTCACTGTAAAACTTGATGCAAGGCAAGTAAATAGATCTTGGTTTAGACAGCAAAATTCCATACCTGAAATTTCTACTGAAGGCAGCAAGAAGTCCAGGCATTAGTGCCACTCACACACATGCACTTGTACAGAAGAGGTCTCCAGTCTGGGCTTCTAAGATCTGTGTAAAGGGTCAGAGCTTTCCACAGCCTTGTTTAAAGCTTCTGTGTAACTCTCTCTGCAGATGGAAAAACATCCCCATACACCAAAGAAACAAGACCTCAACAAAGACATTTTCAATCATAGTACCTAAAGCTATTCAGAGACTGAGATCTTGAAATTCTCAGTATTATGTGAGGCTGGTAGTAATTTATGCATTTAGTCATTATTAGTCTGATAATATTAATTTGCTGAAACAGAGACTCTCTCAGAATTAGGCACAAGTGATTTGCAATAATGATGTCTTCAAAACTTGTGTCTGGATTTTCAGTGGAGACTGAAGATTGAAATCAGAGGTTTGTGCTGCTTTCTCCAACATGCACGTAAATGATAGCCAATTTGTTTCCTAATCTTCAGTTTTCACATATTTCTTCTCTCTTGCCATTACTCTTATGTGAATAAATTCAGAAGATCTCCCTTTGATTCTGTCTCAGGAGATAAAGAGCAACACACTGACATTTTTCTATGAAAGAGAATTCTTGTCATGAACTCAAGGCAATTGCAGAGTTAAATTTAGGACCGTATTTATGAATATTCCCCAGTACTTCCAGTCATCCATGCATTTTCAATACCTGCTTTCATTTTACTTTTTCAGATCCACAGCTAGATAGAGTATATGGAATCCAATGTATCATGTTTGAAAGGTTGAAGGGCAGCTGGGATTTATTCCACAGCAGCTAATTGGGATCTCTGCTTTTGGACTTCACCTGCATCCTTCTGCCAACATAATTCTTTATGTCATACTGGTAAAGTCATCAGAATGTCAGGAGAGAATAATTTGTTTCCCCAAGATTAAAGCAGTGAACACATCAATTTAATCCAGAGTTTTGGGAGACACTCTATTTATCATCAACAAGGAAAAAGAGTTATGCACTAATAAGAGTTTTCTAATTGCTAAGCAAAAGATGAGGGGAGAAAAAATTACTATTCCAGTTCAGCAGGTTTGCAAATAACTCCAGGTAAGAGCAAACAAAATGTTTCTGCTGCTCTTATCATTGCTTCACTTCAATGCATTAACCTTGCACTGTCAACAGGAATAATTAGCTGAGCCTTAGAAATGTGACTCTGAAACCATACAGCCACCAGGAAACCCTCTCCCTGTACTTCATGACAGTAACTACATTGCTCTGGTGCTTTATCAGGTAAATATATGTGGTATGAGAGCCTTGAACTTTGAATCAAACAGGTATTTAGTGCTGTCTGCCCTGGAGCTGATGGCATCTTGCATTAGCATGGCTGGTTGGGAAATGCAAGTTGCCAGGCCTGGTGGCTCACAGGAATTCCTCTGACTGTTCCTCTCTGCTGTTTTGTAGGAATAACAAATGGCCTTCAATACAGGAACACTCAGTATTGCAATGGGTTGATCTGTGCAGTAGGGGAATGACTCTCAGAATTTGGAAAGTTTCAATAACACTCTTTTTTTCCCGCTGTACTGCTAAGATTGTACTTCCTTTCCTTATTACTATTGCTCACAGACATCCTTCCCTACCTCAGACTCTCTCACCCTACTGACAGTAAAAACCACCCTCCCTGCACAATAACACACCAATTCCTGACAGGTCCTCTTTCTCCTCTCACTCATAGCACAGTCTTTACAATAGCCTGAGTAGTCTTTGATAAGAAAAAAATACAGACTGGCCTTCAATCTATAGTTTTCTGAGCCACTGGATATTCCAAATTATTTATTGACAGATATTTTCATACCTAAGGATTCCATATTACTTAGTCTAGTCAACCATAAATTTCAGTGATTTTTTTTCCCATGAAGGGCTTCCTTGATGCAGAAGAAGATGAGACTTTTAGAATTAGGAGCCAGCCTAGCACTCATGGAAGTTACAGATGAATAGAGGTGGTGTGAGTCAGCCTGGCACTGTACAAAAGCACCAGCCTGCTCTGCTGCTGCATCTCAATTATGCTGCGTGCCACACCTGCTGTCCTAGCCCTGCTTCTCCCTTGAGGCAAGCCTGCTAATGTGCTAATTTATATGGTGCATAACAGGGGATTTGGAACAGAGGCCCAAGAGACTCCTTTTCACCTGGTGCCTTATTAGGGATTTGAGCCCACTTTGCTGGAGATGAAAAGCCAGTGGGTATAACCATTTCTGTCATTAGTTCTCAATAGGTAGTCAGTTAGTGAATAATGGACTTGCAATGACTTTGTGCAGGTCATTTCCTTTAACAGATGTTCCTTTGTGAAGCTGCTATCCCACAACAGTTTTTGTGTGTTTTCTTTGTGCATAAGCTGTACACATTGAGGAGCTATTTATTCCTTTGTCATTAAACAAAATCAAATTAATTACATGTTAATAATAATAAGGGAACAATTACATATTTTTCATTTCTACAATATTTCTGTAGATTTCACGTTCTCCTGCCTTCAGAAATAAACTGTCTGCAGAAGAGAGAGCTTTGACTGTTTTGTTAATGATAAGAGAGACAAAGAAAGGTTTGGCTGCAATTCTGAAAACACCTAAACCTCTCCACAATCACAGACTCACAGAACAGCTGAAGCTGGCGGGCACCTAAGGAGATTGTCTAGTCTAACTCTCCTGCTGAAAGAAGGATAAGCTGAAAAATGTCATATAGGACCATTTCCAGTTGAGTTTTGAGTATCTCCAAGAATAGAGACTCAGCAAATTCTCTGGATAATTTGTTTTAGTGTACAATACCAATGGAAAAGGCTTTTTCTAATGTTTAAGTGAAATTTCTTGCATTTCAATTAGTGACAATTGCTTTTTGTCCTTTCACTGAGTACCACTGAGAAGAGTTTGGCCCTGATTTCTTTTTTCCCCTCCCAACAGACATTTAAGCACATTGATTAAAATAAACACAAGGTTAAATAATCTCTACTTTTACAGTTTCTCCTCACATAGAAGGTACTGCAGTCCCTCAGTCATCTTAGAGGACCCTCAGTGAGCTCACCTCCAGTATCTGCATATCTCTCTTGTACTGGGAACCCAGAAACAGACACAGCAGTGCAGGTGGGGTCTCACCAAGGCTGATTAGGAGGAAAACATCACCTTCAACCTGCTTGTGTCACACTTCCTAATGCAG
The DNA here is from genome assembly GCA_013400215.1 of Cisticola juncidis. Classification (NCBI taxonomy): domain Eukaryota; kingdom Metazoa; phylum Chordata; class Aves; order Passeriformes; family Cisticolidae; genus Cisticola; species Cisticola juncidis. Next base: position 101,852 of record VXBR01004348.1, on the reverse strand, counting down.
ACCACAATAGCCAAGGGAACACTGCTGGCTCACATTCACCTTGGTGCTCACCAGGCCCTCCAGGTCTTTTTCTGCAAAGCTTCTTAAGTGCATCTCCAGCACATGTGATTATTACACTGATCTGTGGGGTTATTACTCCCAAGGTGCAGAACTGCACATCCTTTGGCTTTAACTCCGTGAGGTTCTTCTCTGCCCATTTCCCCACCTTGCCAGGGTCCATCTCTATGGCAGACAACTGTTTCAGGTACCGACCCCTCCTCCCAGTTTTTTTACCATCAGCAGACTTGCTGAGCTTACAGTCTGCCCCATTATCCAGGTGGTTAATGCAGACATTAAGAAGCACTGGTCCCTGGGGCACAGCACTAGTGACTGGTCTCTGCCTGTACCTCATGCCACTGATCACAGTGCTTGGAGCCTCATATTTCAGCTAGTTTTAGGAAGGATGGTCAGACAGCATCCCCATTTCAAATATCTGACAACCCAAATCACCTCTTTGTTCTTTTTATGTTTGGAAATGGTTTCCAGAATAATTTGCTATATTATTATGACCTTTCAGAGACAGAGATGAGGCTGGATTCTCATTCTTGTAATTCATGAAGACACAAGGGGTATCTACATTCTTCAGCCTTCAGGAATCTCACCAATTTGCCACAACTTTTCAAAGACTTTTCAAAGAGTGAGTGTGGCCTCACAATGACATTGGACACACCCTCAGCACTCATGGGCACATTTTCTCATCTCCTATGGGCTTATGTACATCCAGGTTGTTTAAATGTTCCCTAACCTGATCCTTCTTCAGCAAGAGTAGTCTCCCTTGCTCCAAACTTCCTCAGTGGTTTCAAAACTTGGGATTCCTGAAGGCAAGACAAAAAATTGAGTGCCTAGGTCTTTTCACATTCTTTGTCAAAAAGCCCTTTCCCATTTAACACTGGGACCGTGTTTTTTCCTGGTTTTTATTTCATTGCTGAGCTACTGTAGAAGTCTTTTTGTTGCCCTTCCTGTCATTCATCAGATTCAATTCTGGATAGGCTTTAACATTCCTTATCCAAGTCCTGAATATTTTGACATTGTCTCTGTTTTGTTCTCAAGGCCTCTTGTTCCTGCTTATACTTTATATACTCTGAAATGCTGCATATGATCGTAGCTCAAGGAATGGTGATAAGAACTAAAGGTATGTAGACAACTTCATTGGGCAGTTTCCTTAACCATTTGGGATGGGATTTCCTCCATTCAGTTTTAATGACCAGAAAGACATAAATCCAGTCTTAATTAATCATCTTCTGATTAAACTTCAAGTGATGAATAATCTTCTGGAAGTGACCATCTCTCCTGACTGAGTACAGAAGCCCTGAGTACTTATACACAGTTTAGAGTATGTGTCTAATTTTCAGATGACTGAAACAAATTCCATGCCTCAAACTCAACTGTCCCTTATTGAGCAGTCAGTAAAACAATAAGTATGTGCATATTTATAGTTATGTGCACTAACATGTACAGGAGCTGGAAAACCAAACTTCAAAGTCCTTATTTCTACTAACTTCAAAAAAGTAGCACTGCAACCACAGTATATTGCTGTACTAGTGATGGAGCCATATACAGAGTTTTAGAGTTTCTTCTGAAACAGAAAAACATAACATTTCTTAAAACTGCAATCATCTGCTGTACAGGAGTCATTTTTGCTTAGTAGTGGTGAAGAATACAGAATACTGAATCCAGTGAAAACAACGACAGGCAGGCTTGCTGTCAATGCATTATACAGACTTAGCTATTTCAAACTTCTTGGAACTAAGGTTACTGTATCTGCAGCCTTCAGCTGGCTTAACATTTGAAATTCTTGCAATATCAAAAGCTGAATGCTGTGTCTCCTGTTCTATTTGCCCTTCATTTCATTTGCAACCTACTTTCCTAGGTCAAGAAAATCTCTGATATAAATGCAGCTACACAGTTACACAATAATGTTGTGGGAAAAGCTGGCTTAACTCTGGGAAGAAGTGTAAGAGTCTTCAGCAAAAGCATTACTGGAATGGGCAGAATTTGCTGGCAGCTCCATGGCTTTGACAAGCTGTGTCAAAGGGACTTCAGGAGGTCATGTGCTGAATCAGAGTCAGAGCTTACACAATACTATTGCATTGATACTGTGCAGCATCCACGCCCCTCTGCTCCACCTCTGGTGCAGATTAATACTTCTTTGCTTGTATCAGAAGGTCAGGGAACCACTTCTCACAGGGCTTCAGAAGTAACACTTAAATATTCTCAGATTTAGTTATATAAAGGTCAGCAAGGGACTAAGAAAAAGCCCCATCACTGGACAGTGCACAGGACTGGAAGAGCCCAATATTTTGAGTCCAGTCTTATACTGGTGAAGGTTTGCTTAACTGCTCCCCAAGGGACAAGACATTTTTCATTGTTAAAAGAAACTTTCATGTTTCTTTCTTTGATATAAAATTTGAATAACATGTAGTTGAAACAAAAATTTTATCGGTTGCGATTAAGTTATAATGAACCCACAGTGAATAAAACATTTAAGTTATTCTGAATTCAAATGGGTCTGTCAGGATGTGAGGAGTATGATACTTTTAAAATCCCAAGGCTGAGCATGAGTACAAGTGATCTGCATAGAAATTAAGTATTTTCATTAGCTATTGATTTTTTTTTTGTCTAAGGGCCATTAATACTGTACATTTGGACAGTACAGGACAGTGCCCATAATTTAAACAACCCAAGAACTTTCCTGAATAATCTCAATTTATCCAATTTGCTCTCTCTTGGTTTGAACCCTGGGTATAACAACAGGCTTCAAAGCCCACTATTAAGTGCTAACATAAAGCCTCGAAGCTTGAGATTGTCTCTTCCAGATATTTTTAATGTGCGAGCTTGACAAAGATCTTAACGGAGCAGGGAATTTGCATTTGCCGCGTTCTCCTGTCTGGGGAGGCAGATAACACAGAAGTGCAGCTGGAGCACCAGGCAGCACACAGCCGATTTCAGAGGAAATTGTAATAAATGATGGCTTCAGCTTATCACTCCCCACAGGCTGCTGCTCTCAGCTGCTGCTGTTGGGTCCCGAGGTCTGTGAAAGCGCAGCAGTGCCATGGTGACAGCCCGTCACCGTGGGATGAGTGCTGGGCAGCGGAACCACACACCGAGCATCTCCAGAGCCAAACTCAGGGACACAGCCCGGGAGCTGCACCCGTCAGACAGGCCTGGGGGCTGGCACCTGCCCAGGGCAGAGCTGGAGCTCAGCTCAGGGAGCCAGCCTGGCCAGAAGGCCTCGTCACCCTCCCTCCAGGCTGCGGGGAGCAGTGGACAGGAGGGAACGCTGGCATCCAGCCTGGGCTCTGGAGCAGAGTGGCCATCCTCCCCAGCCTTCTGTGCAAGGAGAGGAGAGAGGCAGGCTCCTGGGGAGAGCTGGGGCAGGAGCATAGCTAAGTCCCCAAGGGGAAACCTTTCTTTCCTCACTCTCTCACAGTGCCAACACAGACTGGATTGCTGACAAGGCACCTTGGCTTGGCGAGCACAGTTAAGCTCACACCCCATACACTTGGACAGGTATGTAGAGCAATTCATTCACCCACTCAAGTTTCAGAAAAGCACTTAGAAACTTCTGTTTTCCTATATTCTAGCAAGACAAGAAAGAAGAGTTGAATTTTCAGGGATTTTGTACAAAAGGACAGAGAACTGAGGCACTGAAAGTGACATTTAGATAAATTACCAAGCAGGCATGTAACCCTGAGAGCTGCCTTTCCCATCTCTAATTGGGTGTCTATGCTGAAATACCCACCTGTGATTTACAGTCACAGTTTCATGCAATTACTCTTTTTACATAGGAGAACAGAGTGAAAAGGTAGAACACTTCAGTATCCCTGGAGATATGCATTTCTGGACACTGCATATCTCCAGCTGGCTTTCAAACTGGCAGTAGTTTTGGATCTGATCTGGGGGTTTTGCTGCTCCCAGGGGACATCTTTGGAGGCAGCAGGGCTTGATCTACAATTGGGCATTTCATGCCCATAGTTTGGCCTCTGAAAATTAAAGACTGCAAAGCTGAGCTCCTGCCTTGTCCTTTTATAAACTCTCCTTTCAATTCCCACTCAGCGAGCTCACCACTTTCTGAAAACTAAGATATGATAAATCTCCTGTAACACAGAGTTGAATTTTGAAATATCAGGCTGTCTAGATACTTGAAAGCAAATCCTATTCATGCTATTGACTAAAATACATTAATTCTTATATTAGGAAACATCTTTTAGTGATCCCAGAGCATCTATCCATCTCTATGCCTATGCTTATAGCAGTTCAGGGAGGCCATTTAATAGGTCAGACAGATCATGTGTGGTGATGTCTGCTTTCTGGAATACAACACTAAAAACAAAGTAGGCACACAAGTTTATATGCAAAAAGGGGAGGACAACCAAGATGACAGCTAAAAGCAGTAAGATAAAACTGTTACTCATGTACATGCCACCTACTATTTTACACTGTCCTTCTCACTGCTTGTCATTTCTCCCTTTTTCATTTCACACTGTGAAAATTATGGCTCCTTACACTAGATTTCTAATGAATTAAACTGGGATTCATATTATAAGCAATACCCAATACACATTGTTGCTGAAGTTCACCTCCACAGCCCTGGCACTCAGTTAATTCATTACCCCTGGTGTAACTTAAATCTGCTTTAAATTAAGATAAATGGAGGAGTTTGGGAAAAAAGTAATTCCTTACAGTAGACAAAACCAAAACATTGCTGCTGGCCAAACCACCCACATACCCTTTCTTCAAAGAAATTGTTTGCCCTTGTGTTCTCCAAGAGACCAAGAAACAATTTACTAAAATTTCCAAGCTGTATTTCCTTTGGGAGCACCATAGCATCTTATGTTGTACATAAGCACCCTCTGCACTAGGATATAATTCATCCCATGCATTCTCCCTGCTTCTCCCATCCATGCTGCAGGGCAGTCATCCTACTGGGACACAGCTTTGGCAGGTGGCACGGCACCTCTGTTAACTGAGGTCTCTTCCTTACACTTGCCCACAGCTACATTTCTGTCTGTGCTGGCATGGACATCTGCAAATGAAGAAAAGCAAAGCTTTTCATTCTTGAGTTTGCTGCATACCTGCCTTAAAGTGATCTAAAGGAGTGGACATCATATCCTTTATAATAATTAAAACAAAATAAAGTTATGTTCTCCTATTCCTTCCGTCCTGCCTTCCTTCCTTCCTTCCTTCCGTGCCTTCCTTCCTTCCATGCCTTTCTTCCTTTCCTGTTTGGTGATTCAGGAGTGTCAGTATTTATTTTCTCTATGCTTCTGCAGTTCTCTTTAGACTGTCAATTCCTCCATCCTTGCATTAAAGGTCAGGATGGAAATCCCTTTCTCTAAGGTATTTCTTCTTAGAGAGGTTAATTTAAAAAGAGCAAAGGGCCAGATACTCTCTTGCCCTCTGTTTTGCATAGTCATTTGCAGACTTGGGTCTATTCACAACTCACATAGGGATTCACAGCTCCTCAGACATCCTCCAGCATGTGCCACCAGGCTGTGTAAATATATGGGGCAGGAGAGAGAAGACAATCTTTGAAGCAATGCATAAATACTTAAAGATCACCTGTAGCTGCCTGACTGACACAAAGGCATTGGCAGGCAGCCTGATCACTGAAACAGCTCAGAGGAAGAGGGCACATGAGCTCAGCAGGGGATTTTAGCTTCTGAGATTCTTAACTCTTGTAAATTCATTTCACTGAGGAAAGGGACCATGACTTTAAACTGTTCCGCCACAAAGACACAACCCACTTCTAAATCTGCCCCTAAGTTTACTAGGCAGAGCAAGAAAACATTACCAGTTCAGAATCCCTGTCTCATTTGATATCAGTGCTTGCATATCATGAAAGTTTAAATGGTCCTACAGTTGAGTGGCAATGGAGAATCAAAATAAAACCAATTTCACCTCTCATGCTGATTTGGTTTCCCTTGCATGCTTTCTCTGTCATTCTTTGCTTCTCCAGTCATCCATAGGTTTTCAGGTGAAACAAGACCTGAATTTCAAATGCGAGGTTCATGTAGGAAAAAAGCCAAAACAAAAAAAAACAAACCACTACTTTAAGAAGGATTGTAAAGGAGGCACAGGCCTGGCTGGACAATATTTTCCACAAAGTGTTTTTGTTAGAAAAGTTGTTTTACACTCAAATATTTAAATATTTACAGTCAAGAGCCTGGAAGCCAAAATATTTTTCTTTAAAAATGTTTTCTGATATATCAATAATATTGTAGTAATTAGTTAAGATTCTCATTGTTCTGAATTAACTGCACAGTCTAGTTCTTATCATTACTGACGTGAAAATAACCCTGGAAGTTGTAGACTTGCCAGGGAATCTAGTTTAGAGAAGGCAAAGGAAGAGGAAGGTGTTCTGATACCTTTTTCAAATAGCAATGAAAAAACCTCACATTGAAACCACAAATGCCTAGGACACACATGAGTGTTCCCTTTCTCCTGTGGGTTTCTGTTTCTCCCACTGCCTCAGATGCACTCTTGTGTTCCTCAGCAGTGCTCTGTAGAAAGCTCTTTAGAAATCCTACTGATTTAGCAGGAGCTGCAATCAGTAATGACACATTTTTTCATCCTCGTGGATGAGCAATGGACAGCAGTGGAAGTGGCAATGTGATCCTATTCTCGGTGTTGTTCTCACTGACTCATCACTTTACACCTGCCAAAAAGCTCAGGGAATTTCTCAAAGGGGTAATGCGAGGACTGGTAATTTTATAAACTGCTTTATGACCACTATTACCTATATGTTACAAAAACTGCACATAAAAGAGCTCAACCTTGAATGAAAGGTGAGGTAAAAGGATAAAATATGAATGCTACAAGAGGAAAAGCTATTAATAGAATGAATCTGAAAATCACACCTCTGTTGCCAAACACTTATTCATATTCTTCATTTCTCTGGGTGAGATTCTGTATCTTTTACTTCTGCAGGACAGCAAACATAACTACACTGGGAAGCATAACTTCCTGAGAAAGCTGCAGCTCACTGTGAGGCTATCAAGAGCCAGTTCCCCATGAAGAGATTTTTTTGTCATGATGAAAGAGTACCTTGTTTTCTCTGAGAGCAAGATGCATTCTAGAGTATAGTAGAAGCCTAATCCTGAGTGAATATAACCAGAGTTCAGCAGAATACAGTACCAAGAGCACTCTCCAGAACAGGATCAAAGAAAATATGAAAAATAAAATGCAATCACTAATACCACCTCATTCTTTATTATTTAAAAACTTTCAGCACCTGCAAGAAAAGAGACAAAATTGGTAATGTTGCCACACTTACTATTCCTGAAGAATTACAGAACCATGGTTTCCAGATAAAAATTACTTTTTGTGAAGCTGATATATTTTTAAAACACTTTGTAACAATTCATTGCATAATTCAAATGGCCCCTACACTACAAACAGCTAATGTATTTATGCTGGCAGGACTGTCAGTGCATTTTTGTTATAAGAAGCTTGGAGGTCTGCTACAAATAATCTCCAAAGAGTAACTCTAATTAGCAGCTAAAGTTGGCATATTTCCTGCTATCTGAAATTAGATCACAGAGTTAGGCTAAGATGAAAAAGCCCTATTAACTCCCTAGGCTTCCAGTTCCTGTTTATTGGTGGAAATTAATGTTTTGAACTTTATCAACCATTATCTAAAGAAGTCTGGAGTCAGTGGTAACAGAGTGATTCAAGAGAGACTTTACTGCCTATGAAGTACCATAGGCACTCTACATAAATATCCACATGAAAACTTTATTTAATGGTTACATGAAGCTAAACAATAGTCAGGAAAGATGGTCGAGTGGCTAGAATGCCAGCCTGGCAATTGTAAGGAGTGGGAGAAATTCCTTGCTCCAAGGTACTATTTAATCATTTCTGCATGACCTAGAAACATTCTCTTTGTGGGAGGGTGAAAGTGGGGGAGATTAACCAAAGGTTGCCTATAGTTAAGCAAATCTTTGTTTTTCCTACAGCTTGTGGAAACAAAGAGGCTCCTTCAGACAAAGCAGCCCAGCTTTTTGGTGTTCGGTGACTGGAGTCAGCCTTTGAAGAGATCCATTTGTCATCTGTAGAACAGAAATAGCACTGCTCCACCTCATGGGAACACTAAACAGATGGACACTTTCCTCTGGTTCCTAGAGACCAACCTGCCCTGGACAGGCACATCAGAAGCAAACACCATAACTCTCCCCACATGGCTCTGCAGCTTCCCTGGGGTCTCTGGTGCTGAGACTGGGCTTTGCATTCCAGTTTGCCTTCCACACAACTTCAGCACCTCTGAGGTTTGCCACAGCTACATGTTCCTCTCCTCCTGCACAGCTTGGAAAACATTAAAATGAGTAAGCTCCTTGTAAACATCAGGACAGGGGAGGGACAGGTAGATAGACAGCAGAAAGGAAAGCACAAGAATTCATCCTCTTGGGAGGTATATTTAAACATCAGTTCTTAAAACTTCTAAACAAGGAGTATATTTGTCGAATTGTATTTTGCTCTACCAAGCAGATGGGAAAGGAAGCAATTTTTACATCCCGAGGCTAGGCACCAAAAACCAATGTAATTCTAGAGTTAATATGTAGACAAAGGAGGAAATGTTATTAGGTCAAACTACTTTTGTTCAGACAGAGCCATAGAGAATTTAGGCTATCTCTTAGTTCTGGTAATCAGCCTGAGCAGACAAATCAATATCTAAAGCTCTTAATAGCTACAGAAACAAATACTAAAATGAAGCTTATATTTCAAAAAAGGTTGTGGTTTAAAGCAATCCATTATCCCACCCAGTATGTGGAAATTTTCTGCAAAATCCATCTACCACAACAAAAATTTACAACTTAATAAAATCTTCAATGAAACTGAATATTCACAGACAGAATTCTGAGGGTACCTTCATCCCCTCCTCCACGTCACAAAATGCACCACACAGATGCTTGCATTTACAAGTTGAGATTGCCCTTCTCCATCTTTGCTTTCTAGTACACGTGCTTTTTTTACATTCTGTCATTTTCCTTCTGAGGAGGACAGACGGGATCTGTCTAAAAACACTTTAAGGGAAACAGGAAGAATCTCCTACCTGCTTAGCCCTGTATTCACAGCAAAGCAAACATAACTGAACTGCTGTCTCAGAAATGGATCCCATCCAACCAAAGAGGCCTTTGCCTAAAAGCCTGACAATGGTTAAAAGCCAAGTTGGTGGCAGCCAAAAAGCCAGGGGTCAAAATTCAAGTGAGTGTAATTTATTCTCCCTCCTACCCAAGCACCCTGCTGGAGGGAATGCAGGCAAAACCCAGTTGCATACAACCAGAGTTGCAGTACTATCCCAGAGGTTCATTCCCAGGAAATTTAAGCAGTTCCAGGAAATTTCTCCCAGTCCCTTCCAGCAAACAGCAGTGTACCACAGCAGGGGAAGCAGCAGTGCATCTCTGGAGCCTGGTGATTGAATAGAGATATGTGCATGGTGAACCAGGCAACAGGGCTGAGTTCTAGGGTGGGGGTCTGCAGAAGCAGGCTCACCTCTTTCACCATAACATTATATGACTAAAGCAGAGCTACTTTACACTGCTAGCAGAGCAGTGAATGAATCAAATGGGCCTCCAACAACTAACTGGCACAGGAATTTTACTGCAGACCGCAGTACTTTGGACAAAAGCATTTGTGCAGTTGCTATGAATTTCACATGTCTCTGTGAATGTTATCTGTACTCTGTATTTTTGGGGACCTAAATGATCCATTGGGTAGGAAGACCTAGACACTGGCAGGGTTGCCCAGAAATGTGAGATCAAGCAACCAAGAGTCCCTCCCCTGGTCTGTGGAAGGAAGCAGTGAGCCTTCAGCCAACAGAATGCGTTTGTCTTTGGACATGCTCTGCAAAAACACACTAAAGGTGAGGGTTTAAATACTCAGGCTGAGATAGTGTCAGTTAAAGCAGCACTGTTCTCCACTCAACCAAACAGTGATGGGGACTGTTTAACAAAGGAGGTTTTCAGCAAAAATGAGTCAGTTTCCTGCCAGAGGGCAACATGGAGAGGCTTGGTCTCCCCTGCAAATTTAAACCAAACCTGGAGACAAGACCAGAGTCATCTGATGCTTAATATAGATTGGTAATATTTTACAGTTTAAGCCTGTGGGTGTTTGTTTTGCTAAGCCTCTTCTTTTAGTGTGCTGTTCTGCTGTCCCCAAAGGGTGTAATGAGGTGAAACCCACCAGCAAACTGTGGAGAGTTTGGGAGGCCCAAGAAACAACCTCAAGTTCAACAGAAGGCCTGCAAGTTTCAATGCCATGGGGACGTGTAATAAGGACACTTAGAACAATTAAAAAGATGTGTCTTTATGTAGACACAGAAAATTAATGCCTGCAGAAAAATGTACTTTGAACTAATCACAACAGCCTTGAGAACATTAAAGAAGAAGGATGAGACCTGTTTTTAACTCAGATGATATATGTTCTTACTTAAAGGACATGTTACTACTCTGAACTAGTTTTTCAGCTGCAGTTAATAAACTCTGGGTTCAGCTCCATTTGTGAGCATACAAAACAGCTCTTTATGATTTACCCACCCCAGAAATTGCCTCACTTTGGTCTATTCCCCACAACTGCAGTAGCCCCAAAGGAATCTTCAACTTACTGGACTTTCTTGTTGTTTGACCTCTAAGATTTAGTAGAGTGACACAGAGGAGATGTGACACCTTGAAGAAGTTAGCCCAGTATTTCCAGAGCCACGGTAAATGAATCAGGCCAGCCTGTACTCTCTGTGCTAGGAAGGCTGCTTTACAATGCTCCAAGAGCTTTTCTTTGCTGACCATCTCCTGGTGTCCTTGACAAAAAAGAATGTTGACACCTCCAGCACAGTGCAAAATCTCCCAACAGCTTATGGACACTGCATGCTCCATGTCCTGCCTGTGTGTGCCCAGCCTGTGCACGTGGAGCCTCCAGATGAGCTCATGCACACTCAGGCACCTGCTCTCTTGGGTGTGCTCCAGCCCTTCTTGCACTCACCTTTGTCAGTGAAGGGAGACTGGAGACCTCAGAGCTGCCCTAAAAAACAGTACAGCCACAGCAGGATGCCAGTTTTGGAACTTCCTGTGATGAGTCTGCTGGATTTTCTAACATGAAATGCACAATAGCAACCAAGTTCAAAGTGAGTGAGTGCCTAAGACCTCCTTTGGCAAACAGGTGTTGTTTCTCCTCCATTCACACACACTCACCTTTCCATTAGTATATTAGCTAAATGACATGTTAATTCTGTTTTATAACTGGTTAGCTCTTCCCCAGCTGCTCTAAAGAGGGTAACTATGTGTAGTGCTGCTGTTGTTTTAATATATACATTGTTATTTATTTACAACAGGAGCATTGAGAAATATACCTTCAGTGTGGAGCAGAGGAGACTGAATCTCATGGTGGTTTCAAATGAACTTTGTTCCCCGCCTCCGGCATCTGCACCAAGTATTCCTGAACCTGACTCTTCCATGAAGCTTATCTGAAAAGAGATAGCACAGGTCTGGATCAAAAATTGTCATGGAACATGCAGAACAACATTTTAGAGTGCCGTGAAAGCACAAGTTAAGAAATTTTGTTGAAAATGCAACAAAACAGTTCAACAGATTTCAAGTCCAGTAGACACCTCTGCATGTTACCATCTTAAGTCCCATTGCAGTATTTGAACTGGGTGTGAATGTTGCTTTCAGCATGCAGGCTGTTATCTAGACCTTTCTGAGTCTCCTGTTACTGAAGAGGCAGCACAGTGCATGTTTGAACCTAGTTTGCCATCTCTTACCAATCACTACAGTAATTACACAACTCTCTTTTAGTGCTGTGCTGGCACATTATTCTGTGCTGTATAAAAAAACCCTAAGTCCAAGTTATTATAGACTGCACTGAATAAAAATTCAGACTACCTTAGACAAATTGAAGGAATAATATATAAGGATTGCAGAATATTGAAATTATTCTCTAAGGCACTCAAGACTTCGGACTCAAGGGAAAGAAGAGATAGGGGAGCCTTTTTATAGAAGTGGTAATGAGAAACCACACATGAAGTTATGGAAAGGTGTCCAAAGATTTGGTGGCCAGGTTCTGGAGAGGGCTAAGGAGTCACTAGAGACCAAGAAATAGCAGAGCTAGAGATATGTTATTGTCAGAACCAATGTTTGTGCAAAAAGCTTCACAGTCATGGATTGATGCCAGTGACACAATTGGATGGTTTTTTAAATTTAATTTTTAAAAATGAAGAGAGTATTGCTTTTCATAAAAACATTTTCCCCATGTTTCATTGCAGTGCTACAGATGAATAGAAGTAAGGTATATCATCTCCTGCTGAATCTCAGTTTTTTTGCAAAAGATTTATAGGAATCATCTCTCTGCCTGTAACACAGGTAAACTTAAATTTCTCAGTTATTTGTTCAAATCATGTAGACATTTGAAGAAAGGTATTGCCAAAAGAGGTTTCCATTTCTATGCACTAAATATTTTGACTATTCTTTAGCTTAACAGCAAATCCAAGGTCAAGATCAGCACACAAATTCCACAGAGCAACACAAGCAGAAATTATGAACCATACCTTGTTGGAACTGCTGGAGGTCAGGTCTGAATGAGGCATTTGCATTTGGCAAGAGATGTTTATCACTGACTTTGGAAAGGTTTGTTTCAGCAGAATTTTCCATGCTGTTTTCATGATGGAATAGTCCCATTATCATCATCATTCAGTCTCACTTTGTCTCATCCATTCTTTACTATGGTCTTTATATCCCCGGATGATCCAAAAATTATGTTTATATGTAGCAAATCTCATTAACTCCTACATTTCATGAGATTCTGCGTAAAACTAATGGCTCATACTGACATGGCCTTGAACAAATAAAGTGCAAGGGAAAAGACTGATGCTTTCTCTATGGTTTAATACCACCAGTACTAGTACAGCAGGTGGATTTATGGCTACCCCCATTCACATGTATCATAAGAAAGCTCAGCAGTGAAGTTTCCAGTGTTAATGTAAAGCTTGTGGAATGCACTTAACAGACTGGTTTGGCCAGATGTTGAAACAATTTCATTGGCATTTACCTAAGTGCTAAAGCACTTCTGATAAAAACCAGCACAAAAGTAGAGCAAGAATTACCCAAGTTCACCCAAGGTATGCTCTCCAGCTGGCTGAAGTCCTCCTTGAAAGATAAATTTTGTACTTTAATCTCACCCCAAAATAGCAACATAGGATTTTAAGTTTACTACTGTAATGGCTGTCAGAGCACATCATACCAGGTCAACTCAGAGACAGCAAAGACTGGAAGCTATTTTTCAGTACATTTGAGAGAAAACAGTGAGCAAAGAGAATGCTAATAAATTTCTGTGGGCCCTAAAGAATCCTAATCTCAGCTATAACCATTGTCTCTGGTTCAAGGATCCACTGTTGCAATCAAATATCTTTTCTGTTTGGCAGTGCAAATGTCAGGAGAGTAAATATTAAGAGCTATTAGGGACTCTGTCCAACTGTATGGATGCTTCTATGGGGAAAATCCTACTTTTGTTGGATTGCCTACTTTTGCTTCTGCTCCATGGCACAAATGCCATATGAGACAGAAAATGGTCCGGGACTGGACTGAATCTTTCCGACTGCCAAAGTACTTGCAACACACTGCAACATCTGTACTTTTCCTGGCTCAAACCTCACCAATATTACAGAATCTGCTTCTGGAATTGGCTGAAAAGCAGAGCTGATGTAGCCAGACCAGAACTCCAGATCACACTCCCAGATCGGCATGTTGGCTCAGCTTTTTGACAGCAGTGCAGGAAACTGGTGATTATTTTTGTCATGAAAAGAAATGCAGATGGTATATAGCTGGAGTATTGCTATCAAGTTCTAGCCTATAGCCCTTCTAACCTGGCAGCCAGGAACCACCATATCCCCCCAGCACTCAATAATAATTTGTTGTTTATATTATCACAAGTCACATTCTGTCCCTTAGAAATTTTTATTTAAGGACTCCACGAGTGATTCAGTTAGGAGAAAGTTGATCTTAGTAGAACAAGTAAACAGGTCTGATTCAGCTCTCCTCACAGCTGGATGCAGAACAGGATTTTGCCATCAGAAAGATGAAGGGATACAACAAGCATTGGGCTGGGAAACGGAGGGTAGGGAACAGACCTGACCAGAGAGCCAGACTGAGCATCTTGGAATGTGGTGCTGGCAGTTTCTTATTTAGAGGAGAGTTAAAAAGTTCTTACAGTGGTGGATTAACACTGGCCGGGAGCCAAGCAACCACACAGCCTCTAACTCACCCCACCCTCTTCATAGGGATGAGGGACAAAATAGGAAAAACAAAAGCCAGTAAACTCATAGGTCAAGCTAAAGACAGTAAAATAGCTGGGGGAAAGGAGAAATAAGGCAGCAATTGAAAGGCAATAACTAATCAACTCCAGCAAGCAGACTGATGACCCAGCCAGTCCCTGAGCAATGGCCCCCTTAGAAGAGAAACCCTCACCTCCTTCTTGCTCTACTCCAACTTCTACTGCTGAACATGTTGTTATATGGTATAGGACATCCCTCTGGTCAATTCAGGTTGGCTGTCCTGCTGTGTCCCTTCCCAACCATCAGCCTGTTCCTCGGTGGGGCTGGAAAACGCTGTTACTGTGACACTGTGCAAACATTGGTTAGCCAGAGCCAAAACACTGGTGGGTTATCAACCCTGTTTTAGCCACAAATTCTGAATGCAGAACCTCAGAGGCTGATATGAAGAAAGTTATCTCCTGCCCAGCTAGACCCAATACATCAACTTAGGCAAAATCAATTCCCCAGAACTCTTCTCCTTAACTTTTAGCTTGAATAAAAGAAAAGGAATAAAATCAATATCTTCCCTGGTAACACAGTGAATGAAGTTGTTTTCCAAAAAAATGGGCAATTTGGGAACAATATTACCACACAATTCATCAGATTGGCATAGCATATCAAAGAGCTAATCCATCATTTCCTGATTGCACTGAGATATGCAGTAATTTGGGATCAGGCAGGAGTATGGGACACAATCAAGGACTATTGGTGTACTCCTAACCAACATCATTTTTACACAGATAAATAAGTGTAAGATACAATATCTAGAATGCAAGAGGTCTGGTTTGCCATCCAGGCCTCTGGACTGTCTCTTTTGAGAAAAAGCAGTGTTGCTTGCCAGTCAGTGCTGTATCATAGCTATTTATACATTAAACTGCACAGCATTATATAATGAAAATTGGTCTTCAGTGCTATACACTAGTTGTCATTTATCAACCAAATAATTTGAAACAGCAGTGTAAAACCTGCTAAAATCAAGTAGTTTTGGTCGTGGGATTAAAGCTTTTCAGTCCAGGAATCCAGGACATCTACAGTGAAAGAGGGGTGCTGCATAAAATAATGTCAACTGTAGTCAAGGGGGTGTGTGGGAGAAATAATTAAATAATGGGCTCCTGGTTCTTCAGGCAGGATAATTAAAAGCAGAGTCAAGGAGTACAGGTTCTGTAGATTGCTCAATGGTGCAAAATCACAGCTACAAAGAGCAACGTGAAAAAATACCAAATTTCCACAAGAAGGGGTGCAGTTTCTGGTTTGTACGTATCTCAAAGTCATCAGAGTATCAAGAAGCTGAAAACAGCCACCATAAAACTGAACCTCACAGATAAACCAGTGCTAGATGACAAACTGAGCACTTTTTCATAGGAAAGATCTGACCATAAAAACATTTCTTTTCTATTGCAGCCAACTCAGGGTAAAACAAAGGCATTACAGCTGCCCCAAAAGAAAATATTGAGGTCCCTCCTACATGGCCTGGTGAGAACTCAGGTACCCATTTTTCTAATTTCAGATCTGTTACAGTTTTACAGAGTAATCCTGGCCAACTCACCTCAGAGCAAAATTGAAGTGACAGAGCCCTTCCAAGATCATCATGGGGAATTTTGCAACCTGCAAAACATTTGAAAGACACAAAAGGCTTAAGTACTCCATGACATTCATCCCCAGAATGGAGGATCTTCATGGTGGCAATTCTTGTCCTTCTCCTGAGGGCAAAAAGGAAGGAGGGTATCAAACCAGCTCCTCTTGACACAAACATTTTATAATGCAATTTCTCTGCTTGATTCTAGGGCAAGATTCACTGAAAGACCTGGGGACTGAGGTATGC
The DNA here is from genome assembly GCA_013400215.1 of Cisticola juncidis. Taxonomy (NCBI): domain Eukaryota; kingdom Metazoa; phylum Chordata; class Aves; order Passeriformes; family Cisticolidae; genus Cisticola; species Cisticola juncidis. Next base: position 85,695 of record VXBR01004348.1, on the reverse strand, counting down.
CTAGAATCATCAGGAGAACATTTAGATCTTTTCTATGCATGACACATAAAAGGCACCATAAAGGAAGGGCTGGTGCCATAGATCCTGGATGGATCCAGGGAACACAAACTTTTACACTGGGAAAACTACTGAACCAGTTGTTTTTCTGGAATTGGTGATGACATAGACTGGAGAAGGAGGAGGCTGGTTTGGTGCTCCGTCTGTGGCAAGAATGTTTGTTTCACTTATCCTTGTTCTAGGAATACAGGCCCCAAGCCTGCCTGGAGGAAATGGAGAAAAGCTTTCACTTTCCTTGTATACAACATTAAAAATGGAGTACTAATTCTGTTGGTCCTAAACTTTTATGAAAACTAAGAAAACCATTTTTGGTTGAAAGAAAGCAACAAAACATTCTTCATTCCTTTATTCAGGTGGAAGGAAAAAACCTTGGAAATGTAAGCAGGGCAATTCACCAGCTCAACTGAATAAAAGATCAGGAGAGGAAAAACTGTGTGAAATAATTCTCCACCCAGAACTCAATCTGCATTCAAACTCAATGTACAGATGAATGAGTGATGGAAACCAGCTTAGGGCAAGCAAGCTCCAATCACCATCATTATTATTATATGAGAAAATACCATCACAGCACTCAACATGCTCACTAAAAATAGCACCTTGGGCCCAGTTCTTCATTTACAATAATTTTGTGTTTATACAATTTCAATTCGTGAAAGATGCATTGAACTTCATGGCCACCTACAAAGAAAATAGTATCTTATTTGAGGGACTTGCTTGCATTTTAAGATCCAGGAATTACAATGCCGACCCAGCACAAGACAACTGATTTGCTCTTGAAAATGTATTTAAACAAAGGCAAGCATTTCTTTGTCTACTCTCTTTCCTGATATTAGATATAAAAGTGCTATGCTTAGTCTCCAGCAAAAGCATAATCATATACATGCATATTTTAATTATGATTAATCTATTTAATGTTTTGTATCTAAAAGGATTCAGAAACATGTATGGGGCTATCTAAAGCTGGAGAGGTTAAAATATATAATGCAGGTGACTGATGCAAAATATTCAGTGCAAGGGAAGTTTTAGTGATAGCAAAATCGGCTTTGCCATAACTGGTACCAGATATGGCAGAACAGAAGGGGTTCCAAATTTTAGGCAGTACTTATCAGGGAAAACTGAACTTCTGGACCCTGGGACTGGAACACGGGATGTGCCAACTACTGAAATGGCCAGAATAACCTATCAGTGTTGTCATTGGGTACAGACCAAACCAATTATTTTTTTCTTGTACATCTAGAACATGTACCACTTAGTTCTCAACAAAAATTCCACTCATGGATCTTGCTATAGTGCTGTATCCAACCTAACTTGCACCTGACTAAATATTCAGAACAGATGGTTGCCTTTGCATATCAATAGTATAACTGATGTAATGAAACAGTCCAACTTACAGATGCAGGGACACTGAAAAACTCATTTATGTAGACATACATCTCCCCCAGACTGCAAAACATTCAGTGTTTCTCATGAGCCTTGCTCAGACAGCATTCCTGAGTGGCCCCAGTAACTCACATTGTGTGCTCTGCTGCCACAGAGCCATCTGCTTCCTGACCAAATGATTCCCAGGCCACAGGCAGCCCTCCCATGTTCTCATTCAAACATATAAATATTCACACCAGCATTCACAGATGGATATATGTTGGCAGGAGTATCTACAACACTTTCCTTCCTAAGAACTAAAGCTTTTTAGGAAATAAATCTGTTGTGGTAAGCGAAAAGGGGTCAGGCGTTCTGTAAAGCAATTTTATGTGAGTGTATACTTGAAAACCTTCTGTTTTTTAAAATGATACTCACCCACCTTTAATCACAGTCATTCCACTTAAAAGAAGGAAAAAAATAGTAACAGTAAAACCTTATCACATACGTCTCCATCACATCTGTCACTCCCAGGGCTTTTCCACCTCATAACTCTCAAACTGTGCCATCCTCAAATAAAACATAAAACCTAAACAAACAGAACTAATCTATTGAAATTTTAAAAGGTTGTAAAGTCATAACAGGCCTGTACAGATCTAATGCCATAGTGATGTTAAAAGTTGAGTTCATCCAAGGCCCCCAAGCCTGTTTATTTGTAACAATTGTCCATTGCATTTCACATTCCTTCGGTTCTTCCTTTATTGTGTGTCAAATGCCTCTGATGGAAGAGGTAATTAAATATTTCCAAAGCTACTTGCATTTAGTAATATGGTTTTATTAAAGTAAATAATGCAATAACAAAGCTCAACTCTCGGATTACCCTCCACCCCACTTTTCTGTATTTTTTTCCTTCTAAATGAAAAGCAAACCAGGGAGAGGACCTAGTTTCAGCTTTGCCCTTGAAAATCAGGTGCACTGCATGCTTTGAATTCAGTTTGCACTCACAGCACACATGCACACAGCTGTCATCCCATTTCCATAGCAAAGGCAGTCTAAGCTCAGAACAGCAAATGTCCATGACCTTGAGAATTATCAGTAGTGATATAACACTTAGTATGTAGGCACATACAGGAAATTAAACCATTAGATTCTGTTCCTCACAGCTATTGTTCTATCTCCTGGAAGACCCAAGGAACACTATTTTTAAACTTGTATAATTTCAGGGTAAAAATGTACCTGCACTAAACTCTTAACTAATGGTTCTACTCTCTTGCAGGTACTTAGTACTTTGTTGGGTTTCTTTTACAGAGAAAAGACTTGGAAATGACAGTGATATCTGCATAAAACCACAATCAGATATACAATGCAGATCATGGTAGTTCATATATACACTAAAAAAATTGAAGTTTCAGTTTCCAGGCAAGTCTGTACAGTAATAAGTTCCTAAGAAAAGGAACAAGTAGCTGGTGTAGAGGAAATTCAAGGAAGTTCTTTTCAAATTTTCATGCTTCTTGTTCAGAACCATTTCTATATGCTTGGGGCCAAAGAACATTTAAAAAAATTAAATCTAAACATGTAAAAGTACACCCGCATTGAAGAAGACAGTGAAGTGAAAGGAAGGTACACATCCATACGAAGCACAGATTTGTGTTCAGCCAAAGTTCAAGATAGGGCTTGGTTCTCTCTAAACTTCAGCTTCTCCTGGTTGCTTTGTGTTTATTAACAGCCTCACATCTAGCTGTTAAAAAGGCAGAGAATATCCTTAAAATAAATGAGCTACATGACTGTAGCTCTTCCAGTTTTCTCACAACATTGCATATTAAATGTTTCTCTTTAGGCTGCAGATCCTGAGACGGGAAGAGAAAAATAAGGCAAAATTTTCTATTTCCATTGGAAACCACTTTTTTTATCATTCGTGGTTTCAGAGAAAATGCTTTCACAAATGCATTTCAAAAGCACTCTATAGGCTGAGAAACTGTGGAGGAAGGAAATCCAAAGTGTGTTATTGTATATAACCCCACAGTATGGGGCTGGGACAGGGAGTTGGGGAGAGAGACACATATCTCACAGTGTGACAAGTGATGGAGCTGGAAGGGTGACCTGGCTTTGAAGACTGTCTGCAAACAACAAGCTTGATTTCATGTACTGCTGTTTCAGGTGCAAAGGATGATACTTCAGGTGACAACACTGCTTTTGATGCCCCTCAGGCAGAAAAGAGAGGACTGCCCACATCAGCAAGATTTACATCAGGCATGCTTTGTATCATTCAAGCTACCTGTACATCATACATGATGATTCAGGCTACCAAAGGGGAACTCAAAAAGCTAAAATTTAAAATGCCAAACCTTTTGTGGTATACAGCAGGGTTACAGCAAGGTGTAACTCCTTCTGTCTGGAGAGAGAACTTGACTTTCATAAGGCTGGGAAACCAATAAAGCAGAAGTGTTCCAAATAGATGTTACAGAAAAGTGCTCAATGACAGTGCAGAAAAGGGACAAAGAAGGGGCAGATGGTTGTGAAGGGCATACAGTCTCTCTGTATACAGAGGTGTTATTTGCTAGCAATAGCTTTATTAATGGCACTATCAATCTCTCATTCAACATAACAGAGTATTTTTGCCACAATTTCCCACTCTCTCTGCTGAGCTGTATCAGGGGAAGTTGTATCAGTGACTGGCATGCTAAATTTGGCTGTCACACTGACATGCTTGGCACAGGATGAAAAGTCTGTGCTAGAAGCTGTAGAAGCTGCAAGTGGAGCTGTGTTCACATCACCAACAGACAAAGCACACTGGAGCTGAGAGCAAGGCATCAAATCAAGCTGAACCTGCTCTGCTGGGCTTGCTCACTTAGTCCCAGCAGCAGAGTGGCAAAAAAGCACTGGTAGCATTATGGGGAGGCATAGAACTGGGAGCCCATGGAGCAAAGTGTGTAGGAAGGGAAGGACCAGGGGAGATAAGAAGGCAGCAGGAGCCCTTTCAGACAGCAGGACACTGTCTTGAAGAGACCAAGCATGAACAGAGGAGGTTGAGGCAGTCACAACTGTGAGTGTTCTGAAAGATTTGGGAAGCTGCAGTCAATTAATTTATTCCATCAGCTGCTGTTGCAATCAGAGCCCAACCAAGGGTAGCAGAGATGGAGAGTTTGGGCAGGAGTTTGCCAGCATGGACACAGCCCACAGTTCTATTACATCTCTCTGTAATGAAGCATTTCACTATAATGAAACTGAGACAGTTCAAAGAGCACATACTCTGAAACCAGGATTCCCAGCTGCATTTCCCAGCAAACTGCCCCACGAGCCAGGCTCCCTCACAATTAGTTATGTTGGCAGCCAGCAGTGCACTGCACCCAGTGAGACACATACAGTAACTGAATGTGACATGCCACCACAAGGACAGCTCAAACCAGGACATTCCAGAAGACAAAGCTCTCCAATACCAGGGGCTTAAAGAGACACTAAAGAATTTATGGAGAATGAAATGCAGCTTCAGGGAGGGTGATGAAATTATCAGCCTCACCAAGAGCAAACACAGAGCCAAAGGCAGGGTCATATAATCCTGTGCTACTGACAGACAACCTTGTTGGGAGTCTCAATACATTCATTTTCTTAATTCAAGCTGAGCTGAACTGATTTGATCACATTAGTACTGCCAGACACAAAAACAATCAGAAAGATAATTTTTAAACTTTTTAAGTGTTCGGAATATTTTAAATTAAGAATTATTGGTCATTGCAATTAGTAAGTAGAAGCTGGTAGAAGTATTTATCAGATTTTTTTTAAATGTTTTTGGTATAGATATACATTTTTAAAAGATGTTTAGTTTCCTTTAAATGTTTTCAAATTTTCACACACACATAATTAAAAAAAAAAAAAAAAAAAGAGAGGAAAAAAAGTGCCCTTCCCTTCACACACCTCCATCTGTGTTTTCAGTGAAAGGCCAAAAATACTTTCTGGATTAAATACAACATCTCTGCACTTCCTTCCTCACCAATTCATACTGCTTTACTTCAAGTTGCCCTGCTACTAGAAGGATTAAGAGTCTCATTCAGTGTTGGTTGACTTGACTTTAAGGAGAGCTGAAAGCACTCAGTTCTTTGTGGAAATGAGTCAATGTCCCACAGTGTAAGTCCTCAAGAAGTGGAGTAGAGCAATGCCTTTATTCCAGCTTGCTACCTGTAGGGAGGAGGAGCATAGCCAGGAGCACTGGGCAACTGCTGTTCATTTTCTGCATGATGAGCAGTAGCATTGCAATGTCTCTGGCCTGAACTGGGCAGAGGAGTGTTTTTTTCCTGAGTAAGACTGGTCTGGTAGGACTCAGCCGCCAACCAAATCAATCCCCTGCCAGGCTCCTAGGCTCAGTGCTGGCTAAAGTACCCCATGCTCTTGGCACTCATAAATATTCCCCTGCAACTTGGCAGAATCAGGCTCCATTCCTCCCCTAATGAAGGCTTCCTTAGAGACCCTGAGAAAGTCACTTAATGTCAGAGTTTTAAATGTATTTAATCTTTTATAATTTTAATGTTTTTCTATGCGATACGACCTGCTCTTGGATGGATCAACGTACTATGAAAGGTACAGCTTGCACCAGCAATGCAAGCAAGGGCAAAATGTGTGACCAAGACAAATGCATACAAGTGAGGTGTTCAAATAATGCACAGCACAGGCCATAGGAACTACAGCAGGTTCTCTTGTGTAATTCAGACCCTTGCTATAGAACAACTACAGTATTTCCTTTAAAAAAACACCCCAAAACTCTTAAGTATGGAAACATCCTTACCTATTTCCTATAGGTTTACACCTTCTGTTTGGGGTTCCTTCTCCCTCACTGCAATAACCTGAGCCTCTCACATAAAACCTGCCAGGCAAGAAATGCCATATGCTGTGGATTATCTGTAAATACAGTAATGCATATTGGCAGGGCAGTGTGTTTGTGCTAAATGATTAGTTAGCTTAGGCAATTGCCAAATTTTCCTCTCATTTCCCACACTCCAGGAAGCATTTGGATAGATTTTCTCTTTGCTGATGCCAGTTTATAAGGACTTAATTATCCTTAAGACAATTTCAAATTTGCCTGAAATGGGGAGAGATGGCTCTAAACCACAACACTCTGGGCCTAAACCATCTAACAAGGGACACTAGATAGCACCCGTTGGTATGTCTGGTATAAAAATGCACTGTGTTACATTTTGAAAGCTGTACAGACCAGAAAAGGGGAAAGGAAAGCCACCAGCACATCCTAACCCATATAAGTCCATGGAAGTGCTAGTTTCTGGCTGTCAAAATGTCTCAAGAACATTTCCTCTTCAACGTGAAATGTCACAGCATGGCCAGAATACCTACAAGAATAAAACAGTGTGTTTGCATAGTGAGACAAAACATTGTTGGAGATGAACTGAGCCTCCCTTTTCAGTCTCAATCTCACAGGTGCTCCCAAACAACTTAAATGTCAATTTAGGGAGGAGATACACACACTGAGACTACACAGACTGTCCTCTCTCGCATTACATGGAGCACACAGCAATAACGTGGGAGAAGAGGGACAGAAGAGCACAAAGGAAAACTGTTTAGTCCTTCCATGGTCCATTCAGTATATCCTGGAAGTTACTGAGAGCTTGAATCTAACTTAGGCCCTGACAGAAAATAGAAGGTGTCAAGGGAGATTACATAGAAAAGGAATTACTGGATAATACAGCAGTAGCAGATTCTCAGAAAGCATATGGAGTACAAGGATGTTCTCTCATTGAGAAAATCACGTTTGAAAGAAGCCTAAGGAGGACACTATCAATTCTGAATTGGGACAGGCAGTCTCTTACTCAAAAGGAGGATTACTTCAGCTATCACAGAAGCACAGAGCTTAGCATTAAATGAATGCTTCCATTCTCCTCTACTGTCTTTGGAGCTGGGATGTTCTCTCCGGGAGGACAAACCCCTGAAACTTCCTCAGTGCTCACCTGGATCCTTGAGCCTATACAGACCTCCTGCACAGCAGCACCATCCATTTAATTCATCTGTGGCACGTCAGGCTCCCACAGGGGCCAAGGCCACTCCTGCTTTGCAGGAGTCAGTCAGGAGCTTCCCCAGTCAAGTTTCCATTCCAGGTTGACAACAAAAATCCAACTGCTGGGGCACAGCTGCAGCAGCAGGGTCCCTTTTACTGAACTTGCCTGTGATATGCCAAACCCTGCTGAGCCTGTGGAAATCAGGCTTACAATAGCAGCTGCAGCCATTAGCTCCCTCTTTTGTGACTCCCAGCATTATTATGCTGTTTGCGAACTTGGCTTGAAATGACCCGACTATAGGCAGGGAGAGATGAGACTTGGCAGAAAAGCACACACACACACACACTGACACACTGAGTGTGACAAACCCCAGTGGCAGGGTTGTGCTCATAGGTTGTTATTTAGTGACATAAAATCACTGCTAAGATAATACAGGCAGCCTAAACCTCTAGCAGGCCTTTGACAGAGATGACAGACACACTCATAAAAAACCCTTCCACAGGGCAGTTAAATGCACACGGGAAACAAAACAAACTCTAAGAAAACAAGTACCTTTCTGCCAGAAAAATAGGCCCCTTTTGCTCATGTATGATGCACAGGGAGAGTGTAAATCACTCTTCTCACAGAGGAAAAAGACTGAAGTGGGCTTTGGAAAAGTTTTGCTTTAAATTCAAATTCTAAAAGCAGCTCTCAGAAGAAGCTGTTCTTTATACCCTCCCTACTGTCTCAAAGGAGAGTCTGCTACTTTCAGCCCAAGTCTTGACCAGGACATCAGGCAGCACAGCAGCAAAAATGAAACTGAATATGTGCATTGAGAAGACTTGTTCCACATTTGAAAACTGAACAGACCATGGTCATGTAATGTTAACTGGTATGATTGCACTGGTATTATTTTCTAGTGTGGACACAGATTTACTGCTCCAAAGGCATGTAGCAGACCTCTGTGCATTTGGAAATAGAGTCTGTGTGGAGGATGCAAAGCCTGCTGAGGCAGGTAATGTCCAGCCTTATTATTTCAGGCACCAAGTTGTGTTTGTGGCTCTAACTGCATGCAGAGCTGGTGCAGATGTGGGAACAGTTTGGTTACAGGCACGTGAAAAAGCACCTGAGAACACGTGGAGCACAGTGTAGACACGCTGTGCTGCTCTGTGTGGAGCCAGCTCAGGCTCAGAGCTGGTCCTGGCTGACTCCATGCATACATGCCATGTATGACTCCTCATACAACACTCTCCAGCATGCACAGGGTGGATTTCCACATGTGCAGCCCCATCTCTGCATCACCTTCCTGTTCAAGGACAGAAGCTCCCTCTGGGTGTTGGTGCCTGTAAACCTTTACAGATGGGAGCACACTGAAGAGTGCAAAGAGATCAGAGCTGGTTTGCATGAGGCTCTCTTCATTCAGAAACAAAAGATTCCAGGATGCTTTTGCTCCCCATTGCTGCATTTGATGACAACCATGCAGGAGACATGAAGATGCCATTAATCCATACATATCCATGCTAGCAGCACAGCTGTTGAAGAGATACAAGCAATGCTGTCAGAGGAGCTGAGTTAATTTACATCATCCGAGGTTCATTATCCAAGGAAATACATCAGAGAGGGGTGGCAAGGATGATGGCAGTCACAACCAGTCTGTTCCCACTGAGCCAAAGCACAGTTTCTGATTTGGCAGGGCAAATAAACAACTGAACCACTTACACCCTTATTTACACGAGTTTGGCTCTGTAGGCAAGGGAGAGAGACAGAGCAGCATACACCACACTTCACTTTATGGCTGCTAATTGTCTTGGATGACTATTTATTGATATAAATAATTTACTTGTGTATCCCACCAAGAAGACACCTGAGCCCGACATCATCTGCTCGTGCTGACTTTAATGATCCACATCCAGCACATGGGTACCACCATTCCCATCCTGCTCCCCAGCCCTGCCCCATCTGTGCAGGAGGACAGATTAAAGGATCAAGGACTAACAATGGCATCCTATCAGTCTGAAAACAGGGTCCTGTGGGATCTGACAGGCTTCTTCAGGGCAAGGACTCTGCAGATGAGGCCTCGCTGCAGAGACCTACAGTCCTTGGCTGCTAATCCAGGCTGCTGAATTATTTGTGGTTAAATGGTTGGTCCAGTCAACTTAGACTCTTCTTGCAATCCTTGAAAAGTGGATTCAAAGTCTAGGAAAAAGTCTAGGGTTACATTTGTGAATGATTCTATCATTCAGCTGGTTTCAAATCTGTTTTGATTCATGAAGCTATTGGAATGTTTTACTGAGGCTTTAGAGCTCATCTTTGAAAACATTAACACAATTATGTATCTTTTGTAAGAAATAAACCTAAGCCTCAGTAAAGACCTCAACTTTGAAAGCTTTAAAAACTTCCAAATTAGGCTAAAATCTAACCTTGTAAAAGGTGTGTATTTGTGCTTTTTAACTCACCACAAGTAGGAGATATTTTCGATGGATGTGTTTCTATCTTCTCTTCTTAGTACCAGGACAGGCACTATGAGCTTTGAATACAAATGCAGAGATTTTATTTCCATCAGGAATATGACAGCTTCTTCATACTCGTAGCCTTACATATAATTTTAAAGAAAATCTATGAAAATTGAAATACTTAAAGTTTGTCAAAATGTAGTTTTACTCCATCTGAAAAGCATGTTTGGTGCCACTGCATGTCCCAACAATTCTGTATCACACAGCCCAGTACTCCAGGAATGGCAGTTTAATTTTCATAACACATTACCATCCATTAATGAGACATTTGTGCCACACTATACTTTATTAACTCAGACTCTAAATACTACATCATTCTCCAAGGGGTTGCTTCTTCAGCTATGCCTGTTGGTACCCTTCCCTCACACATTTTGTCCCATTAAGGCTTGTGGGTTCAATTTTATGGATAAAAGTTTGCAAGATGAACCTAGATACTACACTGATGACTACTCACGTATGGAGACCTCAGAGTATTTACAAAATAGTCCAAGCTCTGAACATGACAGTCAAATGTTTATCACTGCTGGAACAGTGCTGGAACACTGCTATTGCTAATTCTCCCTTTTCCACAGCTAAACAATTTTGGACTCCAGGACAGAGAGTGAAGAAATATTTACCAGCACAACATGCATGCACTGTGTATACAGCAGAGCTGCAAATGCACCACATGCGAAGATACTCAATGTCAACATTTCAGCCTCAAGCAGGTGCTTGTCTTCAAAACCAAATATATTGGTAACCTTTCTGCCAGATGTATTTGGCAGAAAGCTCGGTGTTCAAATATAGGCTCCTCTGGAGCCTCAAGAATAGCTCCTCTAAATATTAACTAATACCAGGAATGTAGAAAAATGTAAACAGCTTCCTTAGCCACTTTAGACAGCTACTGCTTTCCCTTTGGAAATACTAAGTGTGGATAGCAAAGAAAAAAAAAGTAAAAAATTATGAAGGCAGAGGAAAGAAGTACTACCTGGTGCTGGAAAACTAAAAACCCCAGTATCTTCATTTTTATGTCTCATACCCATGAACACCAAATACCTTTTCAAGTATTCCTGACTGTATTCCCTAACTTTGTTTTCCTCATGAGTCTTTGGTTGCTTGACAAATGCAAACACCTTTTTATTTGCTAGTCTTGCCCTTTCCCTATATCCCAGATTTGCTAACCACCTCACAGCCGTTTGGCAAACACTAGCAACATTCAGCCAAGTCAGGTCTATGCCCACCAAACTCTTGTCCTGCATTTCTGGAATATTTTGTTACATCGTGACACTTTTGCCACGTGCCCTATCAGTCAGAAGATAGGAATCAGTTTTCTCTGTAGTAGCTGAAACGCTGTGTCCTCTCTTAAATTCTTTCATCTCCTCCTACTTTGCTCACATAAATGCTGCCTTCACATAGTGCTTCAGTAAACTTTTGTAAATATGCCTCTGGATCTTTCATGATCTTTAACAGCAGCAGATCCAGGTTTTAATTCTCCTGATCAAAAACCTTCTTGTAGCATAGATAAAGAAGATGATTCAGATTCATATCAAACATCACTTCTATTGTGGTCAACAGGGAGGTTCATTAGCATTCACAATCCTGGTGTGCAAGTAACACCACAGTTGATCATCAGTGCTACATGTGGCTTACCCTTGACGCTTTACAAGACAAAATTGAGATAACCTGATGCAACATCTTCACTCACAATGCTATCTGTGCAATTGCATTACCTCTGATGTCACACAACAAAATTAATATTAGTCACAACTTAATCACCCATACGTCTGAAATATATGGGAGGTGCCATTTCAGCAAAAAATCACTCATAAGCTCTCTTCCCTCTGCTTCACCAACAGGTGGGGGATGACAGCTCCTTATTGGTGGGGTCCAGAACACAGGCATACATGTGGGCATGACTGGAAAATTCAGCACCAGCTTAGCAGTGAATGTGAAATAGCAGTGCAGCTTTCTCCTTAGAGTGTGTATCAATAAATACTGCTTCAGACTCTCTGTGGGGGTATCTGACTTCACTGTGTGTGAGACAAGGCTTCAATACTCAATTTACAACAAGGAGGTAGAAGAGTGGAAAATTTTCTAGTGGAGCAAGAAGTCCTCTGTTTCCCCAGTGTGTGATCTACTGGTGTTGGCAATACCTGCAGAAGAAAATTTAACAAATATATTTGAAAAGCAGATCCATAACCTAGAGACACGTTCACAGAGTGAAGATTTCAGTGCTTAAACTGACTGTTCCTAAGACACTACAGTCAGAGATCCCTCTAGACCTGGAATAAAATGAGGCCTTGTCAGCCAATGACAGACAGGGCTGTACAGCTGTGTGTGCAACGTATGTTCTTTCTGCCCTGAACTCTCCATATGCTTTAGAACAAGAATAAGACCTCTTTCAAAACTGGTAATTATAGCAACTCATTCTATAAGCTAAAAAAGCCCTGAGAGCCTTAGGCAGCTGAAGTAATAGTACATTATACTGGGCTTTAATATTCCAAGAAAATAAAAAGTTCAGAAATGGGATTACCTTTTTGTTTCCAGTTTTCCACAAAGAACAATAGGCTATTTCTCACTTGGCAGTCATGAGTCCTTAGTCATAGCGGAAAACCCAGTCCATCAACACTTTTGATGATTCAGGCAGACCTCCACATATTTTTCTTCACTTTTTTTTTTCTTCTTCACCTCTTTATTCACTTCACTTCTTTCTTCACTTAAACAGATGAACAAATCAATTTCATTTTATATCTTCTTCCTCCCCTACTCCCAGCAAGGTTCTAAAACCAATACTGGGGCAAAAACCCATGACAATTCACAAATCCCATTTCTCACTGTTTGGTAAATAACTCCCATCTGACTGTTTTTGCTTTTCTAGAGCCCTCATCTTTCACTGCTTTTGCATCCAACAAGGATCTGTAGCTCACCCAACCACATATCTGCATGCTACAGCCTCTATTAATTTGTCATCCTTCCAATTCATAATATACCAGTCTCCACTTTTCCTACAAGTGCCTAGTGACCCAGCACTTGTTTTATTTGTGGTTTGAACAAAAAAGGGTTCCCCAGAATAAAGGATATTCAGAAGATGCTACAGATGAGGGAACTAAAAATATACAGCCAAAATAATGGGAATGCATTTCACCAGGATTTTAAAACACATGAGACAGAGGAAAGGAAAAGAACAACAACAACAAAAGCTTACCTTATTTTTACCACCCACCAATGTGAAACTCCTGAAGGCTACAGAGCACTGTGCTCTGGGACACAAGGAAAGACAAGGCTGGTGTGCCATGCTCAGGAGACCAGCAGCTACCCAGGTTGTCAGGAAACCAGATCTTCTCTTTTTAGTCTGCCATGAACTTTCTTTCCAGCCCCAAAGCTGCTCAGCTTGTATGTTACAGCACACACTTTTCTTTTTTCTTTTTTCTATTTTTTTTTTTTTTTGGTGAAGCAAGTAAAGCACCTTTTTGTGGTGCTTTGGGTAGGAAATGTTAAATAGGTCTTGTCAAGAGGCCACACAACTAATCTGACTTCCCTATCCGGTTGTGCTCTGGTGTGCAAAGTCACTGGTCTACACAAACACCTACACATACACTGAGGCAGCTGTTATTTGTGACATGCAGGAAAGGGAGGTTTTTCTCTGTGTACTTCAAACACAGCAGTGATCAGATCTATACAGACAGTTTGAGAAAAGGTCAGGGTTCAAACTTCCTCCAGGAGTTTCTACTGTTTCCAGAAGTTCTCATAAATTCATATTGATTTGTTGGGTGATATGTTACATAAACCAGAAGAATCTCAGGGTCATGTTTTTTTATGAATTCAGAGAGTAAATATACTTTCATTTCCAGAATAGAGAACAGAGTCATCTGTCCCATTAATTATTCCTTCCTGAATTCACTTAATATCAAGATTTTTTCCCTCAAGCACAAGCCTCCACAGGAGCAGCATAATGGATTCCTGGTTAGTGTGGTTAGTCTAGCCATGATGGTGCTAATGAAGCTCACCAGAGTGATTAATTATTGTCCTTGATATATTTGCTCCAGTCAGCTCCAGGAAAGACTCTGTCAGTCAGATTAAGGTTAACAGTAGAATATCAACTCTCCGAAGCTTTAACTAGATCAGATAAGATATAGACATGACATAGGCATGATTTTCATCTATCTGACTCAAGGAAAGAGAAGATCATGAGTAGGAGGTTTACTTTCTTCCCCTGTGTTTTTATCTCTGTTCAGTCTTTCCCACACACTTTCAGATAATCTGGGGTTATGCTGTGACAACTGAGAATGCATGTGTTTCTCAGATCCTCTTTAAATTGCCAATGAGAATTTTTTTTGTCCCAGCACACCCCCTTGATCTCAGAATGAAATAACATTAGAAGGGTTGAAGTGTGAAGAGTGACCTAAATGATTTACAATGCTTTGCAGGCATACCCAATGGAAGAGCTGTTATTATCTTTAAAAGTGAACGAACTTCCCACTTCAAAGCGACAGGATCTGTACAACTAAGAAAAAAAAATTTAAAATATTGCAAAATATATACCCCTGCTTTCCCCAGGCATAAACATCCTCTGTCTTCTTATCTGTGTTTCAAACATCTGGCTTTAGCTTGTTAGATTCCCAACACTGAGAGGAGAGAGGAAGAACAGCAGAGAGAGGCAAAATCATCAAGCATCTTCTGGGCATGATTTAAAGTAGGTGGCCATCATGGGGGGCATCAGCTAGGAAAAGCTGGTCCTTCAGCTGCTGCAGATACAAGGGTCAGTAAGATGAAGAGGCAGGATGAATGTTTGCAGACAGAGGCACATAGAAAATGTGCCTCTTGCACTTAAGTGGGTGCAAGACAGAGATCATGAAAAACACCCTCACAAATAAATCTATACCTTTCTATACATCCCATCTCTGTCTCCCCCATCAGCACCTCTTGCCTCCCTTCTCACACAAATAAAGCTGGGGTCTGGGGACCGCAGATATTTGGTCACCCTTCAGGTAGCAACACTGAAAACACATCTTTTCTTCCCCACTATTTCAAATATGTTGTTACCTGCTGCTGGAAATCACTCCCTCCAGTTAAAAACTATGTGGCACAAACATACACCGCTCTGCTGAGAGACCTGCTTCACTTCTCCTAATCCACCTCAGGAAAAAAACAGCAAGTTAGCTTAAAATGTTAACTGGGTGGTTCACCAAACTTAGCTAATGTTCTCTTAGGGTTTGGTTTAGGGAGTGCTCACACTAATCACTGGGCTAGAGGCAGTAATTTCCCATTTTGTTGGTAATTATGAGCTTGAGGCAAATACCCATCTAGCTAGAATGGGACTGAAAGGAAGGAATTTTTTTTTATTTTTGTCTTAATGCAGAGATAAGGTTTAACATCTTTGAGATATGTTTAACAGACCATGGTCAGCTACTCAACAGATCCTAATGCAAAAACTTCAAACCACGTCTGAGATGAACACAAAAATGTTGTCTAAAAGTCATTGACCAAACTGCATTAATTAACATGTCACTTTCTTTATCTTAACAGAGGCCAAGACTGTCTTCTGCACCAAATCCCAGGGTCCCACACAGCCTCCCCAGCTGAATCTTGCATGAGCATCTGCCATCACTGCTCACACTGCTTTGCCTAAATGTGTTATGCATAAATCACATTAAATGTACAGCTTAACTCAGTCTTATTGTGGCACCTTCACCCTCACAAAATCTGTCCCTTTATGTGAGATGTCAGCAGAGAAAAAATTTTGGAAGGGATTTTTTAGTTTGAGTTAGAAAGAAAACAAAGATCTCAAATTCAGAAAGGCGTTAGGAGAACCTTGCAAACCACATTTTATAGACGCATTTCATCAACCCTGAAGGAACGAGACGTGATTCTCTTTGCCAAAGATAGAACATTACAAAAGAAGAAGAGAAGAATATAAGGATCCTGTCTTGGATCACTGTGACACTGTCCTTACCACAACAAGCAGTGAAAAACACAGCTGTATCTGCAATTACTGAAAAATTCAACAAGAACAAACTTAGTAAAACTAGAATTCTAACCACAGTAACATATTTTGAAACTGTCTCCCCCATCACCTCAGTTGATACAAATGGTCAAACTTTATGTAAGTCTCAAAAGAAGTCAGTAGCACATCACCATTGTCTAGGTCACCAGCACCATGCCCAGCAGTATGTAAAATAACAATTCTTTCTATATTAAGACAGAACTGGAGTTGGTGTAGTGGCTGGTGAAGGCTGCTAGGACAAGACTTCTGATTATGCTGCCCTAGAGAGCACAGGAGGTTTTGTGGGAAGTAGAGGCCGATTCTATTTCAGTTTCCTGCAGAACAAGATACCACAGCTGCACTGTCATTACGCAGGGTAGGGTCCCAGCTCTAAATGACACTTTGAGTTAAATCACTATTTTTTAAATTTTTTTTGGTTTTTAATCTGTCTGTTCTTGTATAGGCAATTTCAGGGAAAGAGAAACCTGGTTTAAAAATGATTTTTCTATTTTGGAAATTGTGAGGTCAAAGCATTTCTTCAAAATGTGCAAAAGACTGATTACATCTTCCCCACTCAGGAACTGTGGCCACTGAAACATGCACTAAAAAAATCAAAATATCTACGGTAATGAGAACTGGAACAGAATTTTCAGGTTTGAGTTTCAGCTAAGCTCTCAACTGAAAACCAAAGTAGTTGTTGATAAAATAGAAAATCAAAACCTTTAGAAAATCAATTAACTTTTAAGACAAATGTTTGACTATTACTAAGTTTTGTTTGTTTTTTCTTTAAAGGGAATTGTTTTTTCTATGTGGTACTTTAAAATGCAGTCAGCACAATACATACAGGATAAAAATCCACTTTGTGTCCAGGATATTGGGGAGGGTTTTTCCATCCAACTGAAACCTTAAGTGAAGTCTCTTTGTCAGTTAATTATTTCCAGGTAACTCTTTTCAGATCCAAGAGATCCCAAATGTCGCACCAGAGCTGCCAATTCTCATTAGCTCAAGTTATCACTTCAAATGGCTCAGGGAACACTCGACCTTGAGACCAGTTCCCTGTCTGTGTCACACGGATCTGTGATTTCTCCCCTCCTGAGCACAGGGTGTGTCTGTGGCATGTCCCTGGCCTTAGGGCAGCGGCGCTGCCGTGTGCCACGGGCCCACGGGCACCAGGTCCTGCTGGCAGCCCACAGAGCAGCGGGTAGGGCAGGAGCTGTGGCTCCAGTGCTCCTTGGTGTCTCCATCACTCCTTGGTGGCTCCATCACTCCTTGGTGGCTCCATCGCTCCTTGGTGGCTCCATCGCTCCTTGGTGGCTCCATTGCTCCCAGTACCTTGACACGGGCCCACAGGGGCCAGGCCCTGCTGGCAGCCCACAGAGCAGCAGGCAGGGCAGGAGCGATGCCCGCATCGCTCCTTGGTGGCTCCATCGCTCCTTGGTGGGTGGCTCCAGTACCTTGACACGGGCCCACAGGGGCCAGGCCCTGCTGGCAGCCCACAGAGCAGCAGGCAGGGCAGGAGCGATGCCCGCATCGCTCCTTGGTGGCTCCATCGCTCCTTGGTGGGTGGCTCCAGTACCTTGACACGGGCCCACAGGGGCCAGGCCCTGCTGGCAGCCCACAGAGCAGCAGGCAGGGCAGGAGCTATGCCTGCATCGCTCCTTGATGTCTCCATCGCTCCTTGGTGGGTGGCTCCAGTACCTTGACACGGGTCCACGGGCACCAGGCCCTGCTGGCAGCCCACAGAGCAGCAGGCAGGGCTGGAGCTGTGGCTCCATAGCTCCTTCATGGCTCCATTGCCCACAGAGCAGCAGGCAGGGCAGGAGCTATGCCTGCATCGCTCCTTGATGTCTCCATCGCTCCTTGGTGGATCCATTGCTCCCAGTACCTTGACACGGGCCCACAGGGGCCAGGCCCTGCTGGCAGCCCACAGAGCAGCGGGTAGGGCAGGAGCTGTGGCTCCAGTGCTCCTTGGTGTCTCCATCACTCCTTGGTGTCTCCATCGCTCCTTGGTGGATCCATTGCTCCCAGTACCTTGACACGGGCCCATGGGTGCCAGGCCCTGCTGGCAGCCCACAGAGCAGCGGGCAGGGCTGGAGCTGTGGCTCCATAGCTCCTTCATGGCTCCATTGCCCACAGAGCAGCGGGCAGGGCTGGAGCTATGGCTCCACCGCTCCTTGGTGTCTCCATCGCTCCTTGGTGGCTCCATCGCTCCTTGGTGGCTCCATCGCTCCTTGGTGGCTCCATCGCTCCTTGGTGGCTCCATCGCTCCTTGGTGGCTCCATCGCTCCTTGGTGGCTCCATCGCTCCTTGGTGGCTCCATCGCTCCTTGGTGGCTCCATCGCTCCTTGGTGGCTCCATTGCTCCCAGTACCTTGACACGGGCCCATGGGTGCCGGGCCCATGGGTGCCAGGCCCTGCTGGCAGCCCACAGAGCAGCGGGCAGGGCCGGAGCTGTGGCTCCATCACTCCCTGGTGGGTGGCTCCCAGCACCCCTGCCTTCCCTCAATCCTGGAGTTGCAGCCTAGACATGCTCCTAGTGTGTCTGGGCACAAACCACCCCGGGCTGCGCCCTGAGGTGTGCGGGATGGATACCGGCCATAACCCTCACAGGTCCTTGCAGGGTGGAAAGGTGCCCGAGGCAGGGATGCTGTGCTTGCTGACAGCCAGCCCACATCGTGTCCTGTGTGGGCAAAGCTCCAAACGCTGCAGAGAGAGCAGAGAGCAGCGTGGAGTCAAATGAGGGATGCGCTCAGAGTGCTACTGACATGAATGAGGGCTGCACAAACACATCTCTTAATTCAAAAGGTATTTTCTCAACCCCTTGGAAAGATACAACAACTTTGAAAATATTAAAATAAATAAATAAATAAAGTAGACAGATGGTGAGACCTCAGCAAACCAGGGATCAGATGTGAGTAATGTCAGTATCCACTGGTGTTTTCAATGGGAAATTTGCTATTAATCACTTTGCTCAACCTGAACAATTGTAGGCAAAGACTGGCTGTTTTAATTACCTTATCGATTATTTCCCCAAGTTTTCATTCTGAAATCTCAGTCTCAATCATTCTGAAACTGAAACACAACAAATTGGAGAAAAAAAATGCAGTTTGTTCTTGGCAAACATAGCTCTATAAAAATGACTCCCTGAATATCGCAGCTCTAATGAGCACAGCTAGGTGCACATCTGTGGGTCTGTTCACATGTTTTCATTGATCTGCTGTCTTCTAAACACGTGTATTATATGAAAATGCTAAGCACAATGAAGAAGTGATACTGTGGGCTTGCAAATTTCTAGAATAGCTTACAAGAAGACTTGATATGCAGCTCGAGTAAAGCAGTCCCTGACCCAGCAAAGCACTCCAACACATGCTTTATGTTAAGTCTGTGAATATTGTTACTGAAAGCAAATGAGACCACTTGGTATTGGAAGTGTTTTGCTGGATTAAAGCCTAAAGGAAGAGGGGAACTGCACAAAAGGCTTTTTATGACAAGTAGGAGGGAGAATTCTCAGCAGTACCTTCAGAAACAAAAAATGACTGGACATTTTCTCCACTGGATTTTGGGATATCTAACTTCCATTTACCCATGCCACATAAACTACAAACTCCCNAAAAAAAAAAGAAAAAAGAGAAGGCTTAAAACCTTAAATAATTAAGGGAAACATTGGAAGCTATTTTCCTTTAAGTCATGAAAACTCTGTACCTTCAAGACAGAAAACTCTTTTTTGCAATATATCACTACAATCTTAGATTATAATTTTAGATGCCTGGAAAACTGTGTTTGTAAAGGAAATTCTCTCACCAGTTATAGGAAGCATTAAAATAGGGAAGGGCTTACAAAAAAAACGGGGATAAAGACTTGGTTTTTTTTTAAAGCAAACTATCTTGTATATTACCTTGGTACTGTACAGGCATGTTGGGAAAAATAAAAATTTGCCCAAAGTCACACAGAGGTAGGGTCATGAAAAAAACATGAGTAAGGGTAAGTAGCTGGAATACAGAGCAGCTAAGCCAGGGAGAAGAGGTCACAGGGGTGTAGCAAAAGAGCATGATTTTAGTGCACCTCGGAGCAGCAAAATGGTTCTGGTCCCCTGAAATGCAATATCTCATCTCTTTTCTTCAGAGCTGAGCAGATCTGCACTTTCCTTCCCACTCTGAGACAGAGGTAGATTTCAGCAGTCAAACAAAACAACATATCAACATGGCTATTCAAAAATGAAGAGCGAAGCATGGAAAAAGATCAATCTTCATATACATCAGCCTCACTCTTTCTCTGCCACCTTGGTCACCATGTGTGGATTGAGAACATGACTGCAACATCAACTATACCCAAGGAAATGATTCTGCAAACAGTGGCCTTGTGTCAACAGGTTTTAGATTTTCTGTGCTGAATCACAAAGGCTTGATGTGCAAACATGGTGTGGAAAGTAGCAAAGATAATTTGATCAGATAATTTGATGATTAACCCCTGGTAAAAAGTTGCCCATCCTAAACAGAATCCTGCCAGAAATGCTCTCACTTTGTCCTGTCAGAGTGTTCATTCACTGGACTGCTAAAAGTTTGCAGGTTTTATGTAACTTTGCATAGACACACTCAATGTTGTATTTCTCTGCTCTAATCCCTGAAATATGGTTGTGTCCTATCATTTCATGCCCAGGTAACAGCCCCAGGCTGTTGTCAGAGCACCTCACAGACATGAGTCTTTGACCTGGATGGAAGTAGTAGACAGTGTAGTGGCAGCTCACCTTAACAGCATTTTGACTGGGAAAATAATTCAACCTTATCAAGAATAAAGAAAACTTCTATTTGAGTTTGAGAAAATGAAAACTGTATTTTCTTAAGCTAGTTTGGGAGGTTTTTCTTCTCAGCTTATTTCCATAGCCTAGCAGTAAGATTACTTTTATGGAGAGGATTTATTCAGTTTTGCACCAGAGTTTATTATTGTTTCCAGTCAGTCATTTTCAGAAACATAAAGGAACTTTGGAAGCGAGTGGTTTCCAGTAGCTCGAGACCCATGTTTGGTACAACCAGTACACTTCTGACGTGTACTTCACCCAGCTGAGGGGAGTATCCCACACACAGCAATACCCACCCCTCCTGAGAAACCCAACCACAGAATGTCTCAACTCACGCACTTAGGACTCTCTTAGCCTTAGATACTAGTCTCAGAATAATCATACTGAAAATGATAACTTTCTCAGTGTCAAAGATTACTTCCCTTGAGGCTTCTCAGTTCCTTCCTCTCAGACTTTTTTCCTTCCTTCATACTCATGTCTTCTTTCTCACCTACCTCTCCCCTTCCTCTTTTTTTTCAGCTCTCCCATCTACCTTATTCTTTTACATCTTTCTGTTCTTCTTCTCTTTCATCTTAACCCTTCAGTAAAGAGAAAAGAACCAACCCTTCCCATTTGTGTACATGTCCCCAGAGAGACACTTGTCTGAGACTTGATTAAGGGATGTCTCTCTTAAAATTTATACTGACACATAAAAAGAGCATTGAGGTCATAAACTTACAAGGAAAGAGTAAATATTTTTTGAAGGTCTTTCTCAGACACTCACCATCATTTTTCCAACAGTTATGGCACCAGTTAATTGAAAGCATCTTAACTCTTGTGATTTTGGAAAAAAACCCCAAATACCTTAATGCAATTATTCTTGGGAGCAAAAGTGATCAGTTTGAGTAAGGGTGGATAAACATAATGGGTTGGGCTTTGTTTTGTATGTATAATTTTGTACATAAAATTGGTTCTCTAATCTCGGAACTGTTCTCTCACTGTTAATCTCTTCCATGTGTTGTGTGAGCTACTCCGTATTTTGAGAACTTTTTCACATCAGTTTTCCTTGAAGAAAGAAATCAGACATACTTCACTGCTTAGCTATCCTGCTGAGTCCAAACAAACAGTCCCATTAGGTGACATCACCCTTACTAACCTTTAAGTGATTCCACCTACACAACACTCCTTCAGCAGCACTTGCACACAGAGAAATGGAACATAAAAAAAACAAAATCAGAAAGTGTTGCCAGTTGGATTGAGTCATCTGTACTTGTGAACATTTCATGAATTGTAATGCAACTCCAAGTTGAAATGAGGAATGTTAACCTGCACAAGTGTAAAACTGCCCAAGCCCTTAAATTTCTTTGTATAGATATGTCCTTGCCCTCCCAAAACCACTTGCATGACTGCAGTCCCATTATGACTACACCATACAAAAACTGAAGAAGTGATGAAACAGCAGTGGTTCACTTACATGGAAAAATTATAAGAGAAGGCAGATCAGGTCACATTTCCACAAAGTGAGTTACCTAGGTACCACTCCACAGAAGCAATATTAACACTAAGATAAGGATGGCACATTGGTTCCTCACACCAGAGCTGGTGGATGTTGGCATCTCCATCTTTGCTTCCTGGGAGATATCTGCTGGTTAATATCAAACTACTTATGTGCACGAGAAGAGCTCACCAAAAAAAAAGGTGGAAAGATTACGTTTCTTTTGCGTTGACTTAATGGAAGGTGTCTGTAGAAGACTCTTAAGGTGCCTCTCCCACTGCTGCAGCCACTGCCTTTTGGGAAAATTCTACTTTTATAGAGCTTAATGAACATATTCTTAGCTAAATGAAGTCTAAATGAGACTTCACTGTTCTTTCAGCTTTGAAATACAGTACCAACATGAGTGGGTATGTTCCAACATAAAAATACAAACATCTATTCCTGCTCTTATGTTGGCTTCTCACACACACACAAAAAAACCCCAACTAAAAGCAAAATCCCCAAATGTGGTAAATTTACTTACTTTAAATAAATTGACTTGCTTTAAATCAATTAAAATACAGGCACTTTTCTTGAATGCTGTAGTGGGCTGGGTTTCTTCACACAATATGTGCTAACTTCAGTGTCCTAGAACACTATTAAAGAAAAATAACACATAGATGAGAAATCAGAGAAATCAGTAGTTTCTTCATTTGAGAAATATCAGCGTGCTGAAAAAAGTAACTTTCTCAGTTGAGTGGGGGTGGGGGGGGCAGGAAGAGGGGGGAGGAAAATGTTTTCAGATTTTTTTTATCTTTGTTCTCTTCTGTATTATGTTTTGCACCCAGGAGATTTTAATACTTTCATGGCAGCTCTTATAGCCCAGTGCCTTTTGTTATTGACTGGACACCACAATGATGTTCTTTCTACATCACTGGCTGGTGAAGAAGAACACATGAATGATAGAAAATTGCAACTACAGTTTCACTGTTGGGCTATCTCAAGTTTTTCCCAGCTCTCCAATTTTCACTTACCTGGCAACCTGTCACTTTGCAGGACAATTATACAGCTCTCATTTATGGAATATCTGGGGCCAAGAGGTACAGAGACTGTTAAACTTCAAAGATGGACATAGAGTGTTTGTGGGCTGGATTTTTTGCAATGTTATAAATCTAAAGAAGCTTCTATTTGCAACTTTAGGCATTGCAATGTTTTCCCATTCCTAACTAGCTACTTGAATACTTAGCTGTTGATCTTAAATTACTCTTAATCAATCTAACCTCAACTGGAACACATCCTCCACATACCACACTCTTCCTGTCAATGACTTTGTAAGCATTTAACCAGCATTTGTTAAGACGTGTATTTAAAGCTGGAACAAGTTCCTGCAGTTTCTGAAGCCATTCTAAGTATGGATTACTGTTTCTCAAAACACCTCTGAATGTGAGTTTGCACTGCAAGTCAAGCCAAGTTTGAAGTTATTCTCCTGGCCAAACTTGCTCACTCTGTTGTTCATACATGAGCACACCCCAGGGTACAGACTCAGGACAAGCAGTCTCAGAAACTCCCTCAGGTGGAGCCTGAAAACTGACAGCCAGGTCATACAGGCTGACCTTTTTGTTCCTGGTGATGTGGGTAAATCATCCATATCCAGGACCAAGCAAGCTCATTCTACTCTATTCTAAGCTCTTTCTAGGCTCTCCCCAAGCACAGTTTTAGCATCCTGAGTCCCAGCTACATCCAGTCAGTAGAGCTGAAATAAAAGCCAGCAATGTGGAATCACACAGGCCACAGAAGTCACCACGATTAACCTCCTCTAAGTATGCTCTTAATCTCCCAACTCATTTAAAACTAAACAACTTAAAGGGAACAGTAAATCAAGGCAAAAGTCCTTCAACATTCTCACCAGAGTTTTAAAGCTACAAGAGCAAAATTCTGACAGAAGAGATCATACTTAAGAGGAGTTCCACACAGAAAGTTACCTTGCTAAAACTAAATCCATGGCATGTCCTCCTTTTGGATAAGCTGGCTTAACTCTTCTGCACACATACACACTGAACAGAGAGCAGAACTTGCTCCTTCCCCTATTTTATTATAGACCCTTTAAATTTGGGTTGTAAATGACCTTTGCATCAGTGCTCCTTGTTAGCTGCTGGTAACAAAGATAAAATACGAGGATAGAGTGGTCAGTGTTCTCCAGGAACACCTGTCTCCACTCACTCTTGTCAGATGTGAATGTGCAGCAGCAGTATTGGACATTGCAGCTACTGCCAGCTGTGTGAGATGTACCAAGCAGCTCAGGGAAGAGCTCATGGAGAGACACAAACAAGAATGAGTTTATTAACCCCCTCACACTCATCCTAGCATGAAATTCAATAAACAAAGCTTGAGGCACAGTGCTGTAAAAATAACATCTTTAAAGGCAAAGGGGAAAATCCAAGAACATTTTTGGAGAAGAAAAATTAGGCAAGTGTCCACTCTGTGGGGGTAGCCAGATGCCTAATGGTGATTACTGCAGACTCTTTCATCTAAATGCACAGCAGGGAAGGAAAAGATTAAAACAATTTTATTTCATCTCTCCTATTTCAAAAACATATGTGCAAGTGGCATGGGATGAAGTGCAAAATATTAATAATGAAGTCCCCCCTCAGACTGTTCCTAAGATGTTAAAAACCCCACAATATAAAACCAACCAATCAAACAAAAAGACCCCAGTCTCTTCTCACCTAACCCTTTGATGAATATGTTTGGCACTATTTTCTAGACAAGGATCAGTTCCTTGACTATTCCTACACATTTATTCAGGGATTTAAGCCTTCAAATTGACCCATGCATGGTAGGTGCCACCTCATCCCACCCCTTGAAAAAGACAAACAAGAATACAGGGCAAAGAAATGAACTGTCTTAATCTGATTTTAGCATCCTCTCTCATCTATCTATCACATTTTTTTCATCTCATAGGTCTCCTCTTACAAATTCTCTCCTTATAACTGTGCTTCAGATCAGAGCTGTCTACTGCAGCTGGGTTTTAAACACCACCATCCTAGCAAGGTTAAGGAAGGTTAAGCAATGTTTTAGGAAGACTCTCATTTTAGGCAAGATGAGTTAATTATGAGGCTGTTTACAATGTTATTCATTCATTTTGAGAACATCCAGTAAATAGGGTTTTCTCCTGGAGGAAGAAAGTCTGCAAGAGAAAATCCAGATAATGCAGCACTTTTTGGCTGTTGAGAAAGGCTTAAGGCCAAATGTTGCTCTCTTACTTCCACAGAGCTACTGTTTTCAACAGGAACAAACATCCACAGGATTTAACTCTTCACTCTTCTGCTGACAGATTTTCTCCAGACTTGTGTGACTGATTTAGCCAGAGTCCTAGAGGTAATGTCCCTGCTGCTAAATTTTTTTTAATTTTTAAACTACTGTGTTAATAGGATCCATAAAATTGCAGATATGGAAACAAGTGCTTTCTGAAACTCATCAAAAAATGCTAATCTGTTAGTCAGCATGAATCATTACTACAGCAGGGTTTCCCAAAAAGCATTTTAGTAAGGGGAGGAAAAAAACCTCCTCTCCTAATCTCATTAGATTTTAAGCAGGAAAAAGTAGCACCAGATATTATAAGTGTACAAAAGACAAAAACATGTCTAGTTCCTTGTCTCTTGAGCACGTAATCACATTATCACAACTTGACAAGTACAGTAACAACTTTGTATTAGACTTGTATCCAGCTGTTCATGTGGTTTATAAACTACCTGTAACTTTGCAGCAGGCTGAAATTCAGAGAGGCTGAAAAGAATGAGTATGGCCATTTCTAGACTGACAATATCCCTAGGTACTAGAACAAAGGCAAAAGATATTAGAAGATATGGTAATTTTCAGTAGGACATAATTTACACACAATATCACAGTGTTATATGACCTGCATAGAAAATAGATAGATGACCTGAAAAGAACTGTTGGACAAGAATAGAGAGAGGGTACCCCTGATGATCTTTGAATGAATATTTCTCTTACCTCTCTTCCTATGACTTAGGTACTCTGATAATTTGATTACCTCAGAAAGGTGAATTGGCCGCATGTACCCACAAGAATTTTAAAAATTAGAAAGAAATTTAAAAAACTTGCAAATTCTGTCAATGGAGCCACTCACTGGAGAGAAATCCATGTGGTGCCAACCTAGTCCTGGAATTTAATACTGGTTCATTCACTGACCCATGGAATAAGACAGATAAAAGCTGCCAACATTACTGTCTGATCATTGAAAGGAGAGGGAAAGTAAATACAACTGGAAATCATTATGCTTTTGGATTTTATTTTTAACTTCTCTTAGTTTGCTGAGGGTGTTTGGCATAATTGTTGCCATTTAGGAATAGAACAAGTCTTAATAAACATTCCAGTACATCCTTCTACAGTTTCCTAATTGACCCCTGTGGAGCATTCACTGGCACACCAGCCTATCTATATTTCATGGAGTTTCAACCATTTTCTTTGAAAATCATCCTATAGCTAATACATAAATTATATAACCTGGAACAGGCTGGGTTGCAACCCGTCTGCCCTTCTTAATTGACCGTTCTCGTTTTCCAGCCTGTTCCTCCCAGGAGAGGAGACTGGGATGCTAGAAATTCCTGGTACGTAAAACATTGTGACTTGATGATCACCTAGATCTTTCTCTTCATAACACTGGCTGCAATTCAGGCAAATGCTTTGTACCTCTGGGTTTGACTCATTTCCCATGCCCGCACTGATTCCTCTCATTTGTCTTCATTTGGCACTTGAGCCAGCTGCTGCTTAGCCAAGTTAGGTGCATTACACATTTTCATCTTTCCTTGTAAGCAGTCATGTCAGCCCCCCTAATCATCTGCATTGCTTTCCCCTGAATTTCCTCCAATTTGCCTGTATCAGAGCATCAGGAGCTTCCAGAAACAGTCTCTGAAACTGCATAGTCATCTTGTGCAGGTTTTTGAATGGCACTTGGGCAAAGTACGGAACACGGGAAGATGCAATTTAAATTTCAAGCAGCCTATTACCTCAGCAGCTGCATTCAAGGCACTCACAATTCCACGCCACAACATGTGCATCTGAACCCAAACTACCCTCTGGGAGAGGAGCTGGGGATGGAATTGATCAGTGCAACAGAGCACCTTAGGCTCAGGGAGTGTCAGGGGCAAGAGGTCCTGTTAAAGATCAATAAAGGAATATCTGTAAGCTCTGACACACACCAACAGATCTCAGTTATTGCAGTACCCTCAACCTTTGGGCTTCTAAATGAACCAGAACTTAATCCAGACATGAGGCTCTCCACCATCTTCACCCACTAATAGACTCAATGAAGCAAATAGGCTGCCTTCTGTCCTTGAAGTGATGCTTCCAGACAGTCTTAGGTAGAAGGTGATGAGGGTAGATCTCCAAATCCAGCAAGGCAGCATGAACACAATAAAAGCATGGCTCATGCTTTAAAGTCTACAACTCAGGAGAAAAAAAGACTGAATTTCCTCCCAGAAAACCCTGTTTCCAGCCCCTTTTTTAGACTTCATTTGAAGGCAAATAGTTTTTTTGGTTACTGAAAGTGAAATTATGTCACTGAATTGCTAAGAATAAAATACCATCTTAGCTGGTATATGATGAAAAACACATACATACACCCAGATTATTTTCTCTCTCCCAAGACTAAAACCATTTTTTTTTTTAAACCAGCTTGAATTGAACACAAAAGAAAAGGAATCTGGTATTTGGGAGCATGTACATGTTTTCCTCAGGAAATTCTCAGCTCAAATAATGTCACTGCAACTCAGAGATGACAATAAAAAAAGAATTGGTATATAAGTCATTTTGGTTTATGGTAATAGCAGCTTTCTTGCCAAAAGGTGACTCTTAATTTTCTGTGCCATTCTGCTTGTGAATGTGTTCACTTCTCCAAACAAGAAAACTAAACCAACATGGGTATCAGAGTGTTCCCTGTGAGGAACCACACCCCACATCCTTGGTGATTTCCAGCTTATAACTTGGCTTATGCTAGAGTAAATATGGGATAAGAGTGCCAAACCAGGTCTCACAGCCAGATCCTCAATGAATATAAACTAACAGTTCAACACACTGCTGTGACTGAGAATAGGACTCTGTCAGTAAATTACTTTCTATTATGCCTTGCAGAGCTCTGCCACAGAGCCCCACTAAGCCCTGGCTAATATGGGACTTTATTTTCCCTACCTGTGGAAAAACCTAATCAGCATGAAACACAGTAAGCATATGAACAGATGTCAGCCACACACTGCTTATTATTCAATGGCATGACAAGGAAAACCAGGTTTATACAGCTCTGGCTGGAATTGCTAGATAAGATAGACTGAAACTAATCTGACAATACTATTACTAATATCATGTTCTGTTAATTGGTTGCATAAGCACATGACTTTCACAGTCAACACCAATCCTGGTCTATTTTGAGTTAGCCTTATCCCGAATCTACTTTGTTCCAAAATATTCTGTTATTACAACATTTTTTCCCAGGACTGTGAAGCCATTTATTGCATTTTTCTTGCAAAAGAGAAAAGGGACATAACCTTCGTACAGGAGCTGCTGCACAGTCACAGTAATTGTGGGACACAATGGAAACATTTCCTGTCAGTGGAAAGATAGCAGAAGAAAGCTGACACACCTCACTGGTTCTTTCAGAGAACTGTGATGCCTCCAGCATGCATGCACATCCACAGGACCTTTGACACAGTCTCCCTAATGTCAGATTTGTCAGCCTCTTGCCTTGTCCTTTGTCCCCTAACCATGTTTCCCCCCCACCCAACAAGACTGTCCTCTGTATGCTCCACACTTCTTTAAGGCAAAATGGTTCTCACAGACCTGTGAAGGAGGTGAGGATATTGCAGACACCCCAGGCAGAGAAGGCACCTCTTCCAGCCTCTGCTCTGCAGGGTCTTCCAGGGAGAAGATAATTGTCAAGGACTCTGACACTTTCTCCACTGACAGCTTTTTCCTGTCTGGTTGCCCCTCAGTCCTGGAGCTGAGCTTCCCTAGGACTCATAGCAGTTGGGTTAGCTTGGCTACCTGGCTCTGTGAAACTCCCAGGGACCTCCTACGCCTGGGAAGGTGGAAGGGAATCTCCTCTGTCATTCCATGGGTAAGCAGGCACAAATCCCTATGTGGGATGGGCTATGATTTATGCAGACACACCTCCCATACCAGTGGGAAACCAGAAAGATTGCCTTTTGCCACTTGGCTGATTCCTTGTGTCCTCCCTTCTCTCTCCACATCATATGGCAACAAGCTTTGATCAAGAACTTGAGAGCCTAAGGTTATACAGTAGTACTTTCTGATTTTTTTCCATTCCTCTCTGTTTCCCCAGCACTATTTTGATCTGCAGTCTTCTAGGAACTCACTTTTCACCCATTCTTCTCCCTGTTTACAGGACAGCCAAATTAGAGCAAATTACCATATTTTCACAGATTTTATGATTTCGGTCACATAAATACTGGAAAAATTATTTCAATTGCAGAAAAGATGTTTTATGTTATCTTTCCTATGAATTTTCTAGAGTTTTTACTGGTTTTGAGGGGGAGGAGATAGGAGTTGACAACAATTTTGGATTAGTGGTGATTCTTACACTTAAAATCTGTCTAATATTATTCACTGAGACCTGTCTGACATCTAATGAGTAGACTTGGAGAAGTGGAAGGACAGTCTGAGGAACTTCAGCATCCTTCTGTTGCCTCTGAGGGTGGGCCAGACCTAATGTCTGATGTGGATAGTCAGCATTCAAGGATCAGGCACCTGGAAACTCTCTTCTGCCCTGCCCACAGGGGCAGAAGAGGGTTATTTATGAGTTTTCACCCCTGCTCCCAAAATTCCTCTCTATTTTCCTTCATGTCATCCTACTGCTGGACAATATCTAAGATTCTCTCTCTTTTACAAGAGGCTCACGTGAGAAGCTTTCTCCCAAAGTTTTCTCCTCTCTGTTTCTCCTGAGTGTCCTCTCAGTTCAGCATTGCTCTGAAGCCTGTTCACCCTTCAAAAAAAGCTCAATATTTTTGTTTGCCAAAGGCTCTGTGAGTCACAGAGAACATGACTCCTGTGGTACAAGCAAAGTTCAGGGCTGAGGTTACTCAGTCTATAAGAGGAAAGCTCTCAGGCAGTGGAAACAATAGCATGTCCAGATGCCAGACCTCCCTCAGCAGACACTGTCCCAAAGCCCCTGCATGCAAAAGAGGCCACATTTCAGCCTCCTGATCTGAAGACAGCATGGTTCAATTTAGAGGCAATATTTATGGCTATACAGCTCTTCTCTCGGAAATAAATGTAAACTAACAAGTCTACATTTTATTAGCTAAGATAATCAAGAGTGTAATTTTTTGCTTTACAACAAGTTCTTATAGGTTCAAGGCATGTCAGGGTTGCATGAGTTGTTCTTTGGAGACAGTGGAGGTCCAGGGGAATATCGATATAGATATCAAGGGAGGCATTTTTTTGTTACACAGACACATGTGATAACACCACACCAGATGTTTACTGTCAGGATCACTTACAGCATGGGCCCCTGACTGCAGCACTCATCAGGCACTGTTGTTCCTTACACAGATTTCAAGACAAAAAAAAATACAGTAGTATATTTTGCCACCAGAAATACCAAAATACATTTTTTTCTTCCCATTTTCCCAGTGGGGTTTCCTGAACATCGGCAGGAAAATATTAGCTCAAGTACTGGGTAAGGCATTGGGTTGGTTATGATGCCTTGTACATATTTTAGTGAAGATAGTTTTCTGTGGATGTACTTTAATTTTGCAACCAAGAGATTATGCTTACTTAGGCATATACCAAAATTAAAGAAAGGAGATCAGCTCTTTTCCAGTAAGCTTTAAACTGTTTCCTCCATGATATAATTTTAACATCATTTTGGGATAAATGCCAAGGAGACTTGCAGAGAAAGCTTTACAGGCAAGTGAGCAAAAAGTCACTGCTGAATATTCTACATTTAAAAGCATGTATTTCAGGAAAGTGTACTAAAAAAAAAGATCAATGAGAACTTTTTAGGGGGTGGAGATGCCACCAGTGCAAAAGGCCTCCCAAATAGCTCACAGCCCTATTGCAGAGTATTACATGAGCAACATGGATCAAGGCTAAATGGCTTTATTCTGGACTCTGCCTTGTATTCACATGGACCTGGCTGTAGCAGCAACATGGTGATTCCAACTACATAAAGCCCATTCAGTAAATTGTAGAAGCTATGATAATTTTGGTCTCCAGGCCTGTCTGTGGGTCTTCCAGGGCAGATGTGACCTGAAAGGCACCAGTTAAATCTTACTTTGGATTAACATGTGATTAAAAATTCAGGAATCCTTGTGGCATCTCCTCTGGACACAAAATACCTGTTTCTGTCTGGCCAGTGTCTGGCCATTCCCTTGTGTTCCGTTTCTGCCATGGAATAGAACTGGAAGATTGGAAGATTGTTTGGGTTTGTGGTGCTGGGAGTGTTTTCCCTTCTATAATTTAAGGGGAAAGCCAGACAAGATGCAACTTCTCTTTAAATTGGAACCATGGGCTTATTACATTACAGGCTCTGTTCTCTCCCCCTCCAACATGCCACTCTGCTACTCTCCTCTCCCTACTCACACAAACATATTTATGCTTTATTTAACTATTTATTAAATAACAATGACTAGATTAAGAGAATATCTCTTACAGTATTTTTTTGTTGAAAAATTGCTGTTATGGTACCTTAATGTAACAAAAAATTTTCGTTTTCATCCCCTTGTTATGCCAAGCAACAAGCCATTGAAAACGTGCTGAAAGTGATTTGAAGAAAAATGATCGGTCCCAAATTCACCTTAACTTCGCTTTTTTCTGATTTTTATCTGACCTGTTCTTGAAAACTTCTGACAGAGACTCCATAACCTTTGCAGCTGATCTATTCTAGTGATTCACTTGTTATTAGATGTTTTTTTCTCAATTGCTAAATTAGCTTTTCGTAATGCAATTTTTTGAAGCCAATTTTTTCCTGCTGTACCTAGGCTAGACTGTGTGAGAATAATATTCCTTTTCTCTTTACAGCAGCATATATTAAAAGTTACTTTTCCCCCATCCTTTCTGACACAGTACTTTATTCTCTAGACTGAATTACTCCACTCTTTCAAAGCCTCTGCACAGATAATTTCTCCAAGAAGAAGAGGTGCTGGAAAGTATCAGTTGTTTGGTATCTGACAGTTGGAAATGTTTTAGTTAAACACCTCTCTAGCTAGCAAGCATAATTGTTGTCAACAAAATTAGCAAGTGACTGGAACAATCAGCAAGACTCTCCCATGTGGGAATATAAAGCCTCTTTTGACAAGGACAAGGTTGAATTTGTTACTCTATTTTTTTCAATAAAGACTGCTTCAAAAGCCACTCTTATCTACAGATTTCTTACAGTTATCAGTAATTCAGTTTGCAAAATAAAATCAAACAAAGACACAGCTTTTAGACTTGCTCAGCCTGTTCTATTTGGCATCTTTGTATCCCAGTGACTAAGCTTTGCTGTGTTACTGCTTGACTTGGATTACAGATCAGATAGCAGTAGCTCTACAATGTAAAAAAGCACGGTTTTTAGAGCCCTACAGCACGAACACAGCAATACCAGATCAATCTCTAGCTTAGAAGTAGTCCTGGATTCTTCAGAAAACAGTAAGTTTGATCTTGGCAGCATCCATGAATAACACTTTCTATGATCTCCAGCTGGCAAGAAACAGTCCCATCTGGACAAATGCTGATCAGGCTTTCTCTTTTCCTATCAAAACTCCAGCACAGGGACCTGGCATGAAGCCACAGTCCTTGAGAAACTCCAGCTACGAGGAGAACACCCTGTGTCTCTCCAGCAAGGCAACCACCAGAAATGCATTAAACTTCCAGTGCACTGCCCTGGGGAAATGAGCCATGTTCAAAGCTTCCCTCCTTGTCTTCAAAGTGGTTCACAGCCTGGTGTGGCACTGATAACTGCCTTGGCAATTTAAGATGAAAGACAGAGGGGAAAAATAGGTACAGGATAACTGGGCATTCTTGCATATTTGTGCATACAGGTACACTGTGCCCTCAATAGAGTGTAGTGACCCTGAGGAGAAAAAACCCACAACCCTTCCCAGCTTATATCAGTCAGCCACTTTGAGAGTGATTAATTTTCTCTGCATGTTTCCATCAGCCTCCTAGCAAGTGTATTTCTGATCTCCCTTGCTCCAGGGTGTCTCCATATATAATTGTAATCTTTTAGAGTAGCAGTGGGGTAATTGTGCACCCACCTCTTCACTCCTCATCTCCAGTGGAGTCATATCAGGTGACTGCTGTATGCTTTCTCCTTTTGGAAACTAACATACCATAATCTTTTGATGCACAAATTACACAAGTGAGTGTCTAGCTAGGAAGTTTCAAAATAGCATGTTTTTAATAAGGTGCAGATACTGGTTGTTTCTATTTTAAGCGTTATTTTAAACTTCTGAATTGCTTGCTTTGTTATAGAAAAAAGGACACAGGCAATAAGAAAAAAACATTTTGGCTTATTTTCCTTCTGCAGAAAGCTCCCTCTTTGCTACTGAAATCCTTCAGAGGCGAGTGCTTATGACAAAATAACCTGCCTAATGAAGCAAGCTGGGTGAAGAATACCAGAAAATCATCTAAAGGAAACCAAAGGAAAGATTTGTTCTGGCTTATCCTAATTTTTGGACAATGACCTCAATAAAACTGCAATCTCACAATGAAGCACATTCCAAAGCATTCTGCTAAGATTGACTATGCCTCAAAAGACTCTGATGTCTCTTGGAAAATATTTTGGTTTAGAACAATTACAGATCTACTATATTTTTATTGAGTTTCTCTTCTTTTTCTTCTCTTCCATGAAAAACTCCAAGGTTTTTCTTGAATGAAATCATCTGCTTCTGTGGCTTAAAGAATACCTGAAATTAAAATGCTTGGATTATGAAAAAGCTGTCAATCCTATTGTTGGTAGTTGCACCTAAAAACACAGTCTGGGCTCTTTCACAGTCAGCAAGATCCAGAAATGGAAGAGATTAATGGTCAGTGAAGTGACTTTCAGCCTGGTATAAATACTTTTACCTCCAAGGCACCATATTTGGGGAATTTGGGGTTGGTAGTGTTTGTATGACAAGAAAAAGCCCAGCAAAACCAGTTTATTCACCTACCACTGCATCTCCTAAAGGCCCATTTGGAATAGAAAAGGAAATGCTCACAGCACCTCCTCTTCCTAGCTGGCAAGTCTTTTGTGAGTCACAGTGCTACTGGCAAATTTTGGTAAGACAGCTTCACATTTTGCCCTTTGGGGTCATTACTCCCACACAATGTCACTCAGCCTCTGTCTCTGTGCTCTCTCCAGAGGCCCATGTAGAAAGAAGCTTTTCATCTCTTCTGTCATCTCCTGTGGCAGAAGGCTACAGAGGAAAGGGGGTTTTGTTTATTAAAGGGATGATTTTGCAATTTGTCTTTTTCATGGAAAGAAATAAAATTGGAGTTTGGCAACCAATAAGAACAGTCAGTCAGTATGCAAAGCACTTCACAACAGACCAAGACTCCTGTTCCTGTGAATACCATCATGGCTGTGGTAATGGAAAAATGTAGTTATAGAGGTAAGATAGGCACAAGTAAACATCAGATGCATAGGAACATTTTTAATTATATATATTTTAAAATATTTTCTATTAATAAAACATTGAAATGCTTATAAATTATACTTCATAGGATTTTAAATACCCCTTTTCTTTATGAGTTCGAGAGATTAAAAAGGAGCAAAATGGCACAACAGATGACCAAGTTTCTGTCTTCACAGGAACATGTTGTTGTAGAACTCTAAGACCTCAGAGCTCTCACTTAGTCATATCCTAAATGAAAACAGCTTGTAATGAGCCTTATTTCCCAGTCACAGCTATTAGAATTTATAACCAGTGGACAAAAACTTGCTTGATAAATTTTTTATCACATATCCTCTGGCCAAGCTTTTCCCAAGGTGAGCCTGCACCTCAGTGGCTGCAGAGACACAATGTTGCCAACTTTACAGAAATTAGCTCAGGATCTTGCCACTGCAGCCAAGGCAGACTGAGCCAGGGGTCTAAAACCTGAGTTCAATTAACCCATGCATTGTTCCATGCTGCTGCATTAAACAGGTGGTGTGGCAGCAGAAAGGCATTGTGAGTAGGCCCACACTGCTTCCAAACTTACTAGGATAGTTTTGAAGTATTCTGGACTAGCCTTAGCTGTTCCCAAACACATAATCCTTAAAGAAGACTGGAGAGCACACCATTTAAAATTCAATTGCACATCCATGGAGGTCATTAGAACTCTTTTAGCTACCATCAGTGGGAAATCTCAGTTAATAATTTATTGGGGAGGGGGGAGTGTGTCAGACTTTTCTCATACGTTAAGACCTTTCTTGATCTTGTGTAGGAGAATGGAACTACAAGATGTGGCCTGAATTTCTCTCCACAGGTCTCCTCTGACAGCTTTCAAGTGCTGGCAAGGAAATGTAAGCTCATCTCCTCTCTCCCTTGGACAATGTTATGTTGTCACAGCAGGAAGGAGTTGGGATCTCCAGTGAATTATTTAGGGGTCAATGCATAGAAATGCAGCTCCTGAGCAAACCCTTTAGCATAACAACATGTGGCACTCCTGCCTGAGTCTGCTCTTAGCAAGGTTGGGATCTAACTGTAAAGTTAAACTAGGCTTTGATTGTTTCTGTAAATTCTTTACATGCTTTGGCAGCTAACACTAAACTCAACCTGGGAAAGTTTTGAAGGAAAGGGGCTCTCCCCTTGTTTGTTCTTGTTCTCTCTGGGCAAGCCCTTACAAAGCTATGGTTCTAAATGAAAGTGATTTCCAAAGCTGTGGGGCTCTACAGATTCATTTGGAACAATTCACATGAAAAAATGGTTCAGAAAAACAGTAATTGAAACATTCAGAAACAGGATTAAGGCAAGGAAACCAATTGCCTGAATTCTGAGCTTTTGCAACCACTAGTAAATAGTCCAATTCAAAAGACCTTGGAAAAACACATTTTATGCAAAGCCAGAGGACCATGTCAGCCCTCAAGGAAGCTCTCAAATCACAGCCATTACCTGGTTCAATTATCATTCTTTGTAATTGAGAAAAGAAATCTATAAAGTCACAATAATCAAATTAAGAACATACTAACTTTAGGAAGAGGGGCAGAAATCTATATTTACATACATCATTGGTTTCAATGCACCCCATAGAGGGTGAAGCACCTACTCAAGAACTAAACTTATAACCATATCTGAAGGATCATACCCTTACCTCTCACTCTTTCTCCTCTGTACTAGTGCTGTGTCCTACCACAAGGGAAGGGTTTTCCTGCCACAAAAGGATCCTCAAGCAGTATAAAAGTAATAAAGTTCCTACCTAAAAAACCTAAAAACAGCTGCACTAGCTGTGGTAGGAGATGGAGAAGACTTTGAACAGGGAGTATTTGAGAACAAAGCACAGGGCACTGTTCCAGTTGATGTGAGATAAACAATACTTCTTGGATGCTCTAAAATATGTCAAGAACTGATGCAATTTCTATGCTGTCTCAGGAAGAGCAGAACAAGAAGATAACCCCTACTCTGTAGCACACTGCCTCTGTACTGTGCTTCATAAACCATGGGATTTGGTTTCAAGTCTTAAGCTTCACTGGGGAAAGTTTAGGCTAAATATTAGAAAAAAAAATTCTTTACAGAAAGAGTGAATTGGGCATTGGAATGGGCTGCCCAGGGAGATGGTGGAGCCACCATCCCTGGAAGTGTTTAAGACTGAATGTGGCACTCAGTGCCATGGTTTAGTTGATAAGGTGGTGTTAGGTCAAAAGTTGGACTTGATTATCTCCAAAGTCTTCTCTGACTTTGCTGATTCTATGATTCTGTGAGGCCTATGTGGGACATTGCAGACCCATATGCAGGTTTGTCCTGATGTACCTGACTCTGCTAAAGTTGGGAAATCATCAATTTAACAGATAATATCACTTAGGGTGGACTGGTGATTTGCAGCCATAGGGATCCCAAAGCCTTTGTGGGCTATGTAGCCCTGAACAATGCTTCCTGTGGTGATGCTTCCTTCAGGGGCCAAAGTCTCAAAAGCTCAATTGATCCTTAAAATAGAAATTATAATCTCATAAAATAATGAACCTTTTGCCATAACTGAGCCAATTCAAATGAAATGACAGTATCTTTAAACATTTCTTTTAGACTTTTAACTTTTTGTATTATTGGGCCTAAAAATGTCCTTTGTGAGAAAATGAGAAAATGCTTTTGTCTGTGCTGCCTCTGATGGTGACATTCAAAGTCGTGTTCTAAAGATCAATAGCAAGGATGATTAAGGAGATGGCAGCTGTGTTTGAATTTTTTTCTGAGGAAAGAGAAATCTTATAGGCTTGAATGGGCATTTCTGCCACTATTTAACAGAGAAATCTTGCCAAAGTTGGCTTCTGTGTGCCTCACGCACAAATGACAATCCCACCTTATGGCTGAGGACAGAATTCAACCCCTCAAAAATAATCACTCCAAGAACAATATGCACACCCCAGGTTTTTCTCCTCCCAGTGCACTCTCCGGTTGGTGTGACAAGTTCTTCAAAATACAATGCTTAAAAAAAAAAAATCACTGAGGTGGTCTTGTTTCCAGGCTTAGACTGACTGAAGGCTGCTGTCCACAGTGAGCAGTAGTCCCTTCTGGTATAGGGACAGCCACCAAAGAGCACCCTTTCCTTCTCTAAACACAAACACACATACACACCCCCCACACACACAAAAGAGCAAAACCCTCGAGGAAAAGGGCAGTTTTCTGTGGAACTCACTTGCCCAAAGGGTGACAGGCCAGTCAGCCCTCCTTACAGCTTGTCAGACTCTCCATAAAGGGCGAACAGAAGAGATTTTGGGAAAGAGAATTGCCGAGAATTAGAATTTTACCCGAATTTCAGTAAGGAACATTGGTAGGTAGGTGTGTTCCACTTGCATTTCCTTCTAGAATTTCATCACAAGAAAAAGCAAAACACCAATATAGAGTACATCAATATATAAACCTCAAGTTGCTGCACAGTGCAACAGAAGGAATGAAGTTTATATTAGTTGAGCACACCTGCAGTCAGAAAACTGAGACAGTGCCAGCACTATCAAGAGGTTGATGGAAATGTATGTCTTTGGAACAAAAGCATCTGTTTGCAATAATAACAGGTCAGATAGTTCCACTGTGCCCTTGGAAAGCTGAGCATAGCTTGAGGGACAGCTAAATACAACTTTCCAGATCTCTGAAGCCTTAGCTGACACCAGCAGTTCTTTGAATCATTCAGGCACACTCACCCACAGTTAACCTGGGAAAATCACCCTTTCATTTGATTAAATCATCTATCAGACAGGTTTCTCAATATCTTTCCTTTCCCTTCTGTTTTCTGTTGCATCTGCTTTCTCTGGGTGAGCCTGCTATCCCACAGAACAGGTTGTAGCAAAGCTCCCCAAGAGTCTCACCTCCCATTTAAGGCTGCTCCCACCATGGAGCCATAACACAATCTGTAAGGTCTGCCCCTGCCTGAGACAAAGCTGTACACGAGCCATAAAAGAGGGCAGAAAGTGAAACAGGAAATCAACAAAGAAGCAGAGAAAAAAGCATCAGGAAGCTATAGAGTATTACACGTTTTGCATGACAGAGTAAGAAAGATGCAGCTCCTGTACCCATTTCTCAATCCCCACCATTACTCCTACTGCAGCTGCAGCACAGTCTCATCAAAACCATGACTCTCTCTGGTTTTCAGGAAGATAGCCAGCACACTCTCAGGAAATGTGGCCCCAACGGAATCCTATGGGGAGAAAAAACCCAAAATTCTCTCTGATAAGGCTGGCTAGAAAATAAGATTGAATTATGAACAAGGCCACCATGAATATTCATTGTAAGTAAGTGGGATTACATGCAAGGAAATGCCTGATTCTAACATTAATCTTTCATTTTACCCCAGATTGCTGGGGATTTTGACAAACTGCCTAGTAAAAATGGGTTAGATGATTTCTCTCTTTATTACAGGAATTCCCTATGCTTCTTGAACTGTATATCCACAGAGATCTACATTTTCACACATT
Organism: Cisticola juncidis; assembly: GCA_013400215.1. NCBI lineage: Eukaryota > Metazoa > Chordata > Aves > Passeriformes > Cisticolidae > Cisticola > Cisticola juncidis. Next base: position 46,484 of record VXBR01004348.1, on the reverse strand, counting down.
CAAACTTCCCAGAAAAATAACCCACTTCAACTAATTTATATGCAATTTCTGTCTCACCAATATGCCACCCAGCACTCTTGCCTCACTGCAGAGCACACTCTTGATGATCCTTTTCCAAAAGCAAGCAGGAGCAGCAAGTTTTGGCACATGAGCCCTTACTCAGACCCATCTGTACCACTCTACCTGCCAGCTGGGTGGTGATGGAAGGTAAACATTAGAAAGAGGTAGCTGGCAAAAAAGCCATAGGCAACAGTTGAGAAAGATCTTGTTCATTTGCATGCATCTGACCTCACTGCTGTTCACAACTGATTTACATCAACTGCCATGGTCAACACTAATTCACAGCGAAAGCCGCTGGTAGTTTCACTCCATTAATATTGACACCTGAACTCTGTAGCTACAGTGGATTACTATTAATAATTATTTATGACCAGAGATTTGCACAGAGCATGCTGCCCCATGCTGGGAGTCAGGGGATGAATCTCCAGCATCAATTCACAAGCTGTCCACCTCTGCAGCCATGCAATGAGCCACTTTACCTCGCCTCTCTCACACCACCACTGACACTTGTCCTACCATCAGTGCAGTGTCTTTTCACACATGAACCTCACACTTCTTTCATCATCTGGGTAGGGTAGGAAGCTGCAGCAGGCTAATAATATTCCTTCTTTGATGAAAAATACTGGGGGAGGTGAGAAAAGCTAGATGGTGACAGTAAAGGTCAAGACTGTAAATATGCAAGTGCAAAATATTTTATTAGTCTAGGTTTCTGGTTCGAAAAGACATCTAGAAGTCCAGCTCCTCTCAGCTGTCCAGCTAGCAGAACTCTACTTTTCCTCTATATCTACAGGTGGAGGTACTGAACTTTATGTAGGGCACAAAGTCCTTAACCTTCCCCTCCAGATGTTAGCGGAGTTGAAAATTTAAATTCGTTCACGTGCTGATGTGTTAGGCTAAATTAAGACCACAGCACTCAATTCCTTTCAGGATCAAGTCAACATGCACCATGAAGCACCTCCAATCTACCACAGCACAGGGCTCCCGTGAGCAATCCAGCCCTGGGTGACTAATAAAGAAGTGAAGTGACAGCACGGGCGAGTGTGCAGTCTGTACCAAACCCAATCTCACAGCTTCCAGGTACTGTTACTCAGGTCAGACCAGACTGGCAGTGCCCCACCCAGCTCTCCACAGCTCACAGGTGGAAAAAGTGAACCAGCTCCCTTCACACCCACAGCACAAACTGCCTCTCCCCTGCCAGTGACTGCTGCTGCACTTTGCCAGGCTACACTCATGCAACTGACTTGGTAACTTCTAAATAGCCACAGTTAAGTGTGCAGAATTACTGCCTAGTCTTGGCACCTCCTGGCTTTATTTTAGCTCAATATCTCCCCCCAAAACTGGGTAACCCAGAGATGCTGCCAGGAATAGCCTAGTAAAACAGAAAGGAAAAAAACTGGAGCCTCTGGCACTAATGTGATGCCTGGGACAATGAAATCCCCAGGACACCTTACAGTTCCACAGGTCATTATTTTTTCTCATTCCATTCTCACACTTTCTCCCAGATGGAGAAAATCCTCAATAACAGGCTCATAAAACAATAAGCTTCCACTTAGTTTTAACATATTTTCTTACATAAACTTTAGGCAAATATAGGATTATTTCCCCTTAACACACATTTTCTTCCTTCAATGCTAAATATATTGAACAGCATTTAACCATTTTCTGTGAAAAAATATCCTTTCCTAGCAGAGAAGTTCAGCACATCTTTATTATTTCAGCTTTCACGTGACAGTACAAAAATGGAGCAAGTTGGTATCACTGCACCTGGTTTCTAAAACTTCAAGAAAAAGTAATCACTTTATTTGAAAATGCTTGATTTTTAGAAGATTACAGAAGCTTGCAGTACCACCATAACTACTGTGTGATACATACACAAACCCAAATAAAAGAAAACTTCAGCCTGTCCAAGATTTTACAGTTTTAAAATAGCTTTTAGTGTAGACTTAATAATTGTTGCTTCTGCCATCAAAATTTTCAAAATGCAATTAAAAATAAGTAAAAAATTTGATGTCAACATTTTTGGTTTCTTACTCTATTCATGAGAGTTCCTCACTATTACAAGTCTTAAAAAATCTGTGGGAAGAAAGGAGTGGATTTGTACTGAAACACTCATTGGACTGTACTGATGCAAAATTCTGGTAACAGTTACTTTATTATCAAAGCTTATGTTTAATTCAAAATTAAAAAAAAAAAATTAAAAGAATTGACTAGCCATCCTATACTTGGGTCTATGGCTGCATTTCAGTATTTAGCAATTGTACCCTTATACACATTTCTTTCCCTCTTAGCATATGCTTTTTTTAGCCATGGAAACAGCATTTTCAACTCATGTCCAGTGGCATGAGAAAACACACAAACATAGAGATAAAAACAATCACATTAGTTTTTAGTCTAGAAAGTTTGCTAGACCTCCATCATTAAATTCATTAAATATAAGATATAAATTATTTAGAAAGAATTAGATGTGTTTCCTGGTAGATTGCTCAGGAAGGAGGCTCCTTAGAGTCATAATGGTTGATAGTGGTTGCAATTAGAAACTAAAATTGTAGTCTACAGGAAATTAGAGCATTCTGAATTTTATTTTTCTTCTGAATCTGAAAGAAAAACTTAGTTTTTCTTGAAATCCAAATTGACCCTCTTTGGGCTTTTCAAAAAGTCCTGCTCTGATTAAATTTAGAAGTTTTTCCTATATGTTTTTCTTACTGCAAAATACAATGCAAAATATATTGCAAACAAAAGAAAAATGTTGAAGCTAACAAGGAACAGACTTACTGACATTTGCTTTACAATTTCTTTACATCTAATTGCACTGAAAATGGCATGTGTTTCAGTTAAATAGCATGTTCCAAAAGGAAAATGTCTTTTCAGCTAATTTTTTCAGAGCCCCAGTTCCTTTCATGAACAATTTGGATGACAAGGAAAGTAATTTACTGCAAGTTTGAAACAGTGGAGGCTGAATTCTGTCTCCTTGCCTCTCTCTGCCTTTTCAGAGAAGGGGAGCTGCTTCCAAACTGCTGTGTTTTTAAAAGCCAGAATTAACTGTTACTCCACCACTCCACCACACCTCAAGCAATGAAATCTGGTTTCCTATCACTCTTTGTCTTGTGATTGGATTCTCTCTTGTGTTAGGAGAGGAGAAATGACCAAAGAGTTTCCTGATGTTTACCTGTCTATAGCATGTACAGAGGGAAAAACTCTCTAGCATCCAATGGAAAACAGGGAACATTGCAGGCTTTCCCTCAGTGGAAATAGTAATTGAGTCTCTTTCCTGAATTTAGTCTTCTATATTCCTAAAATATTTGGGAAATTTGAATCTTTTGGACCTCTAGTGCTCTGTCATATTTGACTGAAAGTGCTCTGACATCACTGGGCAGGCACACAGATAGAGCTGTATGTTGTAAAAGCATAATCTCTTTAGAACACAAAACAAACATTGTAATAGCTGCCTGTACTTGACACTGTTGAAAGATCCTTGCTCTCTTTTACAGTCACATTCAGGCAAGGAACTGTCTATGTTATGAGACAATTAGCAATCTGATGAGCAATTTACATATGAAAAGTGCTACATAAATCCCATCATCATTATAGTTAAGAGCAGAGTAATAATTACAACTAAGATTGCCTGCATACTTTCAGTCCTAGTTTGGGGGATTAATATTTTTTCCCCCAAACACTTGTAACTCTGCCTAGTCTGTTCCTACCCTTTTTCCTCTGGTGAAGTCCACTTTTGCAAGACTGATTTAATGTATTTTTTCCCCTGCTGCCTGCTTGGTTCTGATCTTGTGAAAGACTCAATCAAAGGAATTCAACTGTTGTTGGAAGAGTTTGCTGTGGTGGGTACAGCAGAGAGCTACACATTGGAGTTTAAGAATAGCTTTCACTTTCACTGAAAATAAAACATGAGAACAGAATAAACATAGCTATTGTAAAATATTACCTGCAGCCTGCCCTTCCAAAATAATATCTTCCAGCCTTTTTTCAGAGGGCAAAGTATTCTTCCCTATACTAAAGTAATTTGCATTGCAAGCATAACAGGAAATGAAATAACCTTAAAATACAAATCAGGAATATATCCAGTATGCAAATCAACTCAATTATGAGCTGCAATAATGAGGAACAAGCAAATTAGTGTAATTTCAAACTACCTTTTAATACTTTCTGCACTCTCTTAGCATCAACAGATAAACAGGGCTAAGGATCTCCCTAAGTGCCACATACAGCACCACAGTCAGTATATACATGTGACTCATCACTTAAAAATAACAAATAGCCACTGCATACACCATTTAACTCTCAGAGGCTACCTGATTCTGACCTCACTCTTGTGTAAACTGGAATTTAACCCAGCCATGTAGAGGTAATTGGCCCCACAGAGATGTAAAGCTGATGGAAACAACATCCTCACCAAAGCCACACCACTAGTTAATGGCATTCACAATTTAAAAATGAAGCTACCAAAATTCAGTAATTTTGTTAAACCAGAGTGGACATGAACCATCTTTTAACTCTTAATCAGGCACTTGAGCCTTTTGCATTGCCACAAATAAAATTCAGGCTACAGATTCATTTGATTTCTGCCATGTGCGTGGGGTACCATGCACCAGCATCTGGTTATCTTCTGATCATGTGGAACTTTTAGCTGTAAAATGTCAAGGGTCCCCCAGCTTCTGCCCCAGCTTTCTTTCACTTGGTTGTTGAGAATTAGGGCATGCACAGATTGTTTTTGTGGAGTAGATGGTGCAAGACCTTACCCTGTGCCCACCAAGTCACGTTTCACGGTACTTAACTAATATCAATGCCAGCTGTTGGTATGAAGGGTGTCCTTGCTGAGAAAACTTAGGAAAAGCTGCTATTTTGCTGCTCATCTATATTATTTGAAGCTTTACACAGAAACAGTGTACCTTGGAGATGAAGGTGTGCAAGCTGCTTGAGAATTAGATTGCTCTCTAAATTCACATTTTAGAGTCAGTTCTTGAACCAGACTCGCTCACTAGGAACAATTCGGAGCTCATGTTACTGAGAAAGTGTTTACATTTTTTTGTGATCATTCCTTTTCCAGGAACACTTCCTTAGTATACATACAAAACATACATTGCTATCACTCAGACTCTCCCTTACTGATTTTGTCCGTCCACTCAGAGTTCTGGCATTGCTTAGCACATGGCAAAGTGCTACAAGAAAGGACAGCAGTGTCACATTTAGGGCACTTCATTGTAATGGGTCTTGTAAGAGGGGCACTGGGCATCCCTCAGGCAGACAGTCTGTCAGATCTATTCTTGGTTCTTGGGAAGTCCTGGCTGGTAGCTGAAATTCAGCTGCAAGATCATGCTGAGGCATTCAGGCTGGCCAACAGATCAGTTTTCCATCAGCACAGAAACAAAATCATACTTTGTAAGGCCCCACCTACTAAGTTCAGTGCAAGCGTAGATGTCAACAAAATCAATATAGTGCTGTTAGATTTGCAAATAGACTAAATAGCACACAATGTGTTTAGGAAGGGTGGTGTTTGATTCTCAGTTCTAAAGCGAGTTTTAAACATCTTAAGGAAACTGTATATGTTTAACTTATTCTTAGAATTTAAATAGAGGTAGATTGAGAAGGGCTGACAACTGTATTTTTTTTAATGAAAAGGCAAAGCATGCATAGAGCTACTTTTCTATCCTTCCACTTACTCTAATTAGGAAAGAAAAAGAAAAAGAAAAAGAAAAAGAAAAAGAAAAAAAAGAAAAAGAAAAAGAAAAAGAAAAAGAAAAAGAAAAAGAAAAAGAAAAAGAAAGTTATTTCCCTGGGTAAAAAGCCATACTTTCACTATCATGGGAAAAGCAAAGGAAGAGATAATTTCAGACAATGGTAAACTTTAATTATGAATCTCCAAGGTTATAATTATTACTATTCTGCTGCTCATTTTTAATTATTTTGAGTGAACCTATTAATTTTTTATCTTTTTCATATCAGAACTTTTCAATCCAGGTTATGCAAGGTAATATGTGTCAATCTGAAGCTTAACATCTAACACCAAGAACAGATAAATCAACACTGGTACTGTTCATTTTAAGTGTCTTAAGTGGTTTACAAGGTTTAATATAGAGAAGATTGTGAAAATACTAGGTTTAAACACCCAAGGGACCTGGGGAAGAACCAAGAACTGTGACCTTTTGGATGTCTGACTTTGCAGACACAGTCATTTCAGCGGTTTTCTTTCTCTTTCACACCTTTGTGTATTGGTTGTTTGGGGTTTTGGGAGTTTTTTGTCTGCTTCTGTCAGAAATTTTAATTAAGACAAGCTTCTGTTTGCTTGGACTTGGTAGCAGAGACTCCTGAGAACTCCTCTGATATCTCACAGCACTGGTTTTATGAGTAGCTTGAAAACTTGTTTCTACAGTGTCCTGCAGTCAACTGCAGCTATTCAAGACTCCTTTATAGATACCACGACCATCAGCAACCCTGTATTCTATTGCTTGGTGTCAGTGCTTTTCTCAGAGCTGACAGGAAGTACTGTTCAACAGTTCTGGGCAAGTCAGTTTTACTTCTCTATTCTAATGTTTTATTAGGAGTTTTGCCTATGCCTCTAAGCTCAGCCCCTGAGTCTTGCTGCCTGACTACCCCACAGATTTTTGTTGCCTCCTTCCATAGTTCACATGTTTTTAAGAAGTTCTTATTTTATCTCCTTAACTAGAAAACACATCTAAAAGTATCATAGTTATCCTAGAAAAGGTGAAGAAAAGAGAGCAGTGAAGTTATGGATTAGCTATTGCTAATCCATAACTTCAATTGCTTTCTTGACCTGTTTTCCCAGGTGCCTTCAACCTCCTTTCAATCAACAGAATGTTCTTTCTGAGCAGTGGCTGCTCTGAAAACCCCTCAGACACCTGGGAAGTGCAGTCAGCTGCTACAACAGCCAAGTGACCTTCAGGAGCTGCAAGTAAAGCTCCTGAGGCTGGCCTCTCCTCTCCAAATTCAACATGCCAACCTGGAACCTTGTCCTAAAGGTTCCCTTTTCCCTTACTCAGGCCAGAGACTCGAAAGTCAGGGTTGCAGATATGCTCTGACTGCTCCCAGAGATGACACCCCTAATGGACTGAGCTTGAAATATGCTTGTCAAAGCAAGAATGAAACTCCTGGCAAGTTTGCTGGGTGGGTTTATATTTGGGACATATAAATACGTAAACACAGGACATTTGGAAAAAATCTCATAGGTATCACTTCCAAAACTTTAGCTTTTTCTACCTGTCTGAGGAAATTAAAATGGCAATAAGGATATGAGACAAAATGGAATAGAAGCCATGGCAACTGTCAATACATTGATTTCTCACTGATAAATTGGACAGTCATAACTGGTATTTTGGTGCATTTTATTGAAAAGTGGGTTCAATGGGGTGCTAAGCAACTATGCTGATTGCTTTTCTGTACCTAAGCTTCACTGAAACCCACTGAGTTTGAGCACAATTTTAAGTGCCTTATTACCCAGGACAAGAATGTTTAGCACTCCTTTTTCTTATAGATGCAAATTTAAACTTCTCTGCTATTTATGGATCAACTCTCTCAGCTTGGCAATGACTGACAAGTGATAAAATGAGGAAATGTAACTTGACATTTATTCAGTGTAAATACTTTGCAAAGCTACAGCTTCACAATTTCCTTTCTTTGGGTAAGGAATTTGAAATACTGTAAGCAATGATAGTGGATTCTGAAAACAGAATCCCTCAATGCTCAGTAGATAGATACCACTAGTAATGACATATTTTCTTTTCAATAGCCTCCATCTATTTTGAGACAATTCTGCTTGTGCTGGCCTAATGGCAGCTTACTAAAAACAGTGAAATATGTACAACATCTGTGCAAGCAATACAACTTCCACAGAGGCTAAAATACTGGTACTGCTGAATACCTATACATAAACCAAAAATAGAAATGTGTACATTAAACTAAGCCAAGTTTTTGTGCAGATTGGCTTCTGATCTATGTATGTTTGTGAGGTTTAAATTTTAATCATACATGCTCACAATTAAGACCTAAAGAAGAAGAGATTTAAAATTTCTAGGACACTGGGTTACAGTACAACAAGAACTGCCTTTCCCAAAGTATGGTTCTCCATAGAAATGTTTGGATTTGTGAGACAAGACTTATGTCTTAATAGTTCCTGAAATAGCTGAGGATTTTCCCTAAAATGCTGGATTGAGGAAGGTCAGACCATACTCAAAGAACTTTGATTTCTGTTCTATTTTGAATTTTTGTAAAATGCTTTATCCCTTTTGCTGAACTCCTGTAGGTGGTAGTGTTGGCATAATACCTTACGAAAAGTTATTGCGGCCTCTTGGGGCATTTCCAACCCTCCAGAAGACTTCATTCTAAGGCATGTTGGCTTCCTGCCAGGTTATACTTCCTCTAAGGATGGTACTTCTTGTTCTTAGGATCTATAAACAAATTATTAAATCACTTTATATCCATATTTTCTCAAGAAATAGTGACATCTGTGGTGTCAGAACAGGTGCAGAGGGGAATCCAAACAGAGAATATAACTAGGAGAGTCTCCATTGATGCTGTTACTCTTGAAGTTTAGCTTACAGTTCTAAAAATAGTGAACAAATAATGTTGCTTCTTTTTCTACTTTAATCCTCTACCTTTGGCTGAACGAGAAACAAATAACCAAAACCCACAAGAAGTAGTGTCCTCTAGATTTGCATCAGCTTTTTGAGATACAGTTTAAAAAATCCCAAGACTTTTAACTTAATTTTTTTTTTTGAAGAACAGAAAAACAAAATTTAGAGCTTTACTCAAAAACAGATACAATGCATTTCAGTGGAAAAGATAATTCACAAATTGTTAGTTTTTTGCTTTGCTCATACAACTCCAGGTACTGGATGTTGAATCAAACACACAGGTAATACTTTCCTGTGGAAATGCAAAGTTTCTCTTTCTTATTCTGCCATAAAACTCCTTGGTAGTGGTTGTAGATGTGTCAAATAAAACTAAGCTTCAGGTCTGGGTCATGTAAACAATAAATGAGGTTCTTCCAAGGCGTCGTAACAACTGATGGCTCAAACCACTGTCTTCCAGATGGAAAAGGGCTTTAAAATTCCTTTGCCACTTACCAAGAGAGGGCTAACAAGAAAACGTCCCTGGTAATAAACCAAACTCAAAAAGCCTTCTTAAAACTTTAGCAGGCTAGGTCAGAGACCCTTGCACATGAACAAACAAAACTGTGGCTGAGGAGGTGTTTGGAGGGCAGCAGTCCAGCAGATTGTGCGTCAGCACCTCTGGCTGAGAGGTGGCTTTGCTGCCAGGATCTCAGCTCAGCACTGGGACCTCTCTTGCTCTGGTCATGCCCACTGACTCTCCAGGGCACCAGCACTAAAACAAATGTCATTTCAGGCCAGCTCTGGATTTGTCTATCTTCAGTGAGCCCAGCAGGGGCTACAAGACCACTCTTCCTTCATGTGAATGATACCTGCTGCTTGCTCTTCTTACCAGTGCAAGTAAGAGTGGCTGCTGCACCTTGACAAGAACTTGTTTCTGCTAAATTTTGTTTGAATTTAGTAGGAAAGTAGACTTCAGTTGCCCCAGCCCCCCCTTCATCTCCTCTGCTTCCCCATTCTCTTGGGCAAATTCAACTGAACAGTTAAATGTCAAACACAGTAAAAATAAGGCAGTTCCACTGAGTGGCAAAATTAATCAAATGTCTTAGTTTCACAAGATTAGGTTGGCAAGTCTCTGTTAAAAAGAGACTCTGTTACCCATGCAGTAAATTTAGAGCTTCTCTTTCCCTCTACCAATGAAAGCAGCTGTTTAAAAACACAGTATCAGTGCCAGAATAACCCAAGAATAAAGAACTGCCCTCAGATAGTTCTCCTTGAGGTCTGAAGATTCACAGTACAAAAATGAAGACAAAGATTAATAACTACAGGAAGCTATAAGTCATTATTTTATAAATCATTATTTAGGAAGTTTTAAGCAGTTGCTGGACTTACAAAACTCTGCATCACACAGAAAAGGACTGCAGAGTTCATCCCTTGTAGCTCATCTATGGTTTTGAAAAATCTAGTCCTTGCACGTTACTTGACAGACTAAAGCACAAAGACTACAAATCTGGAACCAAAGTGAGCTTAAATATTAGAATTAGGCACATATCTCTGCTTGCCTGCCTCTCCAAATAAAGTTCAGTGTTGAGGATTCTTTGCAACTTTTGCATACATTATCAGAAACAAGGCTAGGACTCCCCCTGCTTTGAAGTACTTCATTCCTCCTTTTAATATGAGGCCATGACATACAAAACCTTTCCCTTTTAAATCAATAGTTCAGCCTTGATTTGTGGTAGTTCAAAATTATCTTTTTCTGACAGAGGGTTTCACAGTGAGTGTAAAATAACTTGGTCTGGTGCTCAGAGACCTGACACAAACATCACAAATGGTACTGGTCAGCTGAGCCATCTGAGCCATTGGGTCCCAACTGCACTTCTGCATCGCTGACACAGCTTCCCCACCAGAAGCAGAAAAGAGCAGTAAGAAAAATGTTATGCTGTGCTTACCCTGAAAGTTATTGATATAGAAAGCCCTATGTTCAAATCTACAAAATGGAGTCTCCTGAGGTGAATTGCTATTAAGTAAATACTACCAAGCCTCTGCTGGAAAAGTGAGACTTGGATGGCCATTCCTTGAGATACTTGTAATGAATTCCTTTCACCCTCGATTGATGTATTGCCTAGGAAAGATTATAAAACACATCTTTGTCGCTCTCAGTACTGAGCTCCTGTGCTTCCAAGACTTTCTGGGAAGCCTTAGACTATCCATTACAAAAAAACATTCAGCAATACCTCTTTTATAACCTCAGTCTTCTAAAGAAACAAATTAAATGATGGTTCAAATATAAGCCAAACAAATCACTTGAAATCTGAATTAAAGAGTATCATGCTTCTATCACCAAAGCTGTTATACATTTACCATTATCCTTCTGTCTCACTGAGTTTTTCCCTGTCTTACAATGCATAAGACTGTGTGAGACACAAGGAATGGCAGAATAGCAGGAAAATAATACCCACAGATATAGTCATGCATTCCCAGTTGTAATTTGTTCTGGCCTCCTTCATTCCCCTCTTGCTATTTTTCCAGGAACTTGAAGATGAGTGGTTACTACACATGGAAACACTGAGCTTCTGTTATTTGCAGAATGCTCAGACTGTGTGCAGAAAGAAGTTGTGCCTAAAGAAGGCAATATGCTAACAACCTCAAAAAACATACATCCAGGTAAGGAAGAGGCTCAGCCTAGTGTTAGGCAAACTACTAGAAGTGTTTGTTAGGTTAAACTACAGAGTGGATGACTACAAGATTTATTGAACAAACAATCCATCCTTATTGATTTGCAGGTACAAGAAACAAATTGCTTTTACAAATTGAGTGCATACCTATTAGTAGGATCACTTACTCAGAATTAAATTGGGGAGTGGATGCAAGTTAAAAACAACAAAACACAGCATAACCATAGCCACCTAGGTAGAAAATGTTTCCAGCAATTTTCATAACCAATTGCTCAGCTGTGAAACAAGTGGTGCACACTTCATGCATATTCATTCAGCCACCAATGCATTGCCTGACAAATATAATCATGTCTAGGAAAGAGAGGATACAAGAGTTGCAAGAATTAAGGGAACTAGTAGAGGAAAGCAAATCACTTTTTTCTCTGGTCTGCTGGTTTGAAACCAATCCATATTAGTAGACATGAAGTTGTAAACTTCCAGTGTCTGACTGTGAGCTGGTCCATGGGAAATCAGCTGCCAGACTTCTTCCTGTCCTACTGAATGCCAAAGCCAGTGAATGCCTGAACATAACTGACTCCTGAGCTCCTAGAAACCATGGATGCAACAATTAGAATCAGCACAGCAAAATATAATTATCCACAACTACTGTCTTTTTTCCTCAAGGATGTCATCTGCTCCTTTATGCAGATTTTACTTGCCTGGTCTAACCATAATTTTCTTGTTATTACAGAATTGCTGTCATGTTTTGAATGCTAATGTCTGGCCAGTTTCCGATTAAGGATCCAAAATAATATTAATCTCTCTATTTCAGAAACATTAAGGCTAAAAATCTGAACTAGAGAGATGTTACGCTCTTCCACATGTAAGAATGAAAATATAATGTCTAACATTAGAAATTCTTAGAACTTTTCCTACAAAAAGAATGTTTAAATTTTGCACTAAAAGGCTGAAGGTTTTCTCTCATGTCAGTCAAGTGTTAACTGGATGCAGTCTTCATAAACTTTGTAAAGATATTTGTGGGGCTTGGATCCAGTTTTGAAATAGATATAAATTACTATAATTTGGCACAGATCTTTCATAAAGACAAAGAATTTTTTTTCTGCAATTATCATAAAAATTATTTTATTTAAATGGCAATTACAATCTAAAGGTTGCAATTTCAATGTTAAAGACACTTCCAAAGTTGGGTCTGATTTTTGACTTCATGTGCTGTGAGCTAGAGAAGCTCTGTGTGAGCACCAGCTATGACCCAGTTTTGATGACCTTCCAGCCCTGAAGAGCAGAGCACACTGAGTGCTACCAGTTCTCATCATTTCAGCCTTGACTAATACTTTGTCAGAGGAAGTAAACCACATCTTCACTATAACTCAGTATTTCATGACACTTTGGAATAAATTTCCAAAACCTGCTTTCAATGAGAAAAGACAGGGATCTAGAATTAGCGACAGCCACTCACAAAACCAAGTTTCCCAGCTTCTTGATACAATAAAACAACAGGAATGATAAATTGCTCTTACATTTTGCCTAGTTCTTACTGCAAAGGCCTTCTTGGCATGTCAAGAGGAAAAACAGAAAAAACTCACTCTTCCAGTACCAGCTGAATGGAATTAATTGAGCTCAACACAAAGTTATTCTTTCTTTCTCTGTCTTCTGGCAGTACCCTCCTTTCTGTGAAGGAAAGGACCCAAACAAATCAGTGGCATATCTACAGAATATACACTTGCGAACTTGCCAAAAAGCTGAAATAGAAAGTCTTGGTGATTTGGAAAGTAATTCAGCCCCAAAGCACTTGGATTAAATTCCACAAAATGTTATTTGTTAGCAAGACTCATGTGGCTGAAGAGCAGTGGTTCATGTAGCACAGGCATGGGTATTCCATGGTGTTTCTGAGTTTTGTGGTTTTATTATATTTTGAGTTTTTTCATAGATATTATTGGTGTATTTTGAGATTCACCCTGCTCCTTCAGATGCCTAAGGCCCAATAAGGTTCAGAATCACCAGAAAGGCAACATTCTGACCTCTGAATCCTGCTGTTGCTGAGCACATATCCCAGCACCAACACCTTCCTGTCCTCCCACCGTTTTTTCCTGGAAAGGGAATGCAGACATGTACTGCAAACTAAAGAACTGATTGCAAACTGATTTAGTCTGCATCAGCAATATTTGACCAGCTCATGGAGACCAAGTCAGTACAGCCCCTTCTGTGGAGCTCTCAGAATCAATTTTTAAAGTGTTGCACAATTGATGGTAGCTGAAGCTAAGATGCCAGCAGAACTTGTGATGAAAAACAGTATTGCAAGTGCTCTCATGCACCAGTAGTCTCTAAACTAGTTTAGCCACATCAGCAGCACTTTCACATTGGAAGTGGCTGGCCTTATTTACAGACTTATCATTTCCAAGGTAACAACTGAAGTCAACAGCTTGTAGACCTCCCTCCCACGAACATCTCACCTATGGCGTAGGTGTGGAGGACTCAGAGGTCGGGATCAGGAAGAAGCTGCCGTCTGTCTTTGATTCTCCCACAGTGGCTCTTTGGAGAATTAAAGCTCTACCCACAAATACAGCAGCCCCTGGGTGCTCAGTTACTTGTATCACTGTGTCTCGGGCTGTAAGAGAAGCATACACAGCATCAAGATATAAATACCTTAAAGTGGTTGTTCCATCAGCCAACATCACAGGAAATATTCCATCTAATTGTATAGATTCAAGTGCTTTGAAATGAGCCACCAGGGGCTGTGAGCCTAAAGAGAATCTGTGTGCCAAGCCATTTCAGTTTGTGTTTGGTTTTATTTTTCCACTCCTTTTATCTCCTTTAGTGTACTTATGTCTAGCTCCTTGAGTCTGTGCCGTGCAGGAAGTGTCTGAAGCAGGGTGAGGCCTCACTGAGTAAGACTGAAAGCCTGTGTGTAGAAAAGGAAGATGAGCTGTAAAGGCATCACATTTGTGCCTGGAGTGGAGCATTCTAATCTGAAGAAGGCAGGATTGGTGGGGAACATCGAGAAGCCTGACTGTCACACTGCCATCACAGTGAGTGAGGAGACATTTCTCTGTTAACTGAGGTGCAGGAAATCTTGAAAATAGTCTCAGCATTTGAAATATATGGGAAAATGCTGACATAACTTGAGTTTAACTGTACTAAAAATTATTTTAGCACATCTTCCAAAAAATGCAGTAAGCGCAGTTGGAGGACTGGCAGGCCACTGCCAGCACAGCTCTGCTGGAAGAGCTGAGGAACTTGCTGAGTATTTTTGTCTAAAACAAACAAGGGGCTTTCCAGGAAGTTCTGAGTAATCATCTGACCTTGTGCATAACTTAACAGCTACAGAGAGGAAAAAATTACCTTGAGATGGAGAGACAAAGATTTAAGTAAACAAGAAAATGCACCAGCCAGCTTGAGGAATTTAAGAAAGAGCAGACTGAAATGTGCTGCAGGAGTTTTAGCAGAGAGCAACCAATCCAGTGAGACTCATGAGAGAACTGCAAAGGATGAAATGTAGTAAAGACACCCTACTGACTCCACACAGGGGATTTCCTCTGGAGCCTTCCTTCCCCTCCAGAGTTAAAGTTCTCTCTGTCTTTGTGCAGGCCTCTCACTGCTTTCCCCAACTAAACATCTTCTGTCTTTAGAAATGATGGGGCATCAATATCCTCCACGTGAGACACAGTGGCCATCATAGCACAGAAGAATGAAGAGCCGCTGCAACCTGCATGATTTATTCAGGGATCCCATCCCCATCCACAGAAATCAAATCAGCCTCTGATAGCAATACTACTTTGTGGGCAGCTTTTCTACTCAAGCTAAATTAATCATAACAATGCTATAGCTTTTCCAGTTAGGCAATCCTGCTTTTTAGGCTTTGATTCTCCTGCAATAGGAAGCTTCAAATGGACTAAAAATAAAGAACAAGTCAAAAGAAGAAAGGAGATGAGAAGTTGCAAAGAAAATTAGCTTTTTCATGCCTACGAACAGACGCTGTGGGAATCTTAATACTGAATATCTCTCCAATTTAATTACAAGTACAAAGTAAATTTTTGTTTGTTCTATGTATGTGCATGCATATAAATACATTCCAACAAGTGTCTATTCATGTGCTTCAGCTCTTAATACTGCCTGTCTTTGCAGTTGTGTAAATATGTCTACACACCAGAGGAAACAGAATTAACTCCCTGGAAAATTAAGGGGGGGCACAGACACACACACACATAAACATCCTGTTACAGGTCTCTGTTGTTGCTCTATCACTACATAAATCACAAAAGAAACATTGTGGGTTAGCAATAGTTTTAGGGCCAGAGATAGCACAGCATCCAGTCTTTTCTGATGCCACCTCTACCATTGTCCCTAAACCATCAATATTTCATTGCAGACACCATGGTTGAAGCCTTAACTTATGCCATATATATATACCACAGCTCAGTGGGTTGCCCTGCAAAAGATTTGTCAGGCTTTGGGTTAAATTTGCCTTATGTGCAAAAAATCTGAGCCCATACCCTGTCTCTGAGATAACCTTCTTTAACCTTTCATATCAGCACAGCAGTATTTCAGTGGTTCCTCATATCCAGCACAATCCACTGGATTAAAACAAGAGATGAAAGAAAGAGTGGATTACAAAGAGGAATTTAAATAATAGCGTTCTGGCTTTGTTAGAAGTATGTATTTGTGTTGATGCAGATGTCTAAAAATACACTTTTTTACTTTAAAGTGGTAAACACCATCACTGATTTTTCTTTCCAGTCTGTATAATTTTTGAGATAAACTGATTCCTAAGTATACATTGTCCCTGGTTCTAGACTGCAAATGAACACAGTGTTTGGGTGGACTGTGGGGCCTGTTTACTTTTAGAATTTTAAAACTAAGATTGCAAACAGATGGATAGATGACTTCCCTATCTGCCTCCTTTTTTGAAGAAGAAGAAATAAACAATGAAGGTTGATGATTTCTTTGGAGCAAACACCAAAACACTTGAGACAATAGAATTTTTATTTCAGATTCCTCACCAGGACCAAGATTATAATCTGCAAAACCTTTGGTATTGATGTGCTGAGGAGGAGGAAAGAACAGCTGGGTGTCAGCATCAATCTTCTCTGTGAAAACACAAACCTAATTCTGTGGCCTTTGATTTGGATGGTGATAAACAGTAGAATGACTCAAGGCACCACTTTTTTCCACAACCGCTTAAAAAAAAAAAAAAAACACACACAAAAAAATGCAGCAGAAAATAGTTTCAAGTTGTAAGAAAATTAACACCTCAGCAGACACAAGCATTTGCTAAATGTAACACTGGCCTTTCTACTCCTTCTATTTCCACGGAAGTATTTCTAGTTGTATTTGGGTTTCTGCTCACACAAAGATCCTCCTTTTGCACAAATCAGATTCTAATCACAGGCATCATCCTGGAGACAATAAACTTCAGGGGAGGCTTGATTTTGATCTTAAGGGTACTATGGTATAAAAAATAATCAAATGCATAGCTCCACGTAGCTCCACTTAAAAAGAAGAGAAAGATGTCCAGTCAGACTCTGGCCCTTAAGTCCTCTGGTTTATGCCAGTAATTTGAAAAATTAACAGCCAGCCAGATACTCAATGCCTAAATTTACAAGCAAATGAACAAGATTTTTAAAATATTCTTTCTACAGAATCTAAACAAATAGAGTAAGTTTTTTATTATTAATACATTTCTGTACAGTACATTCCCCATTGATAGGTCAAATTGGAGAAATTTCATTGAAACAGACTGAAAAACAATGCTAAGATAATTACTTTTCTCCTTTTCAGCTCTGGAGTTGGAACACCAACACGTGTGGCATCACAGTAGGAGCAGATTATTGTTGAATTATTATTCAACAGCAAATAGCTTCATCCACCAGAAGCTTCCATGAAGCACACAGGAAACAGGAGCTCACAGCACTGACCTAGAATTAGGGGGACTTAAAGCTACACTTGGTGACAGGACAGAACAAGGAACTACTCTTTGTAAAGTATAAGGCATGACTATGTCCATTGTACAGGATGAAACCAGACCCACAGAAGATAAAGACAATATTCTCAAAAAGGGGCTATTAATTTTGGAAATCATGGGGATTAAGAGTATCCTAAATGCAAATCTCTCCATAAGTAAAGTACAAACTTCTTTGATACCTTTTGTTCCAACAGCAGTTTTAAAAGTTCACAGCACTTCCAAGAAGAAAGAAAGAGATTTTTTCAGATGTTGAGACCTTCAAAATGAATGGACATTCTTTGAAGTGTTAACCTTACAACTGCAATAAGAATATGAGCTGAGCCACTGACAGGGTGGGAAATGAAATTTCTGGATACTCATTGTTTAGGAAACTAAATAGTTGTGCTTTCCCCCTTGCCCCCTTTTGTAGACATATGGATTTTATCTGTCATCTAAGCTGACCAACCCTACAACCCACAGCCGACCTCCAGCCACCAGGCAAACTTTGAGGCCACATTAGAAATTGGGTGCACAGTTTTGTCACTCTGATTTAGACTGCTAGTGCAGAATGTAGATAACAGACACTACATTGTTTTTCTTCTCAAAAGGTAAAGTCTCTCAAAAATACTTATAAGAAGTCCATGCATAGGCAAGTAGATGTCTGCAACATAGGCCATGCTCAAAGTCTGCCTTGGCCTTTTCACTTCTATTGCTTTAGACATCCATTTCTATCCTTATGAACAGGCTATGAATAGGGAAGAAATGCACAGGCTGGCAGACAATCCCCCATAACCCAAGGAAAAATCTCCTGTTAAGTAAAATGCTGCTGCAGACTCCACAAGACAAAGCTGACTAATAATTCTTAAAAAATGAGCTTGCAGCTCTTACATTTAATGGACACTTTTATGAAAGCATGAACAACAAATACAACCTATAGCAATAATGAATATGTTCACAGTCCATTAGAAAGAAATGGCCAAAGTTTAATTTTTTTCAGCTTATGTTCGGATTCTTTTTGACTACGTTCACTGTTAGGGCCAAATTTATTAGGGCTGTGTGAGAATTTTGTAATGAATAAGTAATGAATTTTGTAATGAATAAGTGCCCCACAGATTACGCCTTCAAATAAATGAGTTCAACCCTGATGAAAATGAACCTTGACAGTTTTGCTGTATCCTCTGAAAAAACAGCCCAAGACAAAGCTGTATGAAGAAAATAGGACACCTGATAACCCAAGTACAAGCAAGGACTGCCTTGGCACAATCTGAGTGCACACTGGAAAAGCAAGAGCATGCAAACTAATACTACCTAAGGGATCACTGCATCACATGCTGACCATTTGCACAGGGTCAGCTCCTGGAAAATGTTTTCCTCTTTATATTTACCCTGAAAATCAGAATAGAGTGCAGCTGCACAAAAAGGCTTTCAAAGAAAAAAGTTAGTAGTGGACCTACCTCTCTACCCTAGTTATTTGAAAAGCAAGACACTGCTTCTGTCCATCATCTTTTGCCTCGTCTTCAATTCCATTGAGCCTTGGGTCTCAATTCTTCAAAGGCACAGAGTGGTTCCTCCAGGGGCAGTAAATGCCAATCTATTAGGGTGAAGCTTTTGGCTAGTGATGAGGGAGGTTTACCTAATGGTAAATCCCATGTGCAGAAATACTTTCATCACCCGTGGTTCTGCTGGAGGTGAGTGTTTACTGGAGAAGCATCTGGCCTACTGGCATAAGCAGCAGATGGAAAATTCCTTTGTAAGGGTAGGAGGAAAGACAACAGTGAAGTGAGGTGAAAGTTGTAGCAGACAGCCCCATCTCTACCACAGTGTACACCCTGGGTGTACTGGAAAGCACATGGTATGAGAAGGGATTTTCTTTACCTCCAGAATGCCCTGCAGGCTGCTGGGAGTACAAGCAGCAGGGCTGAGAGAGCCCTGTCTGCTCTCTCCATCCCCACAGATGACCACTTCTGCAGTCAGAGCTCACACACAGCTCACCCGCCGTGCCAGGTCCATGATTTCTGTCAAACAGCCTTTTGTCACTAGTGTCACCAAGTTGTCAGTCCTGAAAGAGGTGAACATTTCCTACTGGCAGCTCATTGCTGTCTTCCCCGTGAATTTCCCTGGGTGACCCCTCATCCAAAACAGATGAAGTTAAATTCAATTCAACAGCTGACGAAATTCACAGCCTGCTGAAGCAAGGCTGCAATGGCACTAAGTAACTGAATAGCAGGATAACATGGTATGATCACATCCTCACATTTCTTGGTTTTCCTGTGCTACAAAACTAAAATCTCACACTACACTTCAAAAATGACACATTGTTCCCACTGCCCTGCATATCCTCCTTATTTTCATAAAGCTGGGGAAAATCTCACTAAAGTATCAGAATTTGCTAATTAATTGAAATCTGTTGGAATTTTCTGTCTCCTCTGGCTAAACATCAACAACTATACAAGGCTGCAGAAAATGGAGATACTCCTACATCCTACTAATCCTTTATATCATAAGCTCTTACAGTGATAGCACAGCTTTTGTACAAAGTGCAGCACCCAGCTCAACAGGGTTCAGATCCAGACACAGACCTCCTGCAAGTCTAAATGAGACTTCATGTAGAATTAAACAAAAGCTGTAAAGAGGAAAAGGAGCAGCAAATGTTTAGTCTTCATAATAAGCCATATCCCAATATAAAACTGCTGCACCATAGCTGTTCCACTAGGACAGATGTTTAAAAGCCACCAGTTTTCAAAGATTTTCAGACAACTCGGCTTCCATAATTCTGAGGTTCATTTTACGGATTTTGCTTCCATGATCCTGGCTGATTTGCTGCTGGCTTACAATCCATCATCTGCTTCTCAGGTGGTAAATGTAATTTCAAAAGTAAAACAAACCAAGAGATAGTAGAGTTTGGAGTCTCTACCTCTACTGGATCACTGACCAAGTTATTTTCCCTTCCGATAGCACCTTTAGGACATGCTTCATCTCATTAAAAGCATAAAATCAACTCTTTAACCAAAACATGCTTGAGGAAAGCAGTTGAAGGGTGAGAAAGATTTAAACATTCTAGGTCCTAACATTTTGAATCTCACACCATGCAGAAGAAGAAGTTGAGGTACATCTTATATACATATTCCACTCTTAGTACTGTGAATAAACACATTGTAGGTCATTATACACAAAACTACACAACTCAATTTTGCTGTTTTAAGTATGGAGTTACAAAGAAGTGTTCAATCAGTTCTAAGAGTAGGGGATTTTAAAGTTCTATCAGTTTTGAATGGAATTTCTTACTTAGCGTTAGATCAGGGTGACCGTTTTACTAAGCATGCTTTGACTCCCTTTCCCCAAACTAGATGTGCTGTGTAAATCTGACAGACCATCTCAAAACATCAGAAGCATTTATAGTTATCATCTACATTTAAATAGTGGATCATATCCAGAAACTTAAACAGCAGTTTTAGAGATGTGTGTAGCAATCTTCATTTCCCATTACTGGAAATAGAGGTGCCGTGACGTTAAGCCCCGCAGTGAAGGTCACCCAGCACATTATCTGCATCCCCTCCTACTCATCCTTTTGATCACTCTGAAGCACACATAAACAACAGGCTAGGTCATGGTACACGGCCCATTTGAAAATTTGCCTACTACAACACACACTTTGACTGAGGCATTTGGGATCTGAGCCCTTGGTAAGAAGCAAACTCCAAACAGGAAGCCCCAGGGAGGGGAGTGAAGCAACCTAGGCTCTAGTCCAAACTTCTCAGGCTGTTGCTCGCTGATTCATTTAACATCCTGTCACTGCCAGCACCCTTCAGCACTCACCATTGCCTTCCTGGGCCAGGCCTGCACCCTTCATCTGTCACACACAGGCGTTGGTGCTTTTGTCACTGCATAACACCTTCAAACTGGAGCACGTGTGGAAACTATTAATAACTTGGCACAAAAAAATGCAATTATTTCAGCTAGCTAGAAGAGACAATAATCTATACCAACAAGGGTGGCATAAGCCCATTTCCCTGACACAGCTCCCACCTACAACCCTTTTCACAGCTGTGTTCTTTTCACTTTGAGTTTCTGTGACAACAGTATTATAAATTCCCAGCCAGGTAGACTATAATAGAGTGGTAACTTGCTGAAATCATTTGTTTTTGCACTGTTAGCTAGCTGTAGTAATATTACCTTTCATTGCTTCCTTGGTGATGCTTACATTGCTACCTAAGGCAGCACCAATCCTTTTTGTACATGGTTCTGTCCCCAGAATGGGCCATACTTGTTCGTTATCTAGTCAAGTAAGGTTGGAAATTGTAACATCAGTTATCCAAAGGGGCAAAGTGAAAGTAGATGAGTGCACAAATCAGTAATTTAGCTCAAGGAATACACAAATAACAGTCCAACTAGCTTTGATTTTTTTTTTTTTCTGATTTAAAAGAAATTATGACAAGTGTTAGATGCTCTGCAAAGTATACAATTATTTTCAGCATCTGAGGATCTGACTCATGAGAATAAACTTAATAAAGCAGGTTTAAAGGCAATACATCACCGGTACAATTAGTTCACAGAAACACAGTCATGCAACGACCCTGCTATTATCTGTACACTGAGAGCTATTACCATGAAAGTCTGACAGAAGAACATAATAGGAATAATGTACCCATCTGCTGGGTTTTGTCAATACTAAAATTATTTTCTGGCTATTTTCTTGTCCTCCTTACATGCAAAAACTTTTGAAATATGATCATTTTGGCTTTTGAATTCTGTGTGTGTGGTTTTTGAAACTAAAAACCTAAATTCTCGGAGCATTATGCCTCTAGATCCTTGTAAAGTTGGTATTTCTTTTACAGATTGAATGTCAGAGTGATGCCAAGAAAATACAGTTGTGAACATTAAACAATTTTACCTGTCATAACTGCCCAACCAAATGAGTTTTGCTACAGATGAAGGAATTGAAACCTTCAAAAATACAACTCAAAAGAGGCTACTTACTTCAAGATATTTTCTGAAGGCCTTTGGTACAATTAGAATCATACACAAGCCATTTTCCTCTTCGTGTTCTCCTGCCTGAAGACAGCCATCAGGAAGACCTTGCATTAATTAGGAATCTTCTAGCACTTGACAGTATTTGTTTGTTAACCCCTCAGTATTTGTTAACCCCTCAGGATGTTCCAGGAAGATATTACCATTTTTTATGGTCTAGTTATGGTCTATCAAAATCTGGCAAATGACTAAAAAATGAGAGAGGGTAGTTGGCTAACTGCTGCCATTGAGGACCCTTTTGGTTTGGTCAAAAGGTACAAAGTAGATGAACCAGTAAGTGGGGGAAGGGGAAGAATTTTTCTGATGAATTCAACTACTGAACCTGCAATTAGGGATGCTCAGTTTCACATCTGTCCTCATTTCTACACACAAATGCTGTTCTGATGCAAACTTAGATACAAATTCTGTTTCTCCCAACTCCCCCAAACCCTTCTCACTGCAGTATGGTCTTCGATTAACACAGGCATATTTGGTCACTGAGGCTTTTCTGATCCAATAGGATCTTCTTCATACCTGCTGTGCTGCCATACACTTGTACTTGCCTTCTGCAAATTCATAATTCTCAAGATACATCCTCCTGCTTAAACACACTCAAGCCACTTTTAAGGATGTTTCCTTTTGTTTTGGTAAGGATGAGGGGAGTTTGTTTATTTAATTGTTTTGATTTTGATACTTTTTAAAGCCTAAGGCTGAAATAAAGGAGGGGCAGACACTCCAGGACAGCCCATGCCAGCAACACTTGGTGCTCTGGAATCACAAATTATCCCATAAGTGGGACATGGGTGGTTGAATCTTGAGCCTTGCTCTGGGCTGTGGTTCCTTCTGGCTTCCATCAGGCACAGCTCCACTGAGGGTGCTCAGCCTTCTTGGTTTTGTCATCCGTATCCCCTGCAGAAAGTTATCACCTGCACCCACAGGCTGAGACCCTTTGGCTTGAGGGAAATTACCAGCACCCCTGGAAGGCAAGTTTTACTTCCTGACATTTCAGGAGAGAGCTTTGAAGGGCAAACCTCTAGAAATTACTGTAAGAGAATCCTCAGCTCTTTGTGTTCCTGTAATTCATCACTCAGCAGAGGAAGCCTGATAGACACATTGTCTTACGAGGGGTCTCCCTTTTCCTTACTGATCATCCTGACTTTGCAGTGTGTCTGCAGCAGGTTTGTGTGTGGAAATTGTACAGACATGACATAAATCACCTCAGGTTTTCTAGTAGAAATGTGACCCCGAGGCAACATACTCAGTAAATTAAAAATGAATTACATGATGGCTTGATGCAACTTCAGCAGACCTGGTGTCAGACCCAGCCTGAGGGAGGAATGTGCCTTCTAGCTTTTTTGTAACTGTCCTTCAACAATGAGTTAATTATCTGGAGATACTCTCTGTTTAGAAGACATAAAACAAGACCAGCTGATTTCAAAAACTTTAAAACAGACTTGAAAATGCACCTCTAGGGCCTCGGTTACACCAGTGTACAGCACATAAGCCTAGGTGACACCACTGCTCACAGCAGGTCTGTGGGCACTTTACAAAGGATGGTGGTGTAAAATCCCTCAGGAATTTGGGGGTGGCCACATTACCTGTGTGAGAGCTCACAAATGAAGAGTGGCACTACAAAACCCTTCCAATCGTGCTCCCAAATGTGAGTGTTCAGTTCATTTACATATCTGGTTTCTCAAACAAGTGGGAGCTTCCTAAAAAGTAGAGAACAGCTGTAGTACAGATGTGATGACTGAGTTCTGGAACTGAGATTTGCATGCAAAGGCTGCCCATAGCACTGTTCCTCTTCTCATGCTTGCATCTGGGCAAAAAGAAAATTCCACAAATCTGCATCATACACCTACTCATCTTTAGTATGCACATATAAACATATAAACATACAGCTGTATTTTGACTTCACGGAAAACCCAGAAAACAAAGGATTATAAAGTTATATACTTACTTTCTTTTTTTCCCCCAAGATAGCTGACAGAGCTCTGGAAGAATATGACTGCATGTTCTAATGAGTTTTGGATGGTGTGGTAGTTTATACAAAGCTGAAAATAAATAAGGTTCAGCTTCCTCTGAATATAGATAGATGTCAGCTCCAATTCTTGTTTATTTACAAAACCTCTCTTAAAAATATTATGGAAACTTTTAAAAATGTGCTTCTTCTCTCTGTTTCTAAGCTTTTAGAGATATAGCTCAGTTTACAGGGATTAGAATCAAAACATATGCTATATTTTCTAAAAGAGTCTAGCTGAAACACACAAGAAAGTGTATTTTCATTTTCCTTATGACAGGTGTAACATATCTTTATGTATATATATGGCAAACTAAACACTACTACTTTAAAAATGTAGCTCACTTTTACTCTGAAAGAGCTCTATTAATTCTTCCCATTACCTCCATACCCAAGTTGCCACCATGGGTGGCAATTAGTAACTTATATTGTTTCCCTTTTTTTTTAAAAAACTTCAATATTTTTTGACTAATTGAACCTTAGAGAACAGTGGGGATGAAGCCTTTCCTTGGTAATACTATTGGAACATATGCTTCTAGCTGAACTAGAACTCTCCTTTTAGCCCAAGCTCCATGTCATTTGAAATTTCTTTTCAGCAAATGGAGACCAAAGATGAATGTACAAAATTTGAAATGGTCTCTTCAGTACAGTGAAAAATTGGCAAAAAATAACCTCTTTTCCCTGGAAGTACTTGCTTTGTATCTCTACCCTACAATACAGTGAGTGTTCAATATTATTGAACTGAAAATTCATTCAGTTTAAATAGTAGTTGACAGGAAAAAAAACCCCTTTCTTTTTCTTTCAGACTAATCCCCAAAGAAGTCTCTGATTTGCTTGTATGTTATATTTGCACCCTTCATCACAGCACCTAATTTAATTTTTTCTTATGTTCTCTATATCCTGACTCTTCAACCTCTCTAGTCCTTCTGCAGGCCAGCATTTCACACTGAGCCCACTGACACAGATCAAATATTCTCATTTTCTCCTCTGTCCTGTGGCTACATTGTCAAGGCACTGGCAAAATTCAGCCCCCCTTCTGGTAAGCAGTAGGTATTTAGCTCCTCAAAGAAACATTACAGCACAGTGGAGGAAATTATGAGAAGCAGTGCCTTGGAGTGAGATGGCTTTAGAAGAGGATGCTTGCAGTCAGTGAGAGGCATGCACACACGAGGTTAAGTCACCAGGTTTGGCCACTACCTCATGATGAGAAAATTACTGCAACTGGTTACAACCTAAGATTTAAACTCCCTGTGAAATCTACAGAGAAAACTGGCAAATTGTTTCACCTCAGATTTTAAGAACCCCTCTCCCTTCTGCCCAGTGTCTTAAGTGCCATGGTATCAGGACTACCTAAAAATAGGCCTTGCACAAGTTGTGCGCAGGAAGATCACAAAAGATTCCTGTGAGAGGACATGGGAAATTCCTATTCACAGGACACATGAGGAAAACTTACATTAGCAAGCAAGTCTATAAATCAATTCAATTCAAATGCTTCTGAGTGGAGGAATCCTTCAAGCCCACTTGTGTAAGGCTTTGAAGTAAAACCTACAAATGAAAGTTACAGCAACCAAATACCTAACAGTACTATTGTGTCTCCAACAAGCATGAACTCATACTTTTTTTTCCCCAGATGGTGTAGTTCTTAGTCTTTGCTAGGAGTGAAAAGCAATTTTCCACCAGCTGGCCAAAACAGGAGAAAAATAGAGATGGATAAATTTGACTTTCTACACCAGTGGGCTCAAATCAATTCTTACCTTCCCCATCAAGAGTTTTCACAAGTGTTTGAAGGAGGTGAGGGAATAGAGGCCATGGAACCAATAAGAAGGAGAAAATGGTTTCACAACTTGCAAACTTTAGGGAGATCTTAAACTATTAAGCAAGTTCTCTCAATTTTCAGGTTGATGAGTTTAGCTTACAGTTAGTAAATTAAAACAAACAAACAAACAAACAATAAACAAGGGTTATCCTTGTTGAAGGGAAAAAAAGTGGTGGTTTGCTGCCTTAGATGTTTGGAAGTTTCTTAGATCAAGCAGGCATTAAACTCACCAGAACAATACCCAACCCTGGTCTTACCCTCAAGAATGGGCTAGGGAAACACCAACACTCCATAGTGACTTCAGTTTTCTCCTGAATTCAACAATGCCTGACACCAGATCTAGCAGAAAAAAATTCTGCAGTGAACATTTTTAAGTGAATATGGCTTTGATCAATACTCTTTTGTTTGTTTGTTTCAAAATCTCTTCCTCACAAGCCTTTACTCTTTCTTTTCTGCCTGCCTACATGCCCTAGCATCTACCTGTCCCTCATTCCTTCTCTCCATATCCCCTCAAAAAAGAAAATATTTTTTTCCTCTGTATCACTACACCAACATCTTGGTATTGGAATTAGAATCTGTTACTTTACGTGCTGGGCAAACCAGTGTTTCCCCAGAGTGGCTCAGGAGAGCCAGTCCACAGGAACCTGATACAGCTTGAAAGTTCCTTCAGCAACCAGACTTCAGGCTGTAACTGTGTCAAACTTACTGCTTTGTCAGGCCCCTCTACAACTCAGCAAGAGGATACAAGCATCCCATTTGAAAAGCTCTCTCTCTGAAAACTCAGAAACATGGATTCCAGCGAGGCAGAACAATGGAAGAAAACTGAAATATCTGAAGAAGTGGAAAGTTAGCCACACCAAAGTCCCTCTGAAATCTGGGCAAGCTGCGAAGACATAAGGAGCTGGTTAGTTTGCCACCATTTTCTACAATTTAGTGAACTTAAAGGGCAAGGCTAATTTAGATCATTAGAGCAAGTGTCCTGATGGGGTCTGATGCCTTCAGGAAGCTGCCTATGCAAAGTGTTGTTCCACCTGAAGAGACAGCTGGGAAAGGTTAAAAGTGAGCCAGCCAGCCTTGACCCCTCCCTCAGCCACATACCAACAGGAATTCTCCTTCTTTAAGAGAACCTCTGGCTCAAACCTGTCTGTCCAAGTGGACAAAAGTGGCAGCAGACTGCATCTGCGAGAGAAAGAAAAGAGAGGGACAGGAAGAGGGGAGGAAGGGAGGAGAAAGGGGAGCCTGGGACAGCAAACCCCACCATTCTTCCATGGTTCTGCACTGGCAGAAGGTAACACTGGTGGGTGTGCCCCTACCACAGCTGAAGCAGAGTCCCACACCTCTGCAGCTGCCCTGATGCTGATGGATTGGTGTCTGTTGGCACGGTTAGATTGGTGCCTCCCTCGTGCCAATGAAGATCACTGGGATTTTAATGTCTGCAAAGATGAACCCAGCTCTCCTGTACCTACAGCTCTGTACTAACACCTGTTGTGTCTCTATGAGCAGGGGCTGTTCAGGACAGAGATTAACTTAACAGCGTCCAGCACAGTAAAGCCCTTATCCCTGGCCATTATCATCACTAAATATCAGAAAAATAGATTATACTTTCTTTCCTGCACAATCCTATTACCTACTGCCTGAAGCAAAAGAAAGGCTAGTCTCTCTGTTCAGATGTACCAGGAGGCCTCAGTGATCTTCATTTTAACAGCCTGCAGCCTGAAGAAATCTCTTGCAGGCAACCTTGATCCCACTAAATTGAGGGCTATCAAAAGACTTGCTTTGCATGCAAAGGACAGTGAAGTCAGCTGTAAATTGTGATATTGAAGAGGCAGCAGATCTATTCTTTCCCTTCTCCTCAAGCAAACTACTGCTTGTTCTCACAGCAATCAGCCTCAGCCTCTGGAAATAGTTATTTTCTACCTGGGCTGATCTGAGAGCATGTGTTTCTTCAGGAAAAATAAAAACATAATCCACAACAATAAAATGCAAACTGTGCAAGACTAACAGATCTTTCCACTCCTTGAGATTTCTTTCAAGGATACTCCAGTTAATCAAGATTAAAATCAGCTTGACTGTTCATAATGCAAGAAGTCAACACACCCTCCAACTTCCAGCTGTGTACAAGCATATTGTGCATAACATGAGATCCCTTCCAGACAAGGCACAGCCCATCCTTGTGGCACACAAAATACATGGATGCTCTTTGACACCACCCTCAACATGAAGCCTTGAAGAAAGCAGCAGGAATTCCCTGTATCCAGATGTAATGTGTCATCTTGCTGTAAGGCTGTTTCAACGTTGCCAAAACCCAAACACTCAGGCTGCTGGAGTTCTAAATCATGACTTTCACATTCTTGTTTTCCTTTTGGCTTTTGAACACTGGAGAATGACAGAAGCCTTTGTGACTGCTTCACCTGTGGACTGGAATTTCAGTTTCTCAAAAGCAGAACAGATTATCAGATTATGACAACAGTTTTGAGACCTGAAGCTTCATTCAAACCAATGCAAAATTCCAAAGACCTGTCAATATTGCTGCTTCACATGCCTAAAGGTGCTTAACAATACCTGTGTTAGCATTCAGCAGAGCCACTGGTGACTTCCACAAGGACACATTCATGATATGTGCAAAGACATAGAAAATCTATGCCTAAGACAGACTTAATTTTTGGGCAAGTTTTTATTCAGTTTTAAGAATTTCAGAAGCAGAAGAGATAAATAAATAGAAAACTGTGGATGTCCCAAGTTTTGCTACTGTAAAAATTCAAGGCAGTGCATCGCATTTTGCCCTCTGGTTGAGGAGAAGACAGAGCTTAGTGTTTTTTTAAATTCCCTCCCTCCCTTTCTGTTTCACATATCAAATAAAGTCTGTTTCTGCATGTATAGGCCCTCAGCATTTCACTGACATACATGTTAGTCTTAGCTGAGCTGGGGAGCACTGGTCAGTAGAAGTTCCTACATGTATTCATAGGACTGGAAGGGCTTCCATTCCAACCCAGTTTCTCCTGGAGCAGCCTGTTGGATGCTGTAGCACACTCATGCTGTTCTTCAGGCATGGCTTGCCTACAGCCTGCCACAGGACATTGGCTAGCCTCTCTTTTCTGGAGTGAGCTCTTCAGAGACTTACCAGGCCCAAGACCCCACTGCACAACCAGCATAGGTTGGAGAAGCTGGCTTTCACTACAGAAACTGCAGGACTATAATTTAGCAACTATATTTCATTTTAAATCACTTTTTTCATGCAACCATAAAATCCTGAATACATAAATACTTGTTGCAGTAATGGTTAATCAGAGCTATATCAATAATTGGAACTGTTTGAAAATAGGTTGTCTGCATCTCTACTTCCAATAGTAATGGGAGGATTAAAAGAAGGATAAAATTTAGAGACTTTCTGTGGCTGTTTGTCCTCAGTTTTAACTCACAGTTCCCCATATCACAGATTCCTTGAAGTGACTTGTAAAGACCATTGCAAATACCAGTGTACATTTCTAATCCCTATAAAAACTTCCCAAATTTCCACATCCTAAAAATTGAGAATTACATCCATTATCTGGGTCTCTACCCATAACTTTGTCTGTCTTTAAATTCTTCATGTCAAGAATTCCTCATTACCTAGGACACGTACAGAAGGGTAAACACTAGAGAAACAGCCATTTATTCTCTTGGCAAAGCCACAGATGAGTTTAAGGGTTTCACCAGAGACAATGTGATACACTCCAAGGTGAAATCAAGACACCTGGATTCAGTTCTCTGCTCTGGCATTGACTGGCTAAGATGAGACTCATTTATGTGTTCCTATTTTCCCCCATCTCTAAGACTACTCCATTTATTCATACTCAGTGCTTTCACAGCTGTAGAGATAAAAAATACTCCAGAAACCACAGGGAAAAAAAAATTAGGTCGCTCTATCATTTTAGTGGAAGTCACTGTCAAAGTTCCCTTGAATCCTGAGAAAAAAGATTTTCTTATTTTTGGCTTAACTTACTTCTGCTGTCTTCATGCCAATAAAGGTAAATATTCAGTGTGTGCCTCACCTTTTTGGCAGATCTAGGCTTCTGATTGTAAAGACTGGCCAGTAAAAAGTACAGATAAATGTACATATAAAATTAGGTAATATTTTTTCTGTGTTAGAAAGCTAACTTAATGTGGAGAGCATTTTATTTTCTCCCTAAACAGTTTTTCCACTTATTTTTAAAATTACAACATATCTTTCTGCTGAACTTTTTGTTTGTTATGCAAGTGTGTTCAGTGTGCAAGAAGGTCTCAGTCTGGGTAACCAAGCAGAAACATGAAGGAAAGCAATAAATTGCCTTCAGTAACGATTGACTCTCCCCACTGGTCCTCTCCCTCCTCATGATCAAAGAGAAAATTACTGCTCCATTCAAGAAATTAAAAAACAAGACCTGCAATTATTTGATTGAATTCAATATCAATATAAGACTAGTTTGCTTCCCCCAGAAAAGCATTTTTCATTTTATTTACTTTAAACAGGGAAAACCTTAAAAGAGAACATCATGATTAATCATATGCACTGTCTCAAAATCCTTTGAGCAGTTTTGCTGTGTATTGACTAAGTAAGCCTTGGGATCCAGTCCAGTTGCTTTGTGGCTCTCTGAATTACTCAGCAATTTCTCCTCACACACGGCCTCACTGCTTTACTGTGGGGAAGGTGAAGCTGCCCTGGAAGGCACACAGAATTGTCAGCATGGCTTGTCCTCAAGGGGAGCACATTGCACATCCCTGCTCACTCTGTCCTGCAGCACAGAGCAAACAGCTGGCAAAGAAGATCTCTGTGCATTACTGACAGTCCTGATCCAAGATCTCTGTGCATTACTGACAGTTCTGATCCAAGATCTCTGTGCCTTACTGACAGTGCTGATCCAAGATCTCTGTGCATCACTGACAGTTCTGATCCAAGATCTCTGTTCCTTACTGACAGTCCTGATCCAAGATCTCTGTGCATTACTGACAGTGCTGATCCAAGATCTCTGTGCATCACTGACAGTTCTGATCCAAGATCTCTGTGCATTACTGACAGTGCTGATCCAAGATCTCTGTTCCTTACTGACAGTGCTGATCCAAGATCTCTGTGCATTACTGACAGTAATGCCTCTGGCCCCATTTCAGCCCCACATCATGACCCAGCCCATGGAAGTCACTGTCCACAGAGCTGAACTAAGCTTAAATAACAACAGTGTCTTTTGGAATAACAGGGGAAAACCAAAGCAAACCTAACTAAACAACAAACCCAAAACAAAACAAAACCCCCTACCAAAACCAAACCCAACAAACATAGACAAAGAAAAAGGCTCTTGATTTTAGTTACTGCCTCAGTGCCGACACTCTTAGTGATAGAGGCATTCCCCTAATTTACAAGCAAGATCAGCCCTTGAATTGATGAAATAGGCTGTGGTCCAGGTTCATAAGGTGTTGTGCTTCCATGGTCTTTGCCTATATAAAATACCAAATCTGTGGGTGCTGTCCCACCAAGAGCAGTCTGTGCATGAGGCAATGTAAACTGCTGGGGTAATGAGTTTTTTCTCCCTCCAGCACCATTTAACAGCTTTACCATACCTTCCTCAAGGGGAGAGAAGCAAGTCTTGCTCTCTGTCCCACCTATTCTATTTCCTTCTTGCAATATACTCTATTGTAAGAGGAGCTTTATCTTTGTGGCAGTAAAATGAGGCATTTCCTGTATGGTTGAAAGCTTTAATCTGCCAATACCTTTCTGAATTACAGAAAATGATGGTATTCTGCTTTGAATGTTGTTGAAAGCAGAACATGCCATAAAGGTGGAACAAGGTCATCACAAACTGCACAAGCCAGGGAAAATTTTCAACCCATTGGAGACCAAAGTAGGTAACCTTACAAAATGAATCAGGCAAATGGAGAATCTGATGATAGGTTCTCTCTTTCACATGAAAAAGAGTACAAATGTTTTGTTGCTATGGAACAATAAAGAACATATTGTCATTTTGCTTCTAGAGTAAAAAAGCTAAATATTTGGCTTCCTTAAACTAGCCAAAGAATTCAATCAATCCATCTTGGGTTCATGAACCATAGTAAGAAAAGATCTGTCTTAAAGGAGGGAGATGAGACTTGCTGGTTTCTGAGTGCTAACCCTGATTCAATCACAAATTCATCCATTCAAATTCTAAAGCCTGTAAAACCTCCAGTATTCTCCAGCAGCTATGAGGTGAGCTGTCAGTTAACAATCATCAAGCAACCAGCAATATGCAAACACATCATAGGTCTGTGTTATTCTTCACTCTGTGCTAAGGCATCACTAATGTGAGCTGGTACTTATACAAATAGAAAAACAACATGTCAGAGGAGAAGTTGAAATGGTGTGCTCTTATTTTCTACTATATTTCAACTTAGAATTTTTTTTCTTCTGTCCATTTGGACACAATGAAGAAAACTGAGCAGAAACTGAAGAAACACAAGCATAAATGACAGAATAAATGATGGTGATGCCAGTTAGTCTAAGCCCATTTAAAAGTTTCTCTAGCTCTTTACAAGCTGTTAAAATGCTACGTTTTTGCCACCAGGAGTGAAAAAAGCAGTAAACTGTTTCACCAGTAATCAGTACATACATCATTCATTAGAAATATAACAGCAAAAGCTGCCACTCTTTTATTGAAAAGAACACTGCATTAGGAAACCTACTTAAAAAGCATGAATCCTTTCTACTAGTATCTGTCAATCACTGCATCTTAGACAATTCAGTACATTTATCCAGGACCAAATCTCAGGAACACAAGTTTTCCAAAAAGCACATATGGATATCTATGATGGAAGTAGGCCACTGCACCAGACATCCTGCTCCTGCCACCTTTCAAAACGAGCTATTGTGACTCCGTTGACAATGAATCTCTGTACTCATATAGAATAGTAAGCTTATTTCTATTTTGCTTTGGAAAAGACAAGTCTCTCCAATTTTGGTTCCATTCCAAATTCAAAGTCTCTCTTGAAACAGAACCTCAACCCTTCAGACATTTCTGACAGCAAGCACTATAGAACAGCATTTGCACACTGCAGTTTCATTTTTCCTGTGGCTGCTGTCTTTATGCTGAGTGCCTGTAGTCCTTTTCTTCTCTGACTACTGAAGGTTTTAAACCACGTTTTTAAATGACTTGCTGAAATAAGGCCAGGGAGAACAAGTAATTATGATTCTCTTCTTCCCTCCCATTTTGCCACTGTACTATTAACATGTAATTAGGAGCCTAATTTTTAGTTAGGTGTTTTAAAAACCCTGAAGCAAAGGGTTTTAAATTATTAATGAGCCATTTTTTAAAAGGCAAACTGAAATAAGTGTACCCTCCTCTTCATATATTTAATTACCATAATGGTTTAACACATTATTCTTCAATTACTAAGGACAGGATTGCAGAGAAAGGCAGTATTTTCTCTAATTATAGGTACTAAATTTCCCTTATAGCCATGGTGGTCTATAGCTATGAAAACTGTCTTCACTAATGCCAGTCCTAAACTGCACACAGGAGGACATTTTTCAAATGCACAAATGTATCATTATGCCTGTACTGCTTTTCCACTGTTGGCGCCAGAGATGCTTCTTGTTAGAAAGATCTTCTTATCAAATACTTATTTATTAAGGCACTTATTAATTATAAATGTGACAGAAACACAGGGAAAATTTAAAAAAAAATAATAAATTTAAAAAAGTCATACAATCATAAGAGGTCATTGTTTGTTTGATAGTCCATAACGATTTTGGCAGCTAATCCTTTTTGGAGTCTAGTGGCAACAGGAAATTTTGGCATCAAGAGGAGGGTCAGTAGGACTTAGGACACACTAAGGACAATGACCCATGAAGTGCAAAATACCTCAGCCTGTGAGCACAGCTGCTGTGGCCTGGGTGACTTCATATGCTCAGAGGGTTTGCTCTTTGCTTAAAGCACAAAACAATTCTTTCTCTCAATCCATCCCAACCTAAGCAGCTCTTCTTGCACAGTCCTACCAGCTTGGATGACGTTAATAGAACTCACTTCTCAAGGACACCACTTGCAGGTAGACAGCAGATACCAGTTTTCATTAACTGGTTGCAGGACTTTTAAAAAAATGCCGAATTAGCACCCTTTTGTATGTTTTGGGGCTGAAACTGGAACGTGGCTGAATCCACACACAGAGCTCATTCTGTACCCTGATGCCATACTCCAAAATAAAGAAATAAAGACAAAACAAAATATTTTTTTTCCAACACCTCTTCAGATTTGTACTTAAGACAACACCCAGGGTACCAAACTTATGAGTGTGCCAAAATATCAGCTTCAGTTAAGAAGTGAGATGTTAGCAGCAAGTAAAGGTAAACTTTGAAACCTGCCTTTGCCTGAACTGATGCAACAGTGTCAGCATGTATAAGCAAGGGTGTGCTACTGATTACAGACAAGCCAGAGTAGTGTGGACTGCTCTGAAAACCCAGAAAACAGAAAAAGGAGTAAAGCACTGTGTACACACCCAGAGTGGTTGGAAACAACCAGCCCAGGTCTGGGTATTGACAGTCACATGGCACCAAGACCAGCCTAGCCCTAATAGATAAAATTTGAAGTGCTTCTTCCAGGCCCCAATGACCTGTATGGTCACCTATAAATTACCCAAATTACACTTTACTGGGTGAACTCTCTACATTGGATGTCCTCATCTTTAAGAATATGCTCTGCCTCCTTTTACAGCATCTGCATGACTTCTGGTGGTCAATAACTTGTCCCTTGCATGAGTTCTGCGAGTCCATATCTATGAGGCCCCTGAAAACACATTCCCTTGAATTCTCTAAGCACAACAATAAAGAAATAGAAAATAGCATCTACTTCTATCCATAACAAAGATTGAGCCTTACTGAAGAAAAGCTTTTAGCATTAAAACCCTTCTAAGGTAAGAGCAAGATCCCTGTGTTATCAACTATTCCAAGTTCAGACCACATCCCAGCTATCTGAGAAGGGTCAGGAAGATTTTTATCATGACCAGCCTGTGGAACCAAGTGAGCATAAACCAGCCTAATCTTCTTACCCTCTGGAATGCAAGTATGTATTATTGCAGATATATAATTGCAGATTGGGATTTTCTGATTTCATTGCCACTCTTGAGTCTAGCAGCATGCTGCTTCAAGCCTTCCCTTCACTTACAGTGCCCTATGACCAAAAGGGCCTTGCAATCACTCTCACAGCTGGTTCTGTCCTTAGAAGAAATAAAAACCCAAGTAAACTTCTTCAGTCAAGCAAACTCAAGAACTAATTGTTAAGGTAGTACATTATGCCACAAAATTTATGAGGAAACCACACATCAGAGCTCCCAAAGCAATATAAAAAGTAATTTTAAAAGGTTTATTAGCCAATATGTACAGTTCATTATGGGAAATTCTGAAACCATCTTTGGCATACCCACCACAAGATTCCACAGGGGCCTATCCTAAGTACAGGACTATTTGAAGCCTTCTATAATAAAGTGGCTGATGAAAAGACAGTAAGATTATTAATTTTGGAGGTACACCAAGCTGGGAGTGATTGACAGTGTGTTAGAGGATACAAATAGAATTCAAAATGATCCTGAAAAAAAAGCAAAAGAGAAGTCTAAAAAAAAATAGAATGAAATTCAGACAGTAAAATGCAGGTTAGCATGCTGAGGTAAAGAAAAATAACTGGACAAATGCCCAGTGAGAATAAAGGGGATAAAAGGGCACTGGTCTAAGTTTGTGAACAAAAGGATCTCCAGCTCCAGATGGCTCAGAACACCTAACACTCTCCCCCATATTGCTCTAAACTGGCACTAGCAGAAGCAAACTAAACCTCAAGCAAGTGATGCAATGTAGTTCAGTAATCATTCCTACCTGCTCAATTACACTTGAAAACATTAGGTTGTCAACAAGAACAGGCAAGGGAAATGCCTCAGGTTACAGTCTTTGGTTGTGAAAGAGGTTGTTTTCCTTAGAAATATGCAGGAAAGCCTGCCATTTTCAAAAACATTCATCTGGAGACCAAGACTTCAACGAGCACGTAATAGCTAATCCCCATGGCTCTGCCATAGAGAAAATTCTAAGTTATGTAGCAAGAATAAAGAAACAATGGCCACCATACACAAATTATCTTCTGGATCTTGATCTACAAAGAGAGCTAAGCATGGGATAAAAAGATGAGGTATCACTCAAGGACAGTGGGTTTTAACTTTTATTTTCTTCCAACTATGTTTAAATTATATTAAAAATACTATGATTTTTCCTTCTTCCCTGTTCTATTTTTTAAAAAAGTACCATAAGTAAACCTGGCTTGCATACTGATTTATTCTGCACAGTGACACAATTCCAGAAAGGAACTGGGATTCCTAGTAAACAGGAATTAAGGATGGAGTGATGATCTATTCCTCTTGTTGCGTGGGTGTTTGAGATCAGCACCAGATGTCATCTCTCTTCCCTTCTCTCATACCTCAGCACCACACAGCACACAAAGGACTAAGTTAACCCCTCCCTCTCTCCCTCTGTGCTCCAGGAAAAGCAGCTCACACCACATGCATGTCCTAAGTCTTGTTCTTGGAAGAATGAGCTGGTAAAATATTAAGCATTAACCAGTAGATGTCTTAATTCTCTCTCTCCTTTTATTTACAGCTGCCAGGGATTTACAAGGAGACTCTGTGACACACCCCTCCAGCAGAGCACAATCTGACTCATGTAATGAGGAACGGATAGGATGTCCCCAGCTCAGGTCCAGACCATCCTCCTCCCCCATCACTGCTGCAGTGGTATCCTGCTCTCTTTAATTTCAATTCATTCTAATGTAAAATATCTTCAGTAGCACTATTTTTTCCGCTTAAGCAAATGCCAGGAAAGAAAGTAACAAATTTTTCAGAAGTCTGGATTTCAAAATCCCACTCGTCACCTTCTCACAAAGAATTATTTTTCCTGTAATCAGTGCCAAGTAATTCCTAGGCACATAAGTACAGAAGCTCATTGGGATTCATATGTGAAAGTGATGTGATGTTTAATAATTTAGTTAGAGAACACTGTCATTTCTGTAATTTTTTCCTGAAGTCCTTGATTATCAACATTTATGTTCTTGCAGTTAAGGATAAACATTCTTGTGGGTTTTGCTGACAAAAATACAAGCTGTTTAAGCAAATTACTCCTCAAAAGCACAGATTTTAGTGGTGGGTTTTTATCCTACAGATGTTTTATCTTGGCACCAGTCAACCACTCACCATTTTCTGGCAGCTTCAGTGATCCAGAGTGTCTGCTCTCATGTTTTGACACAGCAAAAAATGTGTAACACTAAAATTCACTGGGAATCACAAAACCGTGTTATCAGCTTTGAAAGGTTACTGTTGTTTTAATAGTTGAAGGTATTCCACTATTTTAGGATGTTCCTTTGGCCTCAGCAGAACACAATTTTCATTCTGAGCAACAGCTCCTGCTTCATTTCCTTAAATGAAGGGCATGTCTTTCTAAATATATTCAGCAAAGTCATAAAAGTGAAAGTGAGCAAACACATAAATCTTTTCAGGGCCACAGCAGCCATACAATATTGATCCAAGCCCAGGTTCCTGGCCAAGGGACAGGAAGTCTAACCTATATATGGACACCTGTGGCACAAAAAGCAGGAGGTTTATTGCAGTGGTTACTAAAGTTCATTGTTCTTCTGCAAACCATGAGTCATTCTTGAAGCTGAATTTTATTATGGACAGTGGTTTAGTCAAATAGTAAAAGGTATGATGCAAGGCAGCTATTTGACTTCTACCAATTCTAATATTACAAAGTACAGGGGGAAAATCTGATTTCTCCAAAACACTGGTACTTAATGACATCAGATGTACTTAACAGACATCACTACAAATTCTTTAAGTAATGGTCCTGGTCCTGGCAGTTTGCACCAGTCAAGAAATGTGCATCTACAGTAAATTCATAGCAACACAGCTCTTAGTCACCCAAACGTGGGACCTAAAATACCTAAGCACTTTCCAAATGTTATGTTAACAAGTCAGCCATCCTTTTTATATTTTATAACAATCAACGAAAACAAAAAAATCAGCTTTTTATAGAAAAAAAGTCCATCTACAAATATAACCTAGGATACTTAAGGAAACCATCTTATTCAAGCTCTTCCCCAGTTTGTCATCTCACAGACTCAGCAGCTCAGTTCTTCAGACTCTGTTATAAAGAAAGCCAGGCAGTAGTAAACAAAATGAAACTAAGGATGGATTTAAGAGCTGAGTTCTAGGAAATCACGCTCTTGAAATTTATAACATCATTTTACCCAGCAGTCATCCTTGGAGAACAGGAAGAAATACATGAATGTATCTCACTAGTGTTATTTCATGCTTTGGCACCTGAGGTTGAATCCTCATGTTTAAGTTGCCTGAGTTGTGCATGAGCACACTGTGCTAAGCATAGTCTCTAGCAGAGGGCTACTGTAAGCACCTCAAGCTAAAGCCTCACGGTCACCTCTTCCAGAACCCTCCACCAAAACCTGCATTAAAGCTCTAAACAACTTCAGCTGCAGTAATAGTTCACAATTCTGTACATCATAATCCTTCAAATGGCAAGTATTGCTTTAATATGTTACATATTCCATGTTTCACAGCAGAGTTTAACTTCTATGGTCACTGAATTTTCCAAGAAAGTTCCTAATATTTCTCTGAATATTTAAATATGTGACTTCCATTGCAACTCAACACAGTGGACTGTAGGAGTTGAGGATTTCAATGCTGTTTGGATTTCAGTTTTGCCAGAAATTAATATGGAATTGCATACCCTGTAGTCCAATAGTCATGTTATTTAAACTCCATTGGTCATTGTGCCCTTTCAGCAATGTGCACAACGTGGTGCTTGGATCCCAGTAACTGTGATGCAGTTTAACAATGCAATGTATCTTGCTGCTAATGCACCCAGCCTGATGTTCAAAATACAAGCAAAGGCATAGAGAAAAAGTGGGCAAACTGCTCAGGTAAAATGGAAAAACAAGGCGAGGTTCTGTGTTTGGCCCTAGATAGCAGCCAAACCTTGGAGCTTCAACTGAAATTTTGTAGCTCATTCCTGTCCCAGCATTCAGGGTTTACTTTCATAGATCACTATACCTGCTGATTCTGGTGCAGGAGGGAAATGCAGCCTTCAAATGACACACATGGAATGATATCCTGGTTACCACTCTGCCAGCTTTGTTTCTTTCCAGTGGTTCTGTGCTGTTTACCAAAGCCAGTAGATTTGTTACCACAGAGCTGCAACATCTACCTTTATATTCCAAGAGATCACAACTGAGACTTTTACTGCAGTACTTTACTTTAAAAAGAGGACCTAAACACAAAGATCTTGTCATCAGGATAAGAGTTAATAGTACAGGGACAGTTTCCACGATAGAGGAAGCAAGCTCACGTAAAATGAGTGTGTATCTCTTGGTGACACACTGTACAAACAACATGATGCTCACTTGTTAGTCACATTTGCAAGATTCCTCATGTTAGTAGGAAATTTTAGGGGTTGCCAACGCAGATATGTCCAAAAGGTCTCTCCTCCCAAGCCCTAGATGCACACAGGCACACACACTCAGCACTGAGTAATTCTTCAGTGATGTTTTTCATTAATTTCATCTTTAAAAAGGCTCATGACAAACAGTACTGGAGCAGAATGTAAGAGTTACAGCTGTGAGGAACATTCTGGTACTCATGATAAATTAATAGGCTATAGTCACAACGTGACCATGGGCAGTAAACAAACTCTTTTAAAGAACAGGAAGGAAGACAAGACAGTCACATGTGTTGTGTACATATTTATTTCTAGAAATGTTAAAAATAAAAAGAGAGAAATTGACAGAAGTGCTTAGGTAATTACATAATACCATTAAAGTGGTTGTGTATGTAAAGGGTGAATGAGAAGGCAACATCAGTGAAATGAACAAAGAACTGTTGTAAATGCTGGGAGGCTCCAGTTAGCAATGGTTTATGCTAGCTGGGAATCCAAAATGTTGTCCTTTCAGATTCAGAATCCAAAAAAAACCCTACTACAGGTACCAATGAAAACCCTTAAGAGTAACTGTATAGGCACTACAGCTGTAACTCAAGGTGTGAATTCAAAGGCTTTAGCCTGCTCAAACATATGTGAAACAGCTGAAGGTGAAACTCGTTGTCAATCATTGCTCTTGTCCTATAAGAAATTCTGAGGGTTTTTTTGATGGATTAGAACAGAACCTTGAAAAAGAAAAGGCGTTACTCTTAAGAGAAAGGGTAAAAAATACAGAATATGTCTGGAAACACACAAAAATATTCTAGCATTTCAAAACTGACTAAAATAGTTTTTTTTAGTCAAACGGAAAAGATGATTTCAGCTAGCTGGACACAAATTTTCTTCACCAAATCTACTGCACTAGGTCTGAAAATTATAGTTTGATGTTATTTGCCCATTCCTTCCGGCAGAGTCAGTCAATAGGGCTTCTGCATATATGTGAAAGGATAGACAAGGGCAAGGCCAAGGTAGAAAACAAAGCATTGTGAATATTGCAGTTCAGAGAGAAAGCCCAAGCCATGAGCTTTCCAGGACTTTCAAAATAACAGAACTCTTTCTACGTGCTAGTGCTGGAGACCAGTTTGGTACCAAACTTCACTTTTCCACGATTTGTGAAACCACATGTTCAGATTTCAGCCAGACCAAAATATTTCTCTTCAGCTTTCACAGCGCAGAGTAATTTCTTAAACACAGAATTTGAGAAAATAACTGCTAAATATTTTCTTCAGCTTCAAATTTTCAGAGTGCAAAACTTTCAGAATTTTTCCAGCCACCTATAAATTGAAGTTACAGTACCTAATCCCACAATAACTTAAAAATATGGTAGTGTAAATGAAGCATAATCCATAAAAACCTAATGTTTTGTCATTTTAAATTGTCCTTTTATTCTCAAAGTAACAGTTGTAAGCATATTAAAGTTTAAATTACAATTAATGTTCCAAGAGATACAGTCAATTTTGTAGCTCATCTAAACTTTATCAGATCTTTTACAGTGAGTTAATGTGCTGTCAGTGAATCTCTTCAACATGAATTTGATCATAAGAATGATGCTCTATACAGAATCTGAAGCTACTCT
Organism: Cisticola juncidis; assembly: GCA_013400215.1. Lineage (NCBI taxonomy): Eukaryota > Metazoa > Chordata > Aves > Passeriformes > Cisticolidae > Cisticola > Cisticola juncidis. Next base: position 5,321 of record VXBR01004348.1, on the reverse strand, counting down.
AGCTTATTCTAATTAACATAAGATCTGCTTAAAGTTTCTGCCATGCAAAATCCTCTACAGTTTGTGGTTCACGTTGTTTGAAATGCAGTGACTGAAGACCAGAAAAGGAGAACATGAACAAAATTTTAGTCACAAATCTTTGAACATCCACTTATCACAGAACTGAGATATTTGTGTTTCATTCTCACTCTCTCTGGGCTTGGCCCAGTCATTGCATTGCTGTGGACATCCAGCATTCTTCTCCATCCACATCCGTTTATCTTATCCACTGAAACTCCACAGGTCAGGGATATGGTCAATAGTCATGATATGACTGTACAACAGCCCCTGCAAGGTTGTGTGTTCCTGACCCTTTGCATTTGGCTTTGCTCCATGGCAGTCTTCACTGTGCTATAAATTCCCAGTAAGCTGTGTACTAACTGTCTGCTCAAACACACAAGGATTTAGCATTGACTGAAGGGGTCATAGCTCCAGTTTTCTCTCTCATGGCATGCTGCATCTCCATGCACAGGATAACGAGACCTGTCCCTGATTTTAATGTGAAAGGGATCTGGGTTATTCATGTCCTTGAACAGTTCCTTTTCTCCTTGACAGTTGCCTTGCAAAGGGAAGGACAGGCTAAGTCAGGGCCTGGAGGTACTGCTGCCATGATACACATCCAGTGATCCAATGCTGAGCCAAGCTCTCACTCACCCCCCTCTTCCCCTTAATTCGTATTCCCCCACGAATTAATAAGCTTGAGTTGTGGTTCCTGCATATGTTTGTCATGACTTTAATCACAACTCATTTAAGTGGCTGTTTGTTGAGGCTGTGTGAAGATTAGAGCATTAAACAGCAAACAAAGCCAGATGACCAATAGTAAGCATTTCAATAAAGATCTGAATTCCCACTATGAATAGCTCAATCAGGAACTGTTTGTGTAAAGCACTGCTTGTAGGCTTCCAAATTACTAATATTTTTGAAGCTATCCCAAAAATGGACTCAAATCTGCTGTATCATTTTCAGTTAAAAACTTTTTTTTTATTATTATTATTTTTCTATTTAAAACAAATGTGCAGAATTTTTGCTCTTTATTCAAGAATTCCACAGAGGAAAAGGATATGTCGGGGAGTACAGACTTCAGTAAAAATTGGGTGATGTGAGGAAAAATTCCTCAACAGAGGAATAGTATGAAGAGGGAAAAAAAAGAAGATTAAATACTACAAATACATTTTCGATGTAATCCAATGCTGATTAAAAACTGCAGAAAGATCCTCCTTACGGGCACCTTTTCCTTTTGATCTCAGATGGAACAAATTTATTCAATTTAATTATGCAACTGAAGGCTTTCTGTCTCAAAGTACTTGGTTTATAGCCCAAATTCCCAAGCCACTAACAGATTTGTGAAGTATTATCAACCCTTGGCTACAATCTCTATCCATTCATTACTTTGTTTGCTGTGGTAATTTGTATGCAGCTACTAAGAAAAAGCACTAGATGCTCTTGAAGTGGCATCCAGACATAAACAGAGGTCAGAAATTATTGGTAAATGTGAAGGCTGTGCAGAAAGCATCACTAGGAGAAGGTGTGAAGTGACAGAAAATCACCCCTTTACAACGTTCATCAAGGCAGTACCCTAAAAAGGACAAAGAAAGCAATTCATCTTGGTAAGAACATGAAGCAAGAAGAATGCAAAGTAAATATCAATAAGCTAAACTGTAATTACAAAATTTGGACCTTGGAAAATAGCCTGTTTGAGAAATAATGTACATCAGAGCATGACTTCTGCTAAAATCTAGAATAAAGATTTACAAATCAGTCACATAAATCAGTCCATTTTTATTAATAAAATAGATATTTACACCCAACATATAAAGTATTGAGTTTCAAACCATCTGTATGACAGTAATGCTACCTATAAATCAGGCACATGAACTATCCATTATTTTCTGCACTTATAAATCAGTCTTACCAGCAAAGCACTCGCCTGGCTGGAAAATCACTCTCTTGATTAATAGATCAGGTGCCACCAGACAAATAAATTACTGAAACAAATCATATATCTTTTGACCACTGGGCCCATTTCATAAATCAAAAACTCCATATATACCAAGTGTTTGTAAATGCTCAATTATGAACAATTTAGCAACCCAATATCAACACAGAATCCCTTAACACACACATATGCACACACACACACAATTTTAAAGCCATAGAGATAAGATTTGTTTGGTTGGGTCTTTTTTTAAAGCGAAAGATTCAATGCATTCCCTGTTCTACTTGCCACTGTGTAATCCATCAGGACTTTGTTTATCTAAAACTAGAAAGCAATTTAATGCTTTGAGGTTTGCAAAGTGGGAGGAGGCAGAAAAAGCAGGGAGATACTAAGAAAAGTTCACGTTTCTGCTTTTTATACTTCACAAAAAAATTGAAGAAAAATTTCTGCTACCTCATTCTAAAAACTCTTGTGGATTTATTTTGCCATTGCCCCTCCCCTTTCTCTTAACTTTTGTATGAAATATATTTATAATTTTTTAAATTGTCATTATGGATGTGTGACATCACTAAATGAATTTATTTAGCATTAAATTAGAATTTATTTAGCTGCACTGCAAAACATTTAAATTAATACGAATTAAATATAAGGTGCATAAATTTCTCTAAGGTTGAGAGAAGATGTGGTATGACAAACTCTACTTCTGTGAGAGTCTCAGCAGAAAGGTGAAAAGGAGTTCTTAAATTGAAAGGGACCTCTTTTACATTGCATCCATTTAGTAGGATGCAGCTGCTGTTGAGTCCAAGTAATTTCTAACTAGTTCATAAATATGGTTGGGATGATGATTGTATTAATACTGGCAATAAGACAGGATAATACAACCAAGAGAATGCTTTTGTCATATATTATGGAAATAAGTCAAAGCGTAATTTGAAGATGTCTATTTGAAGTTTACCACAGCAATTCCCACAGAGAATTCAGAAAAAAATGTATAAATCAAAATATTGTGCTTTGAAAACATAAATAATATTTCTAATTAAGAAGAAACTGATCTTGTGTAATCTGAAGAAACAACAACACATTTTAGCTTGAGGTAAATAGTATGCTTTGGTATCCTTTGAAATAATTTTCTTCCAACACAACTTGACACTATGCTGGATAATTTATTTCTCATACCAGCTTTTTATCACACTGTTATCCTTCAGATAAAAGGCACGGATGCTGTTATGGTTACTAAAATAGGTAAACCAGAGCTCCTAAGGGTAGAGGTGTATCTAAGAACCAGGCTGTGCATTTTCAGCATTTAGTGCTGCAAGAATAAATGAATGAATGTGTTGGAGACAGTAAAATGGAGATGTTCCTGCAGGGGCCACCTCTGCAGGAGTGTGAAGCAGCTCCTGTGGCCTCTTGTCATGCAGTCTGTAGGTGCTGCAAGGCAGACGTGGAATGGAGCACTGAGTCCACAAACTGTAGGGGAATGGGTAGGTAAGAGATAGATGGGAAATACAGCTGAGAAATAAGGGTTCACAAAAGAGCTTCCCTTTAAAAAAAATCAGTCTGTTTACCTCTGCACAGATTTTTTCAGATTCAAGGAAAACATCATTCTACCATGGAACAGAAGAATTATACCACAGCAGGCTGTAGTAAAATAAACTGCAGACTTAACCAGGTACCAGCTGGCAGTAATAATAGTTAGTAATTAACTAATGCATTTCTCTGAAGTGCTCAAGAGTAACAGGTGAGGTTATGCATTCAGTTTTTGCTGTTATTACAATGACTTGGGAAGAAGCCTTTTCTATGCTAATAGTTAAGGTTAGGACTAGTGCGAGCTTTTGACCACATTGCAGGCAAAATTGTATTTTACTTCTCAAAGATAAGAAAAACCATGGCCTCACTCTGCATTTGGCTCTGGCAGCCAGAGGGGAGGGGAGTCATAACTAGGACTAGAAAATATCTAGTATCTGTCTATGCTGGTGTAAAAAAAAATAGGCCTGGCTAACCCTAGTCAAGCAGTGAGTTTTTTATTTTTAAAAGCAGGAAGATTTTTATTTTTAAAAAACTCAGGCTGACAAATTTGAGAGAAATCCTCATTAGTATGTAGTAAACAGTAAATTGACTAAATTTTGCCTTTTTTCTGCAACACCTATTTACTTATGATTCAATGTAAGTAATATTCTCTTGACAATTTTGCATAATTTTTGAAGCCGTCTTACTTAAGAGCACACATTAAATTATTAATATTTTTAGAAGAATGCATAAGAAACATAAAGGGATGGGCTGCTGCGGATTCAGATTTAGCTGGAATATTTTATTGCAATAAATTTGGCATTATAGAATAAACTTTTATCTAATAAAGGTGCATGTTCAGGAAAGATTAGGAGAATTTGATGTTTGCCACTGGTTCTAGATAGATGTTTAAGTCTACATGACAGTTTTGGAGGGCAATACATTCTAGTCCAAAATCAAACATCTCTGTGTCTCATAACACTTTCAGCTTGTTGTAGACAGGATGCAAGTTGTTGCCAAATGTATAATTGGAGCTACATTTGCTTACATAGGTGCTGCAGTTCTAGCTCATTATTACACAGCAGTCTGCAGTACCTTGAATATAAAAGGCAATTCAAAGAAAAAAACTTTGACCCAGTTCAGTACATCACAGGAATTTTACCTCTGAACAAATGACCTTTTTCCTCCTGGCAGGTACATTTCCATTGCCTCTTGTAAGCTAGTCTAGTCCTACCCAGGCACAAATCCAATTTCTTTCTATCTTCAACACTTTGAAGTTTTTGTTCACACTCTGTTGATAAGAGGGGTCAGGATTCTGAGACCTTAGGAAGACTGATCTATAACGATTTTCTGTACAGACATTTGAATAGGACAAAGTACTGGAGATGGTCTATGACCCTCCCAAAGTCCTCTGGGGAAGCAAGTTGAATTTACTGAATCTCCAGCACCGCAGAGCTCCACACAAAGCAGCTCTCACTGCTGCTGTCCTACAGGCAGGAGCAGCACCCTAGCACAGGTTGCCTGAGAAGCTGCTCACAAATTCAACAACTGCAGTGTAGCCTGGCAGCAGGACAGCTTGACCTAAGGCCCACAGGTCAGCAGATGTCAGAAGTGAAAAGCATGACCATCTATTGCCATGGTGTTTCCTGCAAGTGCCATTCAAAACTGGTCCCTGATATGTCTGCAGGCCAAACTTTACTCAGCACCTACCACAAATCTGAGTGTTATTTAGAGCAGTAAGTAGAAAGCTCAAGAGAAACTTTCACTTAAAAAAAAATTTTCCCCTAAGAGACATTATACAGCTACTGCATTTCTTAAACTCTTCCTCCCACCCCGCACC
>VXBR01004343.1:170-33367 GCA_013400215.1 Cisticola juncidis | reverse complement strand
CTCTTTCTCCTTTTTTTTTTTTTAAAATTTTTTTTTTTTAACGGGGCAGATGCTGGTTTTCCACCCACACTGCCAGCTCCACAGAAGCGCCTTTTTTTTTTTTCTTTTTTTTTTTTCCTCCCCTCCCCTTCTTTTTATTAACACGTTCCTTTTAGAAACAAAGGCTCGACGCAAAACGCTGTCCCTGATGAAATGTGTAAGGCGCCCGGCCTGGCTGCTGGTGAGTGCTGCTATTCATCTGACTAAGCAGCATTTGACATTTTGGGCTTGCTGGGTCTCAAGTTTCCCTCTAGTAAGATATGGGCTGACTCCGGCGCAGCCAATCTCGGTCGGAGGCTGCGGATGGTGCCGGAGGGAGGGAGCGAGGGAGGCGCATCCCAGCCGGAGCAGCACCCACGGGCTGCGCAACAGCAGCGCTGCGAGCCTGACCTCAGCTGCACCGCAGCCGTGGCACCGCTGCCCGGCCCTCCTGGACCCGCTGGGGATGCTGCCCAGATGAAAACCCATCCCTCTCTCTCTCTAATTTAATTTTTTTTAAATTTTTATTTCTTAATGACTTACATTGCTTTTGCCTCTCTTCCCCCGGTTCCCGGAGTTTCGCGTTACCTGCCGCCCGCGTGGTTTTATCTCCTGCTGTAATCGCAGGCAAGTGGAAGCTGTTTTACAAGAGCAGCGTCGAGTTTCCCAACCCGGGTTTGAGCTGGGTGCAATATCACCAGCGGCACAAAGGGAAATCCTTTCTGTCAGCCCGCGTTGCAGAATAAATCCAAATTGAAATCGTACCAAAAGTGACAGGCTTGCAGAGTTGCAAGCGGGCTGTGAGCTGAATCCACAACTCAGACGTGTCCTCCCAGGATGGAGAGGGTCCAAGCCAGACAACAATACCACAGTCCAGTCTTCTGAGAGGTGTAATCCACAAAAAATCCTGCTCTGGGTGGATGTGTCACTGCCCAAGCACAGCTGGGAAGAGCTGGCATGTTTGCCTTTGATGAGCAAAGCATTAACTATGATTTGGTAGAGACACTTTGTGGTACTGGGAAGATCTGTAACATGCTTTAATCTTTACATTTCTCTTTGTCTGTTCTCCTCCTCCTCCCCACCCCAAGATTTTGTTTTAACCACAAGCAAGGAGAGGGGAGCTGCAGCATAAATGACATGATTACTGAAATAAATGCTATTTATAAGTAAGGGTTCTTCAAGAATAACCACTTTCTGTTGCAAGTACTAAACTCCTTGTCTACAAAATTTAAAATGGGCTTGTACAACACAGTTTTTCAATGACTAAAAATCCCTTACCACCTTGTTTTCACCAGATCTCCCAGGACAGTTAATGCAACACGGCCACAGAATGCCCCAGCTCCCAGCAGCATCATCCCTCAGGACCCACTTGTCACCCTCATTTCCACTCCTTGAGACTTTCTATTAGTGGAAATGATATTTGCAGAACTCATTGCATAACTTGTTCAAAAGAAGTCATGACCAAACATAAACACATCTCATGGGTGACAGTGAACCTCTGTGAACCCTGAACAGGCTTCTACTCACTCCAAAAGCTCTCCAAGGACCCAAACCCAGTCCCACTGAGTGCAGAAAAAAAAAAAATTAGCTCCAGATTGCAAGTGCTGCAGAAGTAAAGCCATGGCTTATAAAGTATATTTGCCATCCCTTTCCTTCAGGAGATGGATGGCCTCATGCAGGGATGGTTTTCTGCATGGCTGCCCAAGACCTCTGGCAAAGCTCAGCCTGACTTTGAGCTCTCAGGGTTGCTGTTCTTTGAGATTCTCTTTGGGGTTGCTGTTCTCTGAGGTAATCAGGTTTTGCGTCTTCTCTTTTGCCCCTGAGTNTCTATATTTATATTCTATAACAGACTAACTACTATTTATTTTTAAATTCTTAGGATTTGTGATTCCTCTTACATGTGAGTATTCACTGCCATGGCAGGGATCAGAGGCAGTGTCCTCCTGGGCTCTGTGTGAGGCTCTGACCCCCCTGTACAGGTCCCAGACCCCCTGTACAGGTCCCAGACCCCCTGTACAGGTCCCAGACCCCCCTGTACAGGTCCCAGACCCCCCCTGTCCAGTCTCCAAACCCTCCAGGGCTGCCAGAGGGATGTCCTGGACTCCAACATGAGCCATCCCATGGTTGGAGGAGATGCTGGATCCCTCCTAAACAGGGTCTCAGGCCACCCTGTCAGTGATCAGCCCTGTGACTGCAGGGATGCACAGGTGCCATTGTGCTGCATGCTGTTGCAGTCCATGCAAGACATGGCCTGTTCCTCAGCTCAGAGTACACCCAGATACTCATCTGCTCTGCAAATACCACTGGGCCTTCTCAGAGGCAGCCTGGGGAGTGCTCATGTGGGCAAAAATGGGTATGAACAGCCTTGCACACTAATATGGGTATGAATAACCCAGAGCAGCTACACAGGAAATTCAGGGCATCTTGAGGATAAAACTGAGAGTCACCTCTCCCAGGTGGCCTCTGCCAGCTGTGACAGCAGTGCAGGGCACTCCTGGGGCACCCCAGGGCACGGAGCCTGGAGGAACACGCTGCACCCCACCCCTGCAGCCTGCAGCCCTGGGCTGGGGCAGGCACAGCAGCTGTGGGAGCAGCAGAGCAGGTAGAACCAGTGCTCCCCACCTGCCAGGGAGTTTGGTGCTGAGCAAGACCAGGGGCACAGTCCAAAACAAACAGGAGAAACCACATCTCCAAGGAACAGCTTGTCCACGCTGCTGAAACTGGGAGGGCATTACAGCAGAGCAGCCCTGTCCCAGCAGGAACCTCTGCTGTGCACACTCAGAGGCTTGAGGCACACCTGGAAAAGGGAATGAAGGGGCCAAACCCAGGAGAAGGGCCTGCCCTATGCCACAGGCTGACCCTGTCATCTCCCTTGCTTGCATGGTTGGCCATGAAAAAGAGAGGCCACAGACACGTTCAAATTCTTTATATTTCCTTTTTCTTCACACTGTTAGGCTCTTTTCCAGGATTTACTGTGGGCCCTGCCTTTGCACCCCCAGAGATGCCTGTTCCAAAGCTTTCAGAGTGATGCTGCCCTGGTAAGGCTCAGGATATCTGAGGGTAAAAATATCCCTGAGTTCCACATGTTTGCTCTGATTGTCTTCAGCAGGCACACACGGGGAGGAGAGGCTGACACAAACCCACCTCTGAGCACTCACAGTGATGAAAATTGGGGTCTCACAAGGAAAGAAATGCAGGTTTTCCTCTCCCTGTTCCTCAGGAAGGGTACAAGCCTCACTCCTAATGGTTTCTTGTCTGTGCCACAGAAGGATGAGCAGGCTGAACCCTGTCCCATGGGGAAGCAGGAGGCTGGAAGGGGTTTCTTCCAGCAGTACTACCACCACCTCTGACACCTCCCTGAAGGGCAGGAAGAACAGGGTGCTCAGTTTAAACTGCCCTTTAAAATCACATCTAATTTTCCTTGCTCTAGCACTGAGCTGCACATCCACCAGGTAACCCTAGGGCTGAGACTGGAGGAGTCCTACCACACTCAGCAGCTACATTCACACAGGCGAATAATTGTGCAATAGTAATTGCAAAAACTTCTGTCATTCAGGCATCAAGACCTGAAATGGGAGGAGGGAGGCCTCTTCTACTTCTTCTCAGCACCAGGTGAGTTTGCAGAGCACCACCAACCTGCCAAAGCCAGTGAAGCCTCAGCTCACACTTAGTGGCTACCAAAATATCAGCACTGTGCACACACCTGCAGCAGGCTGCCCCATAAGTCACATAAAACATATTTAGAAATACAGTTGCCATCACTGAAATGTTATTCCCTATGAAGAGTCCTTCATTTGTTTTCCTATCTCAAACTCTCATGGTTAAAGGAGCACAGGCAGCTCCATTTGTAAGTTTACTAGCAGATTAACAAAAACCTTGAGGAACTTCAGCATATTTCTGGTGGTTGATGTTGTAAAGGATTTTATTTATTTGAAATCCACGCTCTAAACAGCTGATAGTCACTTCAAAACATGTCAAACTGACCCCTGTTCTGGCCTCAAAGGAGCTCACGAATCATAAATTTACGTAACAAATAAAACTTCCCGTGGGACAAACAACAGACTGCAAAATGCCCTCGTTCAGCAACTGCTGAGAACACTCATTTCCTAATCGGGCCCTGTGGATGCAGCACACACCAACTTAACCTCATCTGCCCTCATCTGGGACTCAGGCTGTGCTCACACAGCAGCTGTGCTCCTCCGGAAGCTCAGGTGCCAGAGATGAATCAAACAAATTTTGTCAGAGATGAATCAAGCACAGAACGGGGAAGAGCCACACGCGACCCTACCCCTGCAGCCCCAGCCCCATTCCCGGGGGAGGAGGAACCCGGGCACTGCACCCTTCCCCTTCTGGCAGCCTGGAATGCTCTGTCAGGTGCAGACAGAGCTGTGGATGCTGCAGGGGACTGGTTGGAATGTCAGGGGCTGAGTCACACCAGGAGCTCCCCACCTGCAGCCCCGCAGTGGCCCAGGCCAGCAGGAGAGCTCAGCTGCTCGGGAGCACTTTGGGAAAGGGCCAGGCAGCCCGGCTGGTGCTGGAATGAGCTCAGGGGCTGGAGTGGAACATCAGGTCAGGGACATGAACTGGAAAATCAGGTTTTGGCTCATTTATCTACAGAGTACCACTGCTTCTGGCATCCACTGCATGGTGTGCCACAGCTTTGTGCCAGGCATTTGGTACATCCCTGATATCCCATCCCTGGAAATATCCAAGGCTGGGCTGGATGAGGTCTGACCAACCTGATCTAGTGGAATCAATTCGTTGCAGGTAGTTGGATTAGGTGTCCTTTGAAGGTCCCTAATAACCCAAACCATTCTATGATTCCATGGTTTATTCCAGCACTTTCAGTGGCAAATAATTGCTTGACAAGATATCTCACACAGGGGAGGCATCTAAAAATTTTAATGTACTTCGTTCTACAGAAAAGCAGTTTTTTTAAATTCAGATTTTACCCATCCTAATAGCGCTGTTCCCAGATTCCACCCAGGGCTTGAGGCAGAAATGACCCATTGACTTGAGCTCAAACTTGGCACAGGGGAGTGTGTTGAGGAGAGCAGGAGGAGGTGGGACAGTGGAGAGGGAGGGAACCCAGCCTTTGGGTGCCTGTGCTGTGTTTTTACACCTTAATTCCAAATGTCTCTAGTACTTTGTGCAGTATGTTCCTCAGGGCCACAGATGGGTGACAGCAATGTGGTCTAGTGGAAATTGTCCCTGCCCATGGCAGGGGAGGAACAAGGTGGGCTGAAGGTCCCTTCCAAGCCCACATTCCCTGATTCCATGGTAGGGGACCACCTGCAGTGCCAAACCAAACTGAAGAATCTCCTGATACACAAAGATCTGTCTCCTGCTCTCTCTGAGAGAGCTGAGAGATGAGAACAAGTTCACTGCACCTTCATCAATCCCATGGAGAGGCCCATTCCAGCAGGGCCCTGCTGCCTCCAAGCCTTGTGCCAAACAACTGCACCAAAACCACACTGAGAACAAGGGAAGAGCAGGAAGGAAAGGTGCAAAGAAAGGAAAAAGGGAATTTCTCTGTATGGTTAGAGCCCCAAGCTGCTTATCCTCCACCACACAGGCAGGGATGGGAGTCACTGACACTCCCCCTTCCCACCCAGGGGAATCACAGTGAAATCCTCCTCCAAAGCCAGTGATTTAGACTGGAATTACACAGGTGGTAGCAACATACTGCAGATTCCTTGGGTTTGGTTGGTTCTCGAGTCATGCTCAGGGAATCTATTTTTAGGCCTGCAACTGCATTTTTCCACGACACTCCATGACCCTTCCTCCTATCCAGAGCTGGACAGAGCAGGAAAAGGCTCCAGACAGAGACCAGCCCTCAAAAAAACAGGACATGAGCAAGGGGCACACCTGCTGAGCAGTGCCAGAGTCACAGGCTCCACTGCAGCACCTGGAAGCTTCTGACAGAACACGGAGCACAGAGCCCTGCAGCACACACTGCTGCCCAGAGCACCACAGGTTCCCAGTCTCCAGAACAAATTGTGCAGGTGGTGACAGAGGCAGGACAACCCTGAACAACGCTTGAGCCTCACCCTGCCTTCAGAAACAGCATTAATTAATAAATATTAGTGTTTGTGTGTCTGCATCCACCTACCACAGTGAGCTCTTGTTTCATATCCATACCTGCCCTTTCCCTCTAATTCAAACTCCTCCATACTCAGTTTATACTCCAGACCCTACTCCATACTCAGCCTACTCCATATTCTACTTCTTTACAATCTCTCCTGGTTCTTATTCAAAGACTAACACTTGCCACTGTTAGAGAAGTAGTCATAAATACTCTACTTTTTACTCACCACAAACTCACAATGTTTTTCTCCGAATTAGTAATATTTCTTACTGTTCCAGCAACGGTAGATTTGCTGATCTCACAGTTTTATGATTGTTTTTAAGGTGATTTGGAAGTTTCTGGAGTCTGGTGAATGCACTTTCATTAAAAAGAGCACATCTTTAGTTTGTACAGGTGAGGAACTTTAGCCTTTAGAAGAGGCTCTGACAAATTTTTTCATGCTCAATCCAACTGTTAGTGTTCCAGTAAATACAATTTCTCAGTGCTCTGCCATCTATTAAGTTTTCCCTCTTGTGTTAAAATTATGTTGCCTTCTGTCTTCACACAGTAGATTTTGTAAATCCCTTTTCAAGATCTGAAAAATCTCTATTTATAAATAACCACAGCAGAGGGGAAAAACATTGTTGTGTAAAATACTCTTACAGGAAAAACAAAACCCCAATGATTATATCGTGTGTATCTTGTACTAGAGCTAAATGTTTATGAAGAGGGATTAATTATTTTTTCCTCCCTGGCAACAGCTATAATAAATACACTGCTAGAAAAAACGTGATGTAGAGGATATGCACTCAACACTGAAGAAACATGTTTGGATATAGCTCAGTGAGGAACTCGCAGAAGAATCTAACACCATAAAAATTCCTTTTATGAGAAAATAAAAATTTTTTTTTGGAGCTTCCAGCTTGATGTCAGTGCTCAAATCTCCCAGAGTAAAATTTGGGTGAGTTTTCTTTTGAGATGTGGTGAGATGGTGCTGCAAGCTCCATTAACTGATTAGTTAGTAACAGGAATGAAAAATATTTCATAGGTTAACAGGTTATCAGGCAGCAACACAGAAATGAGGGCACAAAGCCTTTCCCCTCCTCCTGCTTCTTGCAACCTCACAGTTCAGGTTTTGGCTCAGAGATGCTTACTTTGTTCTTTTTGGGTTTTTTGTTATTCTAAGTCCCCTCCTGCTGATGTGGAGGACTTGGTGTGATGTCTGTGTTTGGGGCAGCAAAGAATTTGGTGTGTCTGGCTCTTGGTGCCCAGGCTGGGCACCACAACCTCTCCAGACCAGCAGGTTCACTCCCAGAGCTTGCTGCCTTCAGCTTCTGTGCAACAGCTCCCTGCCTCGATGATTTCCAGAGATTAGAGCTCTGCTTTCACAATCCCTAATGCCACATTTGGGCAATTCCTGATCTCACAGAAATCCAGCCCAGGTAGGGTGTGAGCACACAGCCCTGCTTCTGCTGAATCAGAGCAGGAGCGTGACCACCAGAGGGAAAACAATAGCTGCTCTGGTTTAATACCTGCCAGGGGGAGTCTGTCATGCTGGCAATTTCAAATAGCTGCGGATTAGCAGCCTGAGATTACACCTGATCTGCACTGTAATTCCTATGGCATCACTGGCTCTACAGCTGGCCTTTCTTCTCAAAGAGCACCCTCAAATAAATCCAAAAATGTTACCATTTCATCTCCAACTCACTACAATAAGAAATACTTATCCAGTATAAAACTAAAATCAACAACCATATGTGTAATTCCAACTTAACTCATGCTCCAACCCACCTGTTGAATTTACTTATTCATGTAAATTTACCAAAGTCAGCAAAGAGATGATCAGCACTAGGTTCCTCCTTGCTGTTTCCAGAGGAGGAAAGTGCATCCCTGTTACCAAACCTTTGGCTCTGGGCTCTCAGAAGGATTAATCTCCCTTCTGATCAGCATCCCCTTGCAGCATCAGACAGCAGAGACTTTGGCAGGTGGAGAGGCCAGACAGAGCCCTGCCCAGCTTAGCAGCATCACACCAGATGGAAAACGTCTGGATTGGCAGATGGAGGAAGAGCTTAATGGAAATACTCTCACGATGAGGTGAGACTTCCCCGAAAATGTGCACTTTAGCAGCTTCAAGATGTAATGTTTCTGTACATAGAATGCTACAAAACATCCCATTTTCATTTCTCGGGCTCCACTGGCAGTGCAATGGAAATGCTTGTGTCTAATCCAGAAAGGAATGGGACAGGTAAGCCTATCTCTGTCAGGCCTCTGCACCTTCTCCCTCTCTCTCACACACAGTTGTTTAGGATTAAGGTTTCATAGCTTTTTCTTTCTATTTTTTCCTATTTCTCTTATTTTCTGGACCAAGGGACCACAGAATCTGTTCTCTTCATCTCCTGCCAGACGCAGCACTCCAACCATCATCCCCTCAGACTGGGATCCAGTCTGTAAAACACCAAATGCTTTCCAATTCCACTGCAGTCCAGCAGCACCACACACTCCAGGGAGCAGAGCAGCTCAGACGTGTTGGTGTCGTGGCAGCTGCCTGTTTAAAAACCATAAGGTGAAATTGGGCGTGAATTTTCAGGTGCTGCAGTTTCAAGGTTTAATCTGTCAAGCACTTAGGAGAAAGGCTGTGCTCCTGCCTCTCCTTTGCGAGGCTGGGACAGCTGCAGGGTGTCTACAACGCTCCACCCAGTGGCAGGAACCTACACCTGCCTGAGGGAGTAAATCCTGCACAGCTCTACACGGGCAATAAATCCCACATGGTTCAAAAAGAAGAAGAAATTAAAGTTTTCATTATGTAACAGACACTATTCATGTAAAGAATACAGCTGAGCTTAAAAAGGTTTAAAAAAAAAGTGTGCACTCAGTACACTTAAAAGTGTGTGATTATCCCTCGAAAATCTAACACATTTCTTATCTCCTGCTCCTTCCAGGACACTTAAATTCCCTTAATCCCAACCGCTCTCAGCAGAGATGCCTTAATTTCCCAAAGGCAGAAACACAGCTCTGCCATTGTTGTATCCAGGAAATCAGAGAACGTAGTTGGGAACTAGTACAAGGATCAGGTATTTCTGTTGTTATTCTGAAATAAATGATAGGGCTTACTAGCAAAGACAAGCTCAGACCAAAGCCTCAGGGCTCAGCACCCCTGTGTATCGTGGAAGATTGGCTCAGGAATCAAACATCAGTGCTCGTGCTCATCTTTAATGATAACACAGCCAGAAAAACTATTTTGAATCCCTGCCCATGGCATTGGGGTTGGAAGTAGATGAACTTTAACATCCTTTCCAACCCAAACCATTCTGTAATTCTGTGATTCTGTATTCTGAAGCACAGCAAACCGTCTGGACCTGGTTTGGGCATTCTGGGATTGCCATGCTCTAAGCTTAGAGGTAAAATCAGGAACTACAGAAGAGGAATGCAGAGGCATTATTGCTGGTCTCACCCATTTAACAGTTTAATTGGCACAAAGTAGATTTAGATGGCATACTGGGGTGGAATTCCTGGCTGTGAGAGTGGGCAGGCCCTGGCAGAAGTTTCCAGAGCAGCTGTGGCTGCCCCTGCATCCCTGGAAGTGCCCAAGGCCAGGCTGGAACAATCTGATCTGGTGGAGGTGTCCCTGCCCATGGCAGAGAGTGGAATGTGACAGTCTCCAAGGTCCCTTCCAACCCAAACCATTCCATGATTCCATGAACACATCCCTCTGACCTGGCTGCCCTCAGCTGGGTGTTGTGGAAGAAGCTGCAAGTGTTGGAGCTGCACCACCTGAAGACCCAGCAACTTCATGGGAAAGGATTTTTCACTGCTTCACTTTAGTGTGGCAAATCCCCTCATCAGAAATTACAACAGGAAATGAGCAGGATAAAAAATGCACAATATGGGAATCAGCATCTGGCTCACCCTGCAAAGAAAGGTCACTGGCAGGAGGACGTACATCATCTGTGCTGATAACACATAAGGTATCTGGAAGTTGTAGCTCATGCATAAAAATTTCTCTGGAAAATGAGGTGGACATCATGAAGTGTTTTGCAGAAAATGCCCCATTACTCAGGATGACCAAACACAGCTCTCACGGCTGGAATTACACAGGAATGTCAAAATTCTGAGTGATAAAAAGGGGAAATGAAACATTACGCACTAAATAAAGCACATGAAGAGGATTTACTGTAAACACACATTGATGAGCTCATAAAAACTGTTATTACACAGAGATGAGACCCTGGAAAAGCTTCATCCGCTTCTCTGAAAATGAGAATTCAATCATCATCCTGCAAGAACTGCCCATAAATTCCTTCATGAGGGCAAGAGGAGAGGCAGCACCCCTCCAGGATCTCTGTGACCAGACCTGAGGGAATGACACAAAGTTCTGTAGGGGCAGGGTTAGGTGGGATTTCAGGAAAGGCTCTTCCCCCAGAGGTGCTGGCACTGCCCAGGCTCCCCAGGGAATGGGCACGGCCCCGAGGCTGCCACAGCTCCAGGAGAGTTTGGACAGGGTGGGGTTGTTGGGGGTCTGGGCAGGGACAGGAGCTGTGTCAATGGTCCTGTGGGTCCCTTCCAATTCAGATTATTTTAGGCATTAGTTATTGGGTATTACAGAAGGCAGTATTGGTTATTAAATAAAAATCCTCCTGCAAAGGATGTGGCAAAATCCATGTGGCAAATGTCTTTTGAGCAGTGAAATCCCAGTAATCCTAATTTAATAAGATAAGAGCAGAAGGATGAAAACAGGTACTGTGTTAGACAAACATCTGGTTTGCTGCCCTATGGCAGCTGGGTTGGTTGGAGGTTTTTTAATCCATAAAACAGTGCTAAGTATCTCTGAAGTTGTTAAAGTCACTGCACCCATGGAAAGCCCTGGGAAGGTGATCAGCATACTTCAATTGTTATCCACCAGCTGTAGCAACACTTGCCTTGACCTGAATTTCCTGCCAGGCTAGGCAGACAGGCCTGAGTAACTGCCTGGCTTTCACAATCCTCTCAGCCAGCAGAGTGGCAAGAAGCTGTAGATAAGAATATTTGACAGTGGACAGAGGGTGAGGAGGAGTAAAGGCTGAATTCTCTGCTGCTGTTCCAGTGCTAGGAGAGGTGTGTGCTGTCTCTGACAGGGCTCTCTCCAGTGAGTACCTGATGCAGAAAAGCACATCAGAGCAAGCTGCAAGCTGCTCATGGCATGTAGGAGCTTCTGGGTGAGGGCAGAGTCGGTGACAAAGCATCTCTGTAACCAAAGCAGCTGTGGTAGCACCTGGGTTACTGTGAGGGCCTTGCTTGTAGCTGCTGGGCACAGCTACAGCAGGCCAGGAGAGCAGGAAAAGAGGGGAAAAGAGAGAGGGAAAGAGGGGGGAAAAGAGGGGGAAANTCCTTTGAAAACCTCGGACAAGGGTGTTAATAATTTAAATACTGTGTGTAGGAGTTTCTGGGTGACAGCAGAGTCGGTGACAAAGTCTCTCTATAAGCAAAGCAACTGTGGTAGCAGGTGGTTTATTGTGAGGGCCTTGCTTGTAGTGCTAAGCACAGCTAGAACAGGCCAGGAGAGCAGGAAAAGAAAGGGGAAAAGAGGAGGAGGTTCTAGTTACTGTACAATAAAGGTCTTTCCAAGTTGAATAGTCTGTGTAGGACCAACCAATCTGATACAAGATACCAATCTCACAGCATTTACATACAGCCAATAGAACTGTCCCATTACCTTTGGCAAGAGAAGGGCATTGTTTAATCAAGGGAGCTGGCCCTCAGCTAGGCACACCATTGTTCACTAACTGATGGCTTGATTTTTTACATCTCAAAGCCTGCCCTCATTTCCATCTCACCTGTTGGTCTCACACTCCCAGAATCTAAACCATCATATTTACAAGGCCTTTCTACTTCATCCTTCCCAACAATGGCAGCCTGAAGGATTCAAGGGAGCACAAAAACTTAATTTCACCCCAACATCATGCTGGTTCTGTCAAATGATTCATAACAGGAACTCCACTGCCTGTGAGAGGCCAGGCAGCTTCCTTGGAACTGCCCCTCCCAGAGGGGCCAGGAACAACAGACCCAAGAGATGTGGGTGATACTGTCAGAGGGAGTTTAAGAATGAGATGCTGAATGCATGCAGTTACTATGTAAAAACAGGCCTTACCCCTTCTTGGAATGCTGGCAGATTTGCTGGAGTTCTCTAGAAACTACCCAATAAACACCAGTTATTCCTCATCCAGGAAAAACACTCCAAAACCCAACACTCATTTCCCGAAAGTAACAATGCTCACAGCGATTTACTTTTAAAATAAACTTACAAGCAGAACACCAAGCCCTTTTTCTTTTTGTGTTATATTTATTATTCTTTTGGGAGGCACAATGAAAATTCCAGCTTCCGCTCTTTTCCCTTGCAGAACAGCAAGGTACAGGTAAATAGCCATCAATCTACAATCAATATATACTTCAGAAAGTCTCTGATTACATTTTCACATTTCCTGATAATAAAAGAGGCACATGTTCCAGACAGTGTCAGTAGCTGAAGTAAGTTCAAGCAATACTTGCTTGAAAAGCTCCACTGACTGCTATTTTAAGGCAGGTTGGGTGACAGTTTGACAGGCAATTTCCTCAGGAAATGAAAATAATTTTGCCTACAGAAACACATTGATTGAAACGAGGCTTTTAGAAAATACTTCATCAGTGTGAAATTACATTATTGATGCTGCACTTCCTTCAGCTAGAAAGGCACCAACGAATCTTTTTTGTTCAGAATTCCGACTTGCCGGTTGTTCCTTTACCTTGCAGGAAAGGCAGGCAGCGCTGCTGAGCTGTCACAGGAGGCAGGATTCTCAGGGATGCAGCAGGTCAGGGGGCTGCAGGATCCCTGCAGTGCCCAGGATGGCTCAGGCTGTGTTCTCCAGGAGCACAGCAATGCCTTGGCCACCACCAATGCATGCTGATCCCACCGCGTACTTCCCGCCACGGCGCCTGCCCAGAAACAGGGAAGGGGGTTAGGAAACCACAGGGTGTGCAGGAAACCACAGCAGGTCCTGTCCCGATTTCATGACAGGAAAACAGCTATCCACCAGGTATTACACATTTTAGAATGTAAACATTGTTATTTTTCTAGTAAAATATCGTGCAGTCCCAACTGATCTTGCAATATTTCTGAACAGTGACTTTACACATCCTCTGGTTCCACTCCCTGCCATGGGCAGGAGCTCCTTCCACTAGACCCAACCTGAACATTTCTAGAACATTCAGAATTGAACATTCAGAACATTTAAAAACTGAACATTCAGTTTTTAAACTACCTGAACACTGCTGAGGTAGTTTTTGAATGCTAGGTTTCCTACAGCCACACTCCAAGAAACAGTGTTCTGCAAGGTGCAAATGATCTGAAGTTTTATGACTGAGCACTAACACAGTGTTGTAAGTACAAGCAAAGAGACACAATGATCTCTGCCCTGAAGGGAGAAAAAAAATGGAAAATTCAGATTAAAATGATGATAAGTGAATCAAGCAAGCCAAAAGAGACAGAAATTCTGAAAATGGACTAAGGAGAAATAAAGTGTCAACAAAGTCCTTTAAAGCATCCCTTCTAGTAGCTAAAGGGGACTGGAGAGGGACTTTGCACAAGGGCCTGGAGGTTCAGGGCAAGGGGGGAATGGCTTCCAGTGCCAGAGGGCAGGGCCAGCTGGGAGATTGGGCAGGAATTCCTAGCTGGGAGGGTGGGCAGGCCCTGGCACAGGGTGCCCAGAGCAGCTGGGGCTGCCCCTGCATCCCTGGCAGTGCCCAAGGCCCGGCTGGACAAGGCTGGGAGCAGCCTGGCACAGGGGAAGGTGACCCTGCCATGGCAGGGGGTGGAATGGGATGGTCTTTAAAGGTCCCTTCCAACCCAGACCATTCCAGGACTCTACGATTCTATGAAAAGCACCATGTTAAGAAGAGAACAGACTTTGCTCAAAGGCCATTTGAGCAAAAGGTTTCTGTGGGAAACCTTCCCACAGACTCCTGTGGGCCTGGATCAGATCTAGGTGAACTAACAAACGCTGTCATGACAAGAGGATGGAATGTGAGCCAAGTACAGGACCTGGCACTGCAGCACAGAGGTGCCAAACTCATCCAGAAAGTGGCACATCCCTGCAGGGACAGTTTCAAGCTGGCTGCCTGGAGGAGTTCAGTCACAATGCACCTGTGTTCCATCAGAATCTCTTCAGGCACAAATCCAGCAGCTCTGCAGCCACACAGAGCAGCCCCTGACTGTTCAACACCCACCTGAGCTCGTGCACCAGGTGAGCTGTGATCCGTGAGCCCGAGGCCCCCAGGGGGTGGCCGATGGCAATGGCACCTCCGTTGACGTTGGTCTTCTCAGGGTCCAGGCCCAACACCTTTTCCACAGCCAGATACTGAGGTGCAAATGCCTCATTTACCTGAAGCACCAGAGAAAGGAGAGAACTTTCACACCATGTGTGCAAACAGGATTAAATGAGGCAAATGCCTCATTTACCTGAAGCACCAGAGAAAGGAGAGAACTTTCACACCATGTGTGCAAACAGGATTAAGTGAGGTGAACTGGTCCTTCAGGGCCTTTTAAAGAAAACATTAAACGCTGTGTTTATGACAGCATGCTTAGCCAACACACACCTGTCAATCCAACCTATCTAAATTCAAACACTAAGCAAGTGAGAGGTGTATTTTATAAAAAATAGCACAATATGCTCTGAGGCAGCAGGCCCATGAAGAGCCTGCTGCAAAAAAAGGCCCTGCTCATATGTATGACTAATTAAAAACTTGAGCAGTCCAGCCAAAAGAGTAAAATGTCATG
This sequence comes from Cisticola juncidis, assembly GCA_013400215.1. NCBI lineage: Eukaryota > Metazoa > Chordata > Aves > Passeriformes > Cisticolidae > Cisticola > Cisticola juncidis. Next base: position 18,497 of record VXBR01004343.1, on the reverse strand, counting down.
TCACATGAGGGTATTTTTGTTCCATGGAATGTGATCACACCATTTCCAATTTCCACGTGCCTGGGATTTTTGTAGTGACTGTGCAGCAGGAGCTGGATGGGCAGAGGTCAGGCAGGCTCCTGACAGGCAAGAACACCTACATGGCATGAGTGGAATCTGAATGCTAAAAAGATCAGGGGTAAAATCCTGTAAAACATCTCACCTCTACCAAATCCATATCCTTCAGGGTCAGTCCTGCCTTCTTCAAAACCTCTGTGATTGCAGGTACAGGGCCTGTTTGGAAATCGTACACAGTTAGGGAAATATAAAAGTTACTAAATTAAGCATTAGAAACTTGTTTCACATAGGATAAATTCACAAAACCTCACGAGCCTCTGTGCAGCCAATGAATTCTGGATATGGCACTCACCTGCTCTATCAGGTGGTAAGAGAACTCCTAAATCTCAGAACTACTTGATCTCCTTGCCAACTTAGAGCCAGGGAAAGCTAAGAGTGTCACTACTGCTGCACACAGAGCTTTCAAGTCAAGAGAAGTGAGAGTCCCCAGACAAAAAAAAAAAAACACTTTACAAAGGTTTTGAGGCATTTTCCTTCCCAATATTCTTGGTTCCATTTATCCTTTCCTCACAACTTGCAGCCTCCAGGTAAACCAAGAAGGAAAAAACATGCTGCTCTAGAGTTTGTTGGTCATGTGCTTAGTTATAGGTATTCCTGTTTTGGTGGTCTTGATGTATCTGCAAATCTTCTAGTAAAAGGCCAAACATTTAATCAGTTTATTCCAAACATTAAACGAAACTAAACTAAATTAAATTAAATTAAATGCTCCCTCAGACCCAGGTGTTAGACAGCTGAAGAAAGTATGATTTTGGTTTTCAGGCTATTAAGAGTTTTCAGACTATTAAGAGTTTGGCAACAATACTGTCCTTTCGAAGGAAGTTGCCTTCTATAACCCAGTATAATCTAAGGGAAATTAATCCCAAACACAGCTACCTAAGGAAACACATACTCATAGAGAATTTGCAAAGGTTCACTAGGTATGTGCTTGTACAAGAAACATTCTGAGATGTTTGGGGATGGCTGATCTTTCTGTTCTGAAACACCAATAATCCTAAATGCTACCACACTGCCAAAAAACGGCGTTGAAAACACACAGCTCAAAGGAAAAAACATAAAAATAAATAAATTACCAAAGACACGGGAAAACTGAAAGAAGAAAGGGCCCAGTTCAGAGCTCAGGGAGTATCAGGGAGCCCCAGGCAGCTTAATACCAGACTCTAAGTGCATCTCATTAGGGAAGGATTTTAGTATGCCTGTTACGCATGAGAGTAATGGGAGGGTCTCATGTGGACAATACAAAGACCCCTAATGACAGCCAAGTAAACTTCTCCCCCTCTCATTTTTTTTTTTAATAATGAATTCTCTCACTGAACACTGTGAGACAGGACTCACTATCAGTATTTGAAAGGACAGTGGCTCAGACTGAGCTCCTTTTTGTCAGATCTGCTGCTGTCATGTTGCTGACTCTCATCTGGTCTCTTTGAGCTGCTGGGGACAAGCTGTGGTGTGAAGGAGTTGGGATACCAAGTGATCCTCCATATGATTTATGAAGTTTTTAAACAAGCTAGAAGAATTGCCTGACTCACAGAGAATGGGCTGGTTTAGGGAGCACAATGCCAGCACAAAGTCCAGCCAAAAAAGCCCTCTCTCCATGTTTGCTTTGAAGGCTGTGTCAGTCAGACCGGGAAAACAAATCTGACAATGCCTCATTTGCATTTCTACTGACACAAAACCAGCCAACAACAGCTCCTCTGAACAGAACCACAGAGAGGAAAGGCAATGCTGGGACACAATGCTGTCTGCAAAGTGAAGGGACAAATCCTGTCTGGATTGGCTTTGAGGGATTGTTTGCACTAAGAGATATTCAATAAACAGAAAACATGGGACTAAAGCAACCCAGAAAAGGTTTGGTTTGCCAAGTAATACCTGAACAGATGGAAAACCCTGGGATCCAGGCAGCTTGAGCTGCTGAGTAACTGCTGAAAGGTGTTCACACAGCCACTGCTCCATCAGCAAGGGGTGAGGCAGCAACTCATGGTTACACATTTTATCTGTAACTCATAGTTACACATTTTATCTGCAACTCGTAGTTACACATTTTATCTGTAGCTCATAGTTACACATTTTATCATGGCATTTAGAGCTTACAGGAAACTAAGGTGGATTTTAGGAGAAAACAGTTTTAAAGAAATGTCTGAGTGTTTGTTTTCTTGACTAAAAGACACAGGAAAAAAAGGAAAGAAGAGCTTTCTATGCTTGTGCTATTACTGTGGGTCAGACACTGCACACAGCCTTGCAGCCAAACTGAGGAGCCAATCTGTCCCTCTGCACACCAGGGATGGACTGACACAGTGGGATGGACAGCAGGACACAGAAACACCTTCAGAGCCACCAGCCTGAGCACAGTGAGGCAAAATTTCCTTTCCTTTAGAATGCCCATGACAGGAACATTTTAATGCTGCTGGATGCTATAAAATGATGTGCTTTATTGTAACTTACCAATGCCCATGATGGAAGGGTCACAGCCAGATGAGTGATAGGCTACCACTCTTGCCAGAGGAGTGAGACTGTGCTTTTTAAGTGCTGATTCACTGGCAAGGATGACTGCACCAGCTCCATCACACACACCCTGCCAGTGAGAGAGAAGCATTCTTAGAAAATGCAAAGAAACAAAGAAAAAAAATCATCACACCCTTTAAACTAAACTATAATTGACATTTAACAATGTTTATTCAAAACAAGAAACAAAATTTTGCCATTCTGAGGATGGGGAAAGAAAGTTAAATATAGAGAAATGTTTAATAAATTCAAATGTGTTAGAAAAGAAAAATAAGTCTTTTCTGCAATGGAAATATGATTCTGCTGACTTGCAAGAACACTTAATAATGGATAATGTATGTGCTATTAATTATAAAAGATACTTTACAGACACCCACACTTACTGTGGCTATGATCTATTTTAGGCACAAATTCAGACTGTATGATCACAGCACTGCATCTGGCCCAAAGAACTTTAATCAATTAATTAATATAATCACTGTGAGAGGAACAGTCCATAATGGCAACAGTCCTAAGCACTGAGTACATTCTGGGAAACAGCAAAATGTGGTTTTGGGCAGAGAGGAGAAAGATGAGCAGCAGCAGCGTGCCCACCAACAAAATGGAGATTTAAATCAAATAAGTTCAGTAACGACTGCCTCCAAAGAAGGTAGAGCCACTGCAGCCACCAACTGCACATCTCAGGGCTGATGAAGAAATGCCAGTGCCTGTCTGCAAGATCAGTGGCAATCCACAGATTGCCAAATTTTAGGCACAGAACCAAAATTTTAGGACTTGAGAGATGACTGAAGCATCCCCTTGCATCTCAGGGCTGAAAGAGTCAGCCAGGGCATTTAGCTACAGAATTTGAAATAATTTTCATCAGGAAACACCATTGACAGCCACCTCAGAAAGGGGGAGACAGAAACAGTGGCAATGAATTTGGAGATCCACAGAGGGGACGCCTGCCCAGCCCAGGGGTCTGATGTACTCACTGAAGCATTCCCAGCTGTGACTGTCCCATCCTTCTTGAAGACACACGGGAGCTTTGTCAGCTGCTCCATGGTGGTCTGGGGTTTGGGGTGCTCATCCTTCTGCATGCTTTCCTTGCCCTTTTTTGTCTTCACTTCGATGGGTGCCATCTCAGCATTGAAGTAGCCAGCATCATTAGCTGCAACCACAAAAAGGAAAACAAAAGCACTGGATAAAAATATAAAGATGATTGTTCAGCATGAGCACTTTTTCATGTGCACACAGCTTCTGCTCTATTCCAACCAAAAATTCAGGGACAGCAACACTTATGCTTTATTTTGCTGAAATAAATTGCTTTGTATTTTATTGTTCAGGGTTTTCATGTTTTTTGTTATTTTAAGAAATTTGGCACAAACTATGCAAGTACACTCTCAAACTTCTTAAAGAACGTCTCAAATATTGAAGCTTTATTTCAGGTTTAAACAGCTGAACTCTTTTTGGTTTGGGGTTTTTTTGTGTAAACCACTAGGTTTATTTTTAGTACATATTCCCCTCTGCTGCTGCTTTATTTTACAGCTCTGTCATTTTTCAGATGGCCGAGATGTAAATCTCACTCAGAGAGGAATGTGCAAAAAACCTCCTGAGCCACATTGTTTCTGCTGATAAGATACTGTCTATCAATCAAAATCCTGCTCAAGGTGCTCCTCCAAAGGCTCTCACTGTCAGACCAGGGTCTCAAAATATGTTTCAGCTGCCTAAACAACCCAAAACAATTCAAGTCATTGCAGGTATCAAAGATGCCAAGAGAAGCATCTGGCTAGATTGCCTAATATAACATGAGAAAGAAATTTAAAACTAGGACACTGAATTTGTCAGATCTGATGTTGTTCAGCTACCTCTGGGCTTCTCAATAAATTCCTCAAAACCTTTTTCTTTCCTGATTACACAGAGGGCTCTCTCTTAACTGTGGGATAAGAGGATCTGGTCCTACAGGCAGAAATAAAAACAGCAAGGTAAAGTCCTAGAGAACAACAAGCACAGTTCCTAGCAAAGGCTCCAGGAATGGCATGAGTTAGGTAACAAGAGGAACAGGGTGGAAAGGTAACAAATGATGAAGAAAAGTTACAAAATGCACTTCTACATCCACTGGAAAAAATTCAGAATCTTCCTTCAAGGGTGTAGCTGTTAAAATGCATCATCATTAGAGCCTAAAACCACGCTTAGATCTTTCCTTCTCATGTTCACCTTTGGCCTGCAAGGTATGGTGAGTTCCAGGATGATTACTGCACATTTTATTGGCTTTTGGCCTAAACTTCAGAGTAATTGAATCACAGAAACCTGGAGTGGTTTGGGTGGGAAGGAGCATTAAAGTCCATCTTGTTCCTTCACCCTGCCATGGCAGGGACACCTTCCCCTGTCCCAGACTATTCCAAACCCCATCCAGCCTGGCCTTGGGCACTGCCAGGGATGCAGGGGCAGCCCCAGCTGCTCTGGGCACCCTGTGCCAGGGCCTGCCCACCCTCCCAGGCAGCAATTGCTGCCCAATCTCCCAGCTGGCCCTGCCCTCTGGCATTCCCTGGCAGCCATGCCCTGGGTGCTGTCCCTGCAGGCCTTGTCCCCAGTGCCTGTGCAGCTCTCCTGGAGCCCCTGGAGGCCCTGGCAGGGGCTGGCAGCTCTCCCTGGAGCCTTCTCTTGTGCAGGGCAGAGCCCCAGGTGTGCCAGGCTGGCTGCAGAGCAGAGGGGCTCCAGCCCTGGCAGCAGCTCCGTGCCCTCCTCTGCCCTGGCTGCAGCAGCTCCACATCCCTCACGTGCTGGAAGCCTCAGAGCTGAATGCCTCTGAATTATGGGTTTGGGCACATAAACCACCCAGAGAACAGTTTAAAACACATCTCCTAAACAAATATTCCCTCTCCAGATTCCATGTGCTCCAACTGTTCAAGCATTCAAGAACAACACTGAATTTGCAAAAGAAAGCAGAAGGATTTAGATGAATTACAGCACATGCTGGCACACAAGAAGGATGTGGGTCACTGTGGAAGACTGTTCTTCCGTGCAGAGGAAAGAAAGGAGTGAAATCAGGCATGCCTGGGACAATGCTGCACCCCACCAGAGGGGCACCAACAAGTGGCATTCACCAGCAGGAATCCTGGAATCAGCAGGAGCTGACCCGTGACTGGCCCATAGCTGCCTCAGCAGGTATGGAATGGCCTGAGGAGGGCACAGGAAGGCAGTGGAAAGGGGCTCCTGCTAAACCTTCTCCCTCAGTACATTGCCAAAGCCAACCCCCAGAGAGTGAGTGATTTGTGCCAGGGGGCCAACAAAATCACAAATTGCAATGTGCAAACAGAAGGATGAATCACACAAAGAGCCAGAGAAAACCTGACAGCACTTTGAATCCACGCTGGAATTGACGGGAAGCTGAAGCTGGGTGTTGGAAAAGATGAAGTAGAAAGGCCTTGTAAATATGATGGCTTAGATTCTAGGAGTTTGAGACCAACAGGCGAGAGAGAAGTGAAGGCAAACTTAGAGATGTAAAGAATCAAGCCATCAGTTAGTGAACAATGGTGTGCCAAGCTGAGGGCCAGATCCCTTGATTAAACAATGCCCTTCTCTTGCCAAAGGTAATGGGACAGTTCTATTGGCTGTATGTAAATGCTGTGAGATTGGTATCTTGTATCAGATTGGTTGGTCCAACACAGCCTGTTCAACTTGGAAAGACATTTATTGTATGGTAACTAGAACCTCCTCTTTTCCCCCTCTTTTCCCTCGCTCTTTTCCCTCGCTCTTTCCCCCCTCTTTTCCTGCTCTCCTGGCCTGCTGCAGCTGTTCCCAGCAGCTACAAGCAAGGTGCTCACAGTAAAATAAAAATGGAACACAAGCCCTATGAGGAACGTTTGAAGGAGCTGGGGTTGTTTAGCCTGGAGAAGAGGAGGCTTAGAGGTGACCTTATTGCTCTCTACAACTTCCTGAAGGGAGGCTGTAGACAGGTGGGGTTGGTCTCTTCCACCGGGCATCAACTGACAGAACAAGGGGACACAGTCTCAAGCTCAAGCTACGACAGGGAAGGTACAGGTTAGATATTAGGAAAAAAATTTTCACTGAAAGAATAATAAAGCACTGGAATTGTCTTCCCAGGGAGGTGGTGGAGTCACCATCTCTGGATGTGTTTAAAAAAAGACTGGACATGGCACTTAGTGCTATGGTCTAGTTGAGGTGTTAAGGCAGAGGTTGGACTTGATGATCTTAGAGGTCTGTTCCAACCTCATTCTTCTGTGATTCTGTGATTCTGTGAAACCAGGTGCTGCCACAGCTGTTTTGCTTAGAGATACTTTGTCACTGTCCCTGCCCTCACCCAGAAGCTCCTACAGCTGAGGTCACACCAACACCTCACTCCCAGATCCACTCACCAGCCTTGCACCTCTGCTGCGTTTTGAGCGCGTAGCGGTCGCAGTCCTCTCGGGAAATGCTGTATTTTGCAGCCAGGTTTTCAGCTGTCACTGCCATGGGGATCTTAACATGTGTGTCTGTCAGGGCCTCCCACAACGTGTCTTCCAGCTGCACACAACACCATGAGTAGAAAATTAGAAAGCACAGCAATGCTTTATTTATTACTGACAGCTCCTAACTGTTCAGCAGTCTCTTGGAAAGTAATGGCTCTCTGTAAAATTATTTCAGGTTGCCTACAGACAATTTAATGATTTATTAGAATGAATACACTCAAAAACAGTGCACAAGTTATAGTGTGCTACTCTAGGTAATCTCCACTGTGCTCCAGTGCAATTCTTACCACTCAGACGTGGCCCCAAGAGGCTTGGGCAAAGATTTAAAGAAAGATTTTTAGTATTTCAGCGTATTTCACTTCTGTGGGAATTATTTATTAGAGCTCTGTGACCAAACACACCTGTGTGGTTGCCAAGAAGGAAATCAGCAGTCTACTGATTCTTCAGCTCTTTCTTTACTGTCAGGTAAAATCCCCTTACTAGCCCCAAAGGTTTCTGTGGGTGTAACATCTCAGGGGAGAAAATACCCAAGTCTACCTTCACTCAACCTGGTAAAGGCAAGCCCAGTGAGTTCAGATGGGTTTTGTTATCTCTGCCAGTACAGTTATGCAAAATAAACCATTCATTCACCTGTCACTGTGTAATTCAGTTATCTTTATGATAAGAACTCAACTGCACCTACTTGGTGTATCAGTAACTTTCTGAAGGAGCTGTGCCACAAAAGAACAGAACCTAGCACACATCATATTCACCATCTTCACAGTGGAAATACAACATGGGGAAAAAAATCCAAAGGGCTGAAACACTGAAATACCCTAATTTTGCATTTTTTTTGTCAGTTATAACCCACTGAGTAAGTGGTGGCATGCTATCAATTCATCCTGCTGCACATTTCCCACAGTATTCACTTAGGACTTATCTTCATAAGGAAATATAAAGATAACTTACTTGTTAATGGATTTAATGTCAAGGTTCCACTTTGAAACTGAGAGATGCTCACAGCTTGGAGGTGTAAGTGTTCTTTACCAGTCTATCTACCTGCTGCCAGCATCACTAGCCTTGCCAAAACTGTGTGTGCCTCTACTTCACAGACATTTTGTACACAGTACTTACACAGGATGTACCAAGTGAACTAAACTTTGTGTCTAAGAGATTATTTTATGTTTATTTGTTTATTTGTATGTTTAACATGGAACAGGAACTCAAAAATGGTTTTGGAAAAGCTGGAAAACTGGCACGCTTCCCACAATGGCCTGAACCTACTGTTTTGATACTGTCTGAATATTAGACAAATGCTTTAAACTACAAAGTCTGGATCTAATCTCCAATAATTTCATTGGCAAGGATTTAGTGCTTGTGGGAAATGGCACTACATTTGTCCAACCATTCAGAATCCACCCATTAACAACTTCAAAAACTGAAAGATTTGTCAAACCAAATCAAAACAAACAATAGATCATGGTTAGGCAACTTATTTTAAAAGATAGTTTTACACCTTAGCCACAGGACCTTTGCAAAATAAGTTTATATGCATTAATTGCTATAGTGACAATATCAGTGATAGTGCCTTGTGTATTTCACTATGTACAACAAATAATGAACAAGACCATCACAGAAGTTTTTTCTGTTCAAGAGAGGGGAAATGTGGGAAATGGATTTGTAGAGAATTCTCAAAGCCTGACAGAAAGCTCACATAGTATGCATCTGTAAACAAATTCTGAGATAAAAAAATACTGACTTAGAAATGCCATGGAATAGGACAGACATTGTTGAGAAACAAATGGAACTAGAAACAAATTTCAAATGATGGCCTTGCAAATGGACTTTGGAGAAACAGAACTATGAAAGATGTATTGCATTAAGACCCACAAGGGGCAATTACAGATGATTGGTTTTAAGGTATTAGCAGCATTGTGTGGCAAAAGCTGATAGGCCAAAAAACATTTATAATATATTGTAATTAGGAAATAGTTGGCTTCTGATTGTGACACCATGAATTGTAACATCTGCACTGTCTCACCCCTCACATGAGACCGAAAATGAAATGGAAGTTTTTGAAACACCTCTCAGTTACCCCATCTCCGGGTCAGAAAAAGGTATAGTCCAACGAGTGCCCACAATCCTGATACTAAATAATGCTTTACCCAGAGAACAAGAAAAGTACCTTGAGTTCTGCTCCTAATCTGGTTCCGAACCGAACCTTTCGGACCGCGTAAGGAGCCTGGCTCATGCTTTCTGCTCCGCCACACAGAACCACTTCTGACTCATTCAGGCAAATCTCCTGTTAACACAGGGAAACAAAACAGAGCTAGGAATTAGCCTGCTGTTGGAGTGAAACATAACAACTGTTTCTAAAGAAGAGGTTGTCACCTACAAAGCAACGAACTTAGAGTGAATCCACACTTAGTCACATGTGTGCGTTCATGAAGGATTTACCCTTCTGTTAATGCTGGGGTCTGTCTCCTTCATGCCATGTCCCTTTTTCTTCCTTTCAGCACAGAATGATTGCACCCATGAGGGAAGAAAAGAACCTGGGTGTGCACACGTGACAGAGCAGAGGAACAAAGACATTAGGCATCTGCATGCTTGTGTGGTTTGGTTCACAAATGGTCGCACTGGTAGTTTTGAGCTCCCATTCTTCTCAAAAGGAACACAAATTACACCTCAAAGCCTGAAGTAGGACCTCAAGGTTCAAAAAAAATTAATAATTTCAGCAGACAATAGCTATGTAGCTGCCAAAGTAAGTACCCAAAACACACTAATTCATCAACAGCAAAGTACACAAAACCTAAAAGCCCCAATTCTTAAATGTACCATCAGAACATTCAAAAACAGTGCTTCCTTGAAGTGCCTCACTGAGCTGGCCTTTGAGGTTATTTATGAACCTCAAAGAAAAAGGTTTATTAAAGAAAAATCAATTACTCCAGAGAAGCCATGGCTGTCCCATCCCTGGCAGTGCCCAAGGCCAGGCTGGACAGGTCTTGGAGCAGCCTGGTTCAGTGGAAGGTATCCCTGCCAATGGCAAGGGGTGGAACTGGGTGACCTTTGGTATGCCTTCCAATCTAAACAGTTCCATGATTCTGTGATCTTGATATGCATTTGAGATTTCTAGTTAACAGCTTGTGTGTAGCAGTGCCTGCTGAGATGTTTACTGTATTTACTAAAAACTTTGTGAGCATCTCAGCAGCACTGGCTGCATCAATGAAATGCCATCTTTGAGAAGGATCTCATCATCATACTTTCAATAAAAGTGGTCACATTCTGCAGCAGATTTTTTCAGTGTGGACAAACATGTGTATGGCCTTTGCAAAAAGCACTAGGAAAAACAGTGGGGTGGATATTATTGCAAACATGTAACCTTAACTCCATGTTTTTCACATTTTTTCTTCTAGGGGATCAGACCTGAAATAGTTTGTTAGCCAAGGAAAACCAAAAAAATCCCACAAAACCAAAAATTTCTTTGTTCAAGTATTCATAACAGCAATGAGCAAATGAAATAGAAATCCCTATGCTCTGACTCAATGGTTTTGGCCAGCTCCTCAAAGAGAAGTTGATTCTCTTGTATTTTAAAAGAAGTGACACTATAAACTACCTAAGCCATGAGAGGTTTGGGTCTTTAACAATAGCATACTTAAAAAGCACAGGTTGCTGCTTACACAGCTATCCATGTGAGAATATAAACAATGATCAAGAGATTAAAGACTCCTGGAGTCCAGTAATTCCAGTCCATACAAACAGGATTGTAGGATGCAAGTATTGCACAGCTGAGCTCAATTTCACCAGCTAACACTTGCTGCATTCTTTGTATTAAATGAAAAATTGCTGCAATACTTGGATTTTAAAACCACACCATGTGGCATTGTGGTGGCTGAACTCCTGCAAAAATCTGTGCTGGACAACAGAAACCTCTACTAAAAATCCATGTCAAGACTCATCCCAAACACAAAGTGTTGGAACCCTGGATGCTGAAAATATCAGGCTTTCTGCTTTGACAGGTAGTGACCCTCAGGAGGGCACTGCCTTTGAGCTGAAGCCGTGGGAGCAGCTTCCAAAGCTGGGTGATAGCACTGGGAGTGTGTGTGTGTAGCTACATAGAAGTGTGTAATGTCACAGGGTGGAATACTTAAAGTTTGGGGTTTTAGGATATAGAATATAGTAATATATATAAGGGACAATATGGAGGGATTTGGACATTGCCTGGGTCCTTCTCCTCCACTTTTTTCTTCCTTCTTCTTCTCAGGTTTGGGTGATCTTTCCTAATTGGTCAGTGAAAGCCCATATTGAAGACAGTGACTGATCTTTAATTGGGTTATAAATAAAAAAACCTTGGGTGTCAGGTTCTAACTGGTTTTGCTTATTGTTTAGAAGTCCTTGAAAGGAGTTACAAGGAGCCATCTTCCTGCCTTGTGAGGCAGAGCTCACACCTCGTGAAGCTGTAACTCAGATAAGAAATAATAAACACCCAAGTCCAAATGAGACAGTCGTGTCCAGCATCTTCTGTCCAGACCAGCACAACAAAGAACATGTTTCTACATGTTAACAGCCTGACAAAAGCTACAACAGACACAGAAATGCAGTTTCTTTGTACCTGGCAGCCATTGGCAATGGACTGGAAGCCAGAGCCACAGAGCCTGTTGACGGTGAGGGCTGGGACAGACATGGGAACTCCCACACGCAGCCCGACGTGTCTTGCAATGTAGATGGCATCTGAGGAGCTCTGCAGGCAGAACAGGCAGGGGTTTGGTCACACTCCATTGATTTGGAAAGCAAAGAAAGTCTCAATGAAAGCCAGAGTGGTGTCACTGCATCCCTGACAGAAGATGGGGTGTGCTCAGCAGAAATCCTAAATCCTACCAGAAGCGCTTTGATTCAGCTCAAGGAGACACCATCCCACAGGATCTGAAGGTGTCACTGCCTTAATATGCATTTTAAAATAAATGTGTGTTAAGTCAGCAACTCTGTTTTCCCTTTCCCCTTATTTTCCAAACAGCACCCACACAGCAGGCTGAGGCAAGGGCAGATCCTGCCAGGCCAGCTGCAATTATTTTAAGGTGAATTAATATTGCTCAGACTAACAGGGGAAGGCTTCCCAAAACTAGAGAGAACACCTATGCTCTTAGGGAATATGCCCTAAGCTAATATGTATTACAGAGACAAAGTTCTGTGCACAGTGCTACAATGTGCATGCAAGTTAAGAAAAAAATTAAAATTAATCAAGCCACTTCTACTGAAGAAGAGGAGTTTGAAATAGTCATACATTCATAGTTAATTGAACTTAATCAAACAATATCAATAAACCAGAATTTTAAAAAAATAATCCACTGGAATGCGGAAGTACAATGCAAAGGAAAATACATGTACTTTCAAAATTAAAAGAAAATTTATTGGGAGATTGCTATTTTTTATGTGAAAGCACTACAAAAGATTTGAGTTCAGCAATTCTTTCCTATGCCACAAACAGCTCTTACAAAACTGAAAAGCTGAATAAAAGAAGCTGAGATGCAGCTGTAGGAGACTGAAAAATTTAAAGCTAGTTTTATGGCTGAAAATGCAAAGAAGGAATCCTGCCTGTTTCTTTGCTTACTGTCCCAATTCTCAGTTACTGGCTTCTTCTGCATCCTAGAAACACACAGTGCAAAATAAAAGTCCCCATCCTTAATAGTAGTGGTGAAATCAGAATTAAAAAAAAAAATCTAGGTGTGTTCTTTGCTGTCCTGCCTAAAACAAAGATCCTCATTTGTATGTGTGGGTAACTGCAGTTTTGCAATGCATACAGCAGCATCCTCCTCACAAGCTCCTCAGAAAAGGCAGCTGTCCAAATGCCTCTGCCAATCAAGGCATGTATCCTTTACACAAAGGAAACGTATATTCACTCAAAGAAAAAAAATGGGAAGAAAACACAAGAGAAATCACAGATCACTTACAGGTTTGGCACAGAAAGGGATTTATGCAACTCGGTGAGAAATCACTGCTGACTGAGTCACACAGCTCAAGCCATTAGAACAGGGTTAATGTACCTGGGACTAACCAGTTAATCGATCTGTACTTTTAGGAGGTCAGGAGTATGTACTTTCAGGAGCTCCTCCTGGCTCAAACCACCTCTGGCACTAAAAAAACAGCACCACAAATCACACGGGACATGCACCCCTCAGACACACGCAGGAAACACGAGACTGCCAACAGCTACAGACCCCCTTCACTTCCAGCCCTGCCAGCAGAGGCAGCCATCCAGAGGGGTGCCCAAAATAGCCCCAGGAGGTGCCCCAGGCCACCCACCTGCATGACATTGCCCACGACCACGCTGTCCACCACCTCGGGGGGCACCTTGCCGGCGGCCAGCGCGGCACGGGCGGCGTGCTCCGTCAGGTCCGTGGCAGAGAAATCCTTCAGCAGCCCCCCGTACGCCCCGAAGGGCGTGCGCTTGGCCGCCACCACGAACACACCTGGGGGGAACGAGCAGAGACGGTGAACACAAACTGCAGGGGGACAGAAATGACCAGAGACAGTGAGCACAACCTGCAGTGGGGTGAAAATGACCCTAAAGAATGAACACAACCTGCAGGGGGGCAGAAATGACCAGAAACAGTGAACACAAACTGCAGGGGGGAGAAGAAATTACCAAAAACAGTGAACAAATCCTGCAGGGGGGTGGAAATGACCAGAAACAGTGAACACAACCTGCAATGGGGCAGAAATTACTAAAAACAGTGAACACAACTTGCAGGGGGGTGGAAATGATCAAAAATAGTGAACACAACCTGCAGAGTGGCAGAAATGACCCACAGTGGTGTGAACACCCCTGCAATAGGACAGAAATGACCTAGAGCAGTGAACACAACCTGCAGTGAAAGTGGAAATTACCCTAAAGAATGAACATAACCTGCAGTGGGGTGCAAATGACCCTAAGCAGTGAACACAACATGCAGGGGGGCAGAAATGACCCAGAGCAATGAACACAACCTGCAGTGGGGTGGAAATGACCAGGAACAGTGAACAAAACCTGCAATGGGGCAAATTACTAAAAATAGTGAACACAACCTGCACTGGGGTGGAAATGACCCTAAACTATGAGCATGACCTGCAAGGGCACAGAAATGACCCAGAGTGGTGAACACAACCTGCAGTGGAAGTGGAAATGACCAAAATCAGTGAACACAACCTGCAGGGGGGCAGAAATCATCCACAGCAGTGAACACAACCTGCAGTGCAGTGCAAATGAACCTAAACAGTGAACACAACCTGTAACGGGGTGGAAACAACCAAAAACAGTGAACAAAACCTGCAGCGGGGCAGAAATGACCCACAGCAGTGAACACAAGCTGCAGTGGGGTGGAAATAACCCACAGTGGTGAGCACAATCTGCCATGGGGCAGAAATGACCCTAAACCTTGAACACAACCTACAGTGGGGTAAAAATGACCCACGGTGCTGTGAACACCCCTGCAATAGGACAGAAATGACCCAGCGCAGTGAGCACAACCTGCAGTGGAAGTGGAAATGACCAAAAACAGTGAACACAACCTGCAGAGTGGCAGAAATGACCCACAGTGGTGTGAACACCCCTGCAATAGGACAGAAATGACCCAGAGCAGTGAACACACTCACAAAGGGGCAGAAATCATCCACAGGCACAGCACCAAGCCAGCCTCCAGTGAGTAGCATCCTAAATTCACACTAAACTTTGTATGTATAGGCATCTCAAACACAGGAAGCTGGAGATAAATAATGTAATGGTGCTTCAGACAGGGAAGGCGAGGAGAATTAACAGTCAGAAAGAAAAGCTGTGAAGATTCTGGAAGTACCCCCTTTCCAAAGTGTGGTTTGACAACAAAGTAAGGTTGGATACAAATGTAGAATTGGAGTAGGCTGCCACATAAATCAAACATTAGTGTTTGTTCACTGAAAGCATGCCAATAACATCTAGGAAATGTTTTAATAGACACATGTGAAAAAATCAGATGAGGAACTGTGCTTTTAGCAGTGGCCATTCCCTCATCCTAGAGAAATCAGATTTTGGTTTATATACAGAAACAGTTTCCACAAAAAAAAAAAAAAAGAAAAACCAAACCAAGCAATGAAACCCAACCCCAAATACACACTTTTCATATACATTTCAACTTCGAGTACTTTAGCTTAAGAAGAAAAATTAATCAAAAAAAAATCATGCTACCACCAGAAATACACATGCCACCTAAACTGCTTTAGCATGAATCTTCTGGTTCCTGAGAAGAAAATCCAGCTTTTTACTAGGCAGGAGACCATGTGCAAGCACATGTGTACAAATGCACGGGCTGGAGCAGTGGATACAAATTCCAGCTCGGGAGAAGCCATCTCTGAAGCAAAGCAAACATTTCCTGGCTGCCTGTCACACTGGCTCTCTGCCCCCACGTGCAGAAAAACAAGTGGGAGGCTGTGAACTTTCCCCCAGTTGAGCAACATCACTCACAACCCCTGTTTTCACAGCTCCCATCAAACACCCAGCTATTTTAGGTAACACTGCAGGGATATATCCAGATACAGGAGTGCAGACAAATGAAAATGCCTGCTCATTAAGCTGCTCACGAGCACTGATTTCAGGTCATCTGATCCGTGTTACTGGGCTGTTTTGTCAGAGAGAGGGTGCTCCTCCATCTCTCATGTATCTGCACCCCAGGATGCATGACTGCTGGAAAAGGACATTCCAAGCTGGTCAAGGTCATGGTTCCCCACTGACAAGGACGTGCAGAGATCTAAAATGTGCAGGGAGGAGGCTGAGACTCATGGTCTGGGTTGGAATGGACTTCAAGGATCACCCAGTGCCACCCCCTGCCATGTGCAAGGACACCTTCCAGTGTCCCAGGCTGCTCCCTGTCCAGCCTGGCCTTGGACACTTCCAGGGATGCAGGGGCAGCCACAGCTGCTCTGGGCACCCTGTGCCAGAAGCTCACCTTGTGACAAAGAACTTCTTCCCAATACCCAACCCATATCTCCCCTCCTTGGCAAATACTTCCTGCAGCAAAACAGGTCTGACACTCGCATTCCTCACCACTCCTCCTGTCCACTGACTCCCTGCCTCCTTCAAATTGTGCCAATCCTAACTGATTACAAAGCTTTGCTGCAGACCAGGCTGGGGACCTGACCAAGCTGAAAGAATTCTTTCTCCTGCCTTTTGCCCAGGTTGTCAGTTATGTACATTATTTGTTCAGCCACATCCACTGCGGCCTTGCCTCGTGAACAGTCCAGGGGCGAGGATGGAACTTTGCCCCTAAACATTCCTTTCACATCAACACCACCCCTCTCTCTTCCACGGTGGCTACTCACTGCTGCCCACTTCCCAACAGCACCGTGGGGCCAATAAACCAGGGCAGGTCACACAGCAGAGGCAGCTGAACACTAACCCAGATCAGCAGAAAATGAGAGCCTCCTGTTCTCTTGGATCAGTTCTGTGCCCGAGTTCACCTAGTTCACCTAATGAAACAATAACTCAGGACTCAGAGAGAAGGCTGGACTGAACCAGTAAGAGAAAAGATGAAGAATCAGCAGCACAGTCTGTGTTATTAATTTGAATGTTGAATTAACCTGGACACAGACAGTCCCTTAGGGTACAGAAATCCAGAGCCTGCCAAATTTTCCTTGACTGGAGAGGCACCTACAAATGCTACCCCCTCCACAGAACTTCAGGAGAGGCAACAACAGGTGGCTGAAGTCCTGAGTGAAAAAGGACTTCTTGTCCTTTGACAACTCTCTCTAAATTTCCATTCATTAGTTCTGTCCAACATTATCAAAGAAAGAGTCCAGAATCTCTGCAATTTTCCAAAGCCATAAACACTGGATGAGGGCAGAATAGTACCAAATGCATAGAGATCTGAAAACTTTTGAGGCAAGAAAGCCAAGATCACTCTGAATCCTAACCAAACACTATATTTAAGACAACTTTTAAACTGTTTTTTTCAATCACTTGCTGCCAAACAGGGAACTGAAACACTGTTTAATCCTCCAACACATCTCAAATGTACTTGGTACGAATATATTTCTTCACCAGATCCTATTCTGAAAGCCTCGAAAACAATCAAAAATGTAAAAAAGTAAGTTAAGAAGCACGAATGGTATATGAAAGTGTTGTGGATTGAGATGAGAGAAAATCCTGCAGCGGGCACAAAAACTAAAATCATATGGGCAAGGTGCCCTCTGTCCTATCCAGCTCAGCAAAGCCATCAGAACTAATAGAATATTAAGTACACAGGCTTTAACACTGCAATCTCACACCATGACTGACACATATGTTATTATTTAGGTACAGTCTGGCAAGCAACAAAGTGCTGTCAAATAGATAAAAAGCTCTACTGCAATAAATTTCATTTTCATACAAGAGCAGCTCCTAAAAGGTGTATTTACCTCATTTTTAAGACTCACAGAACTTAACATAGAACATAACTTAGTTCTTTGCACCAAAAACTTCCAGGAGCTGTGGCGAATTAAGGAGTTTACCCTGCACTGTCAGTGCTAACACAGGCAGGACCTGGACTGTCAGTGACAATCTCCCAGTCACTGGCATTTGAGGTGTCACTTGCAAAAAGAGAACCACAGAATTACAGAATCACCTGGGTTGTAAAAGAACTCTAAGACTATGGAGTCCAACCACTCCCCAGGCCACCACTGACCCCTGTGCCCAGGTGTCACTTCCATACGGCTCTTAAATCCCTCCAGGGATGGGGGACAGCTCTGGCAGCTGTGGCAGGGCTAGACAGCCCTTTCCATGGAGGAATTGCTCCTGATACACAATTCAAATTCCCAGTTCCATGACAGACACACACCCCTTGCTACGCGCTCGTTCGCAGCACAGCTGACTCAAGCCAAACACCGAATTACTGCATAAAGCTGAACACAGAGGCTGCAAGTGGCACTCTCCGACCCCACTTCCACCTTCTGCACCTCATTTCCACCCCTGGAACACATTCCCCATTCCCTCTATTCTTACCCTCTGACCTCATTCCCATCCCCTGACCACATTCCCACTTTCTGAACCCCATTCCTACCCCCTGACCACACTCTCACCCTCCGAACCCTACTCCCACCCTCTGAGCCCTCTCCCCTATCCACGACGACCATCCCCACCCTCTGACCCCACGCAGCCCGGCGTTTTTGGAAGTTCCCCATGACTTCCAGCTGTCTGGTCCCGCAGGCACGGACGGCACCGCGGGGAGGGAAATCCCTCCTCGGCAGGCACAGGACCGGCTCTCGGGGGCTCCACTCTGCCATTCCTGAGCGCCCACGAACCGCC